>OX336376.1:6390273-6505403 GCA_946902895.1 Fragum fragum
ACTTAACCCTTTCCTGTTCAACCACTGGCTTTTACGCCCCTGTGATTTTATACATGAGAAAACATTGTTGGAAAAAAGTAACTGCCTGAAAAAAAGCGATTTCTTCTTTTCACACAATAGGTCCGTTATATTTGAAATTGCACCCACTTATTGTTGTCATCTGCCACTTCTTTCAAATTGGACAAGTCTAAAATTTTGTAAATCAGGAAAGGGTTAACCAGTGCTTCGTAGGCTATTTAAAAGTGATGAATTATAACTTACCAAAATTGTATCATTTTTACATTGACGAAGTGCGTAAAAGTGTGTAAATCGTTGCTAAATAACCCGAATTTTCGACTATTGTGTTCATACGGACGAAAAGTTGACCTCGGCAATTTTTGTTCAAGTTTTCAAGTTTTATTCAAATAAACTGCTCAATGTGCGCTAGACACAAAAATGAGCTCAGCATATACATATAACATAACAGATGCCAACATGATTATAGAGGACACCATGGTATTATGGTATTGAACAATATTAAATTTAATGAGAGAGAGAGAGAGAGAGAGAGAGAAATAGAGAGAGAGAGAGAGAGAGAGAGAGAGAGAGAGAGAGAGAGAGAGAGAGAGAGAGAGAGAGAGAGAGAGAGAGAGAGAAAGAGAGAGAGAGAGAGAGAGAGAGAGAGAGATATTTAATATATATTAGAATAATCCAAAAGTTTTAAATGGCTATTACAGCTGTAAAGAGATGCTTTTTTTTCGTGCATCGAATACCAATATACTGCCCCGTCAATGTATTTAAACCGTGCGACATGTTTTGCACGTGGTTCTGTAGGTCAGCACGTTGGCACGAGGTGTGCGCTTATCTACAATTTTGGATTTACGATAAACAGTGTAACATGGATTAATCTTTTAAAATGGATAAATCAAAATTTGTACGCTAGGATTTTCGTTTTTAGCTCTACTGGCCGAAGGCCACTAGAGCTATAGCGATGGCTTTTCCCGTCCGGCGTCCGTGCGTCCGTGCGTCCGTGCGTCCGTGCGTCCGTCGTCCGTCCGTTAAACTTTTCCTTGTTTACGCGATAAAGTCCACAGTTTTCATCGGATTCTCTTCAAACTTTCACAGAATGATTGTACCATTATAAGGATCGTTCCTTTCGAAATTGGGTCAGATCCGTCAAGAAACACGGGTAAAGGGGCCTAATTAAAACTTAATTAAAAGATCTTCGTTTACGCGTTAAGTCCACAGTTTTCATCTGATTCTCTTCAAACTTTCACAGAATGATTGTACCAACATAAGGATCGTTCATTTCAAAAATGGGTATGATCCGTCAAGAAACACGGGAAAAGGGGCCTTATGAAAATTCATTAAAAATTCAATTAAAATTCCTCGTTTACGCGATAGAGTCCACAGTTTTCATTGGATTCTCTTCAAACTTTCTCAGAATGATTGTACCAACATAAGGATCGTTCCTTTCGAAAATGGGTATGATCCGTCAAGAAACACGGGTAAAGGGGCCTTATGAAAATTTAATTAAAAAATCCTCGTTTACGAGATAGAGTCCACAGTTTTCATCAGATTCTCTTCAAACTTTCACAGAATGATTGTACCAACATAAGGATCGTTCCTTTCGGAATTGGGTATGATCCGTCAAGAAACATGGGAAAAGGGGCCTAATGAAAATTTAATTAAAATTCCATTAAAAATCCTCGTTTTCGCGATAGAGTCTACAGTTTTCATCGGATTCTCTTCAAACTTTCACAGAATGATTGTTCCAACATAAGGATCGTTCCTTTCAAAATTGGGTAAGATCCGTCAAGAAACACGGAAAAGGGGGCCTTATGAAAATTCAATTAAAAACTCTTTTAAAAATCCTCGTTTACGCGATAGAGTCCACAGTTTTCATCGGATTCTCTTCAAACTTTCTCAGAATGATTGTACAATCATAAGGATTGTTCCTTTCAAAAATGGGTCTGATCTGTCTTGAAACAGGGAAAAGGGCCATACGAAAATTTAATTTAAAAAATTCTTGTTAACACTCTAGAGTCCACAGTTTTCATCAGATTGTATTTAAACTTTCACAGAATGATTGTACCATCATAAGGATTGTTCCTTTGGTTATTTGGTCAGATCCATCAGGAAACACGGGAAAAGGGGCCTTATGAAAATCTAATCGAAAAATCTTTTAAGAATTACTCTTTAACACTCTGGAGTCAATAGTTTTCATCGGATTCCCTTCAAACTTTCACAGAATCATTGTATTATCATAAGGATTATTCCTTTTGAAATTGGTTTGATCCTTCAAGAAACACAGGAAAAAGGGGGCCTTATGAAATGTTTAATAAAAAATTCTCATTAATAATCTAGAGCCAACAATTTACAACGGATTCCCTTCAAACTTTCACAGAATGATTGTACCATCATAAGGATTGTACCTTTTTGAATCGGATATGATTCCTCAAGAAACATAGGAAAAGGGGCCTTATTAAAATTTGATTCAAAGATCTTTGTTAACACTCTAGAGTCCACAGTTTTCATCTGATTGACTTCAAACTTTCACAGAATGATTGTACCATCATAAGAATTGTTCCTTTCAAAATTTGGTATGATCAGTCAAGGACCACGGGAAAAAGGGGCCATATTAAAACTGGATTGAAAAAGTCCTCGTAAACACAATAGAGTCCATAGTTTTCAACAAATTCTCTTCAAACATTCCAGACTGATTATTACATTAAATGGATTGTTCCTTTCGGAAGTAGGTTTGATCCAACACGTTTCATGGGAAAAGGGGCCCTATGAAAATTTAATAAAAAAATCTTAGTTAACACGTAATGGCCCTAGATTTCACCTGATTGACTTCAAACTTTCACATTATGATTGTACCATCATAAGGATTGTTCCTTTCAAATTGGGTCTGATCCATTTAGAAACATAGGAAAAGGGGCCTTAGGAAAATTCAATTAAAAAAATCTTAATTAATGCTTGTAAGTCCACAGATGAGATGGGGTTGTCTTTCTATTCAAACAGAATAATTATACTTTTGTAAGAAGAGTTCCCTTTTGATTTGGTTCAGATCCATCAAGTAACATGGGAAAAGGGGCTATATGAAAATTCAATAATAAAACCCTGTTAACACAATAAAGCCCACAGCTTTGATCAGATTTTGTTGAAACTTTCACAGAATGATTGGAAGGTCATAACTATCATTCTTTTTCATAACAGGGTTTGAACTGTCAAGAAGCACAGGAAAAGGGGCCTTATGAAAATTTCATTTATAAATCCTTGTCCAGAGCTTTCATCGGATTTTCTTCAAACATTCACAGAATAATTGTACAATAATAATGATTGTTGATGTTTGCATTAGACCTGATCCGTCAAGTTTCACAGGAAAAGGAGCATATGAAATTTAATTTTAAAATCATTGTACCACAATAATGTCAACAGTTTTCATCAGATTCTGTTAAAACTTTCACAGAATGATTATTCCATCATGAGGATTCTTTCTTTTCAAATTAGGCGTGATCTGTCTAGTATCATGGGAAAAGGGGCCTTTAGAGAATTTTATCTATAATACTTGTAACCAAGTCCAGAGCTTTCATTGGATTTTATTCAAACCTTCACAGAATCATTGTACAATAATCACGATTGTTGATGCTGACATGAGACCTGATCCTTCAAGTATCACAGGAAAGGAGCCTTATGAAAATTTTTTCATCAGATTCTGTTCAAACTTTCACAGAATGTTTGTACCATCATAAGGATTGTTTTTTTTTTTCCAAATTGGGCCTGATCTGTCTAGTATCATAGGAAAAGGGACTGTATGAAAAATTATTACCAAATCCTCATAAACACAACAATGCCCTCAGTCTTTATCAGAATCTCTTCAAACTTTAATAGAATGATTGTACCATCATTTGGATTGTTCCTTTGTAAATTAGGTCTGATTGGTTAAGTGACACAAGAAAAGGGACCTTATAAAAATTTTATTACAAAACATCATTATTACAATAAAGTCCTCAGTCTTTATCATTTTCTTCAAACTATCATTAGGATTGTTCCTTTGTACATTGGGTCTGATTTGTTAAGTTTCACGGAAAAAGGGGCCTTATGAAAATTTAGTTACAAAAATTCTTGACACAATTCAGTCCACTGTTTTCATTGATTCTCTTTAACTTTTAAAGAATGATTCTACCTTCATTAGAATTGTTCCTTTTGAAATTTGGTTTGTTCTGTAAAGTATCATGAGAAAAGGGGCCCTCTGAAGATTTCACTATAAACTCATTAACACAATAAATTCCACAGATTAAACAGATTGATTGTACCATCATTCCAATTGTTGATTTTGACAGTGGATCTGACTATAGCAAGGGTCACATAAAAAGGGGCCTTATGAAAAACTCTCTTAAATATTCTGGTTAACACAATGATGTCCCTTGATTTCACCGGATTCACTTCAAAATTTCACAGAATGATTGTACAAATACTTAGATGGTTCTTTTCAGAACTGGGTACAATCCATCAAGTATCATGTAAAAAGGGGACATATGATTTTTTTTTTAGATATTCTAGTAAACATAATGAATTCCCAATATTTCATCGGATTCGCTTATAACTTTCATAGATTGATAAAACCAACAGTAAAATATCACGGGAAAAGGGGCCTTATGAGAACTTGAATTTAATATCTTTGTTAACACAATAAAGTCAACAGTTTTATTGGATTCTCTTCAAAGATGCATGGAATAATTGTGGCATTCGAAACACAGGAAAAGGGGCCTTACAGATTATCATTCAAAACATTCTTGTGTATGTGATGAAGATCACAATCATTATCAAGTTGTCTTTTAAATTTCACAGGACAATTGTCGGGTTGTAAGGAAAGTTCCTTTTGGAATGAAATTGATCCATCAGAAAACACAGGAAAAGGGGCCTTATTGATTTTCATTCAAAACAATCCTGTTTATGTGATTAAGTCCACAATTATTGTCAGATTCTGATGAATATTCACAGAATGATTGTAGGGTCATAAGGTAACTTTCTTTAGGAAATGGATTGGATCCGTCATGAAACATGGGAAAAGGGGTCTTGAGGATTGTTGCTCAAAATGATAAAGGGGATAAAACCCCTTTTTTCTGTATGCATTCTTCTTTGAGCAATTAACTTCCTCAAATATCAGATTTCTTTAACGGAAAATTGATAACCAGTAGAGCGTCTCAGGCCCTCATGGGCCTCTTGTTTCATTGTTTAAGTAATTGAGGGTTATTTTTGCAAATACAGCTGGCATTCCAAGAAATAAATTAGTCGCGAACAATAAAGTAAATTTTACATTATTCCGGTTTCCCCCCCCCCCCCCCCCAAAAAAAAAAAATAGAAGACCTCAACCGAAACGAAAAGAAACGGGTCTTTCTTCCGGATAAATATTGTTGAACCACTCCGAAGACTTTGGTTTTCAAACATCGTAACCACAGTGAAATAGAGAAGAAAGAGATAAGCTGCTCAGCTGACCCCGCTCACTGACTCCTCTGGTCTCGTCCAATGACACCAACAGTCAGTTCCGCGTCGATTTTAAATAACATTGCTTTGCAAAATTTATTACCAGTAGCATGTACGGGAAAGTAAAATGGTTGGTTAGCGACCTAAACGTCGTAATTACAGTTTGGAATAGTTGTAGCTACGACGTTTAAGTCGTCAAACCAACAAAAAAGCTTCATGTAAATGAGACCAACGTCAGAGTTTAAAACTCACTTCTGGCCTGAATGAATGATTTCGTTGGGCGACAGATTATTTGATTAACAATGATATTTGGTCAATTATAAGTTAGAAAAAAAATCCTCATTTAACCCATTCCAACACAGCAAAATTTTAGACTGGTCCAAATTGAAAGAAGCTGCCGACGACAATTTCAAGTTGGTGGAATTTTGAATTTCTTCGTCTTTTTGGATAGAAAACAATGTGGATTATGAAGAAATTGCTTGATACAAGCAATTTCTTCATTACCCACAATGTTTTCCAAAGTTTTCCTCTTGAGGGGCGTAAAAAGGAGGGATTGAGTTGGAATGGGTTTAACTAAAGAAAGGTCACAAAGCGCAAAATATTATCCAGTAGGCTAGCGAACTTATGTATCCGAATTTTATAGCGTCAAACAAATCGTTTTTAGAGAATCAATTTGTGACGAGAAGATTTGTCGAGACCAAATAACCTGATATTTCAGAAACGCTATACTATTTTCGCATATATTATGCAATTATGATTCAAAGCTGTTGCAATTCTGTTGCTTTATAGCTTTGTGCTTTGTGATTTGCTAAAGAGTTTTTACTTTCGGCAGTTAAACCAAAGCACTACACTATTCACTAGCATTAAACGAATATAAATAATTCAAATGAAAAATCTAGGATTTACCTTCGAAGTTGAGGAAATATATAGATCTAGATGTGCAATTTGTTTTGTTCTCAGAGGTCGATATCCCTGGTATTTCATCGACCAAGAACATTTTCACAAACACGATTAAAATTTCGACCAGAAACACGACATAGTGCCTTTTCAATAAAAAAGAACACATAACCCATTTCCAACAATGGCGCAACTCAAGTAAAACCATGGGGGAAAACATAGTGAAAAATAAGGAACTTGCTTGAACTTAACAATTTCTTAATTTTCCACATTGTGTTCAACCCAGAAAGTTGAAAAAAATCCAAATGTCATAGAATTTAAATTGTCGTCTGCAACTCATTTCAATTTGGACCAGTCTATAATTTTCCCACTTAGTAATGATTTAAATCGCAGCAAATAACTCTTTTCCCATTCACATTGTTTTTAGAGAATAATCTGAAAAATATCGATGTTATCGGGTCGAGGTTAGGACAATTTATCATGGCGAGGCTTTCCTGAGACCAAATAACTTTGATATTTCAAGACACAATCCTATTACTCTATTTATCGTACAATTATAATTCAAAGCTTTAAAAACGCTTATCGTTCAAATCATTCAAGTAAATTCTAAGCTTTACTGTGATATATTTTGTCACCACTTCTACATGACACAAACACTTAAAGACCAAACTGGAAATAAATCAAAGTACTGAAAAGTATTGTATGCTAGAAAAGCATTGCTGTGTTCAATAATCTTCTTTGTTAAACTTTTTCATGATAAAGAAACGAGGTTAAAAGAACCAAGGAGTTTACCCATTCCTACACAATCCCTTTTAATACCTCTCAAGAAAATAGTTGTGGAAAACAATGTGGAAAATGAAGAAATTGCTTGTTACAAGCAATTTCTTCATTTTCCACATTGTTTTCTACCTGAATATATAAATATTTTAGAACTGTAAACGATTTGAAATTGTTTTCTGCAACTTCTTTGAAGATAGATGTGCTCAAGTGAGCTAAAATACCTCGGAGATGAACTTGCATGCAGAGTTTGCAATATTCCTGAAATACATGATAACTACTTTTTATGGCGTATGCATTTTATGGATTTAGTGGCTAGGCCTCCAGTGGCAGTTTGAACTCGTAGAACTCCGAGAAGACCTCAAAATTTTGTCTGTTGACTTAAGATATCTATTTTGTCTTTCGTGCGACAAACCACCCCCACCCGCCACCCCCACCACCTGTAATCGGGTTCATAGATTTAACCTAAGGACTCAAAACAGCATCGCTAGGGAGTAAATTTATAATAATTCACGATGACGTATAGTTGTTCATGTTACGATAATGAAAGTGAATTTTACTGGGTGCTAAATATAATAAAGAATAGGAAAATAAGAGAAAGATATTGACATGCAAAATGTTTTCCATAAGAATAAACCATTCAATTAAATAAGGATATATAACTTTTTTGGCTCGTTTGTTGTTCAAAAAAATACACCGAATGAGGTCAGTATATATATCAACATATTACCCAGGATTTACGGATGACGTTTGTCTTCGGTTTTTTGTTGTCTTTGTTTTGAATATTTCACTCTTGGTGAGAGTGGGTGATATTTGGCGTACGATACAGCTCCTGAACATTCGATTTATTTGTTTTAATGGTTTAATGATTTGCACAATCTTTCAGATATTTTGCACATTTCAGTTATATCTCAGGAATGAAAACACTTGAATTCTTTTGCCAAAGAAATTATAAACCACTTCTTATAACTTTGATAAAGTAGTTTTAGAAAAGAATTTCAGCTCACATCATAAAATCTTATATAAGTTAAGGGTTATTTTGAATAGTGAAAATAACTGAAAGATTATTGAAATCATAAAACCTTAAAAGCCACCGAATGTCCAGGAGCTGTATCATACGTCAAATATCACCCACAAAGATTGAAATATTTAACTGTCAAAACACAGAAAACGAAAGACAAGCGTCATCCGTTAATCCTGTGTAATTTGTTGGTATACATATTTACCTAATTCGATGTTCTTTTAACAACAAACGAGTCAAAAAAGTTATAGATTCTTATTTAATTGAATGGTTTATTCTTATGGAAAATATTTTGCATATCAATTTCTTTCTCTTAAGTGTTTGTTATATTTAGTACCCGGTAAAATTCCCATTTGTTATCGTGACATGAACAACTTTGCGTCATCGTGCATTATTATATATTGCCTTCCTGGCGTTGCTTTTTTGAGTCCTTAAAAGTTAAATCTATGAATACTATCATATATGGTTTTGGAGTCGCAGCAAATGAAACATCAATAATTACTCGCCTCAAAGCATTCGATTTTCGTTCAAGTTTCTAAGAAATCGATACTCAACCGACCGCTATCATATATAAACTTGTTTCGACGGATAAGTCTATTTTGGATTAATGCGTAACATAAAAGCCGTTTGGTCTGGAGAACGTTTACCCAAAAAAACGCGATAATTTTCTGTGCAAAATGATAATGCAATTTAATTACAGATTTGACATTATCTTCCGTCAGTCGATTCTACGGGTCTATATCGTCTAATAGTAAAGGTTTTATAGTGTTAAAATAAAGTACACAAAACGATTACAGTAAAAAACAAAGACTTTTTATGATGAACATTGAAAGTATATAATGCAGACAAGCCCCTGGAAAACACAAAATAGAGACGATCTTCTAATAAAAAGTATTGGCAAAATATATGAGCGCGTGCGTGACATTTCCAACCATTACACATGTGCGCCAAGTAAAGACTCAGATCAGCCTGTTCATCCGCACAGTCTGATCAGAATTTTCACACTGCGCTCTGTAGATAGATACTGACCCAAAGCTTCTTTAAACAATCATCGAATATTCTAACTGCCCCGAACGGCTGTCCAGGGTGCTGAATGTGTGCGAGTCACGCACCAGCGAAATTGTTTGAAATGTCACGCACAGGCTCATATCATAGTTAAGCTTAGAGTTTACTTGAATGACTTGAATGACAAATGATAAATTCTTGCATTAACGTAGGCTGACGAAATTCGAGGCACTTAGAAACAGTAACATCATTTTTATCTAGCTCACCATTGTACAAGTGATAATACCTCCGAAACCCTTTAATTAAATTTTATAGCCTACAAAGCACTGTTTGTGTCAATAAGCTTTTTGCTTCTAAGGAATCAAAATCAGCACCCCTAATTTTAGCAATTCAGATGCCTTTCAAACGCTCGATTCAAATTTTGCTGTTTATCGAAAAAAGCTCAAATGTCATGTGATGCAGTATAAATTATCAGTCCTAGTCCAAAAAGTGTCAACCGCCGAACGTTCCGTTCACGCCGGAACCCGGGATTGAACCAGGGACCTTTAGATCTTCAGTCTAACGCTCTCCCAACTGAGCTATTCCGGCTGACAAATGTGTAATTGATAAATTAAATTTTTAAACTTAAAACCTTCGGGCCTAAATTTCATACGATCATACGCACATCGCTCTAGTCCAAATGTCCAAATCTTTTTGATGCGCCTCAATTTTCCGGTACGGTGTTTTCTGTGAATAGTATCAAAGTGCAAACCAATTCCCACACATTCCCGCTTTTACGCCCATCAAGAATAGGGCTTTGGAAAACAATTAGGGTGGTGAAGAAATTGCTTGTTACAAGCAATTTCTTCATTATCTATAATGTTTTCATCCCAAAATACAAAGATTTTTAAAATTTCACCAACTAAAAAATGCTGTCTGAAACTTCTGTGAAACTAACACTTTGATACTATTCAAAGATAACACGGTACCGGGAAATTCAATACCAATGTACGGAATTAATAGCCAAAATAAGTGTGACCAATTAAGGCGAAAATGGCCTTCTTGGAAATGCGAAAGTATCGAACCTGGCCAGATTGCACTCACGTCGTCGACTGACCAGAGTCGAATCTCTTCTCCTTCTGTATAATTTCTGAATCATTAAAGTAGTTCTTACATTTTATGTGTTTATCCTCGTATTGCGATATTTGTTAACCTCTGCTATTCCGAATCTCTTTTTAAACCGGCTCTTTAACAGACTATGAAAGAAACGATTTGGTTACCAGTTTTCAAATTTCTAGCTGTAACGATTGCAGATATCTGTAAGAAGATGATTAAGAATAGTTTGTATTGAAAATGACTGTTCATGACTTGAAAGTACTGTAAGCTGGCAAAGCATGATTTTGTTAAGTTTTCCTCTTTGTCAAAGGTTATCATGATAAATAAACGAGGTTAAAGTTATCCAGGAGTTAACCCATTACAACATAACGAAATCTTAGACTGGAAAAATTGAAAGAAGTTGCCGATGACAATTTCAAGTTGGTGGAGTTGTGGTAGAAAACATTGTAGACATTGAAGAAATTGCTTGTCCACAATGTTTTCCAAAGACTTTTCTTGAAATGCTTTAAAAGGGAATTGATATGGAAGGGTTAGATAACATGCTTTTGAAACAGTTCACTAAAATTTAAATAGAGTTTGTTATATTCTTAAAATACGCCAGAACTGCTTTTTATGGCGTAGGCATTCAATGGATCTAGCGGTTAAGCCTCCAGTGGCAGTTTGCACTTGTTGAACTATGAGAAGACTTCAAAATTTTGTCTGTTAACTTAAGCTATTAAAGCTGACGCTTTGCTAGCTAAAAGAGAAAGTAAAGGAACAAAAATATTAAGCGTTGCGAGACGCTAATAAGTCAGCGTAGTTTAATCCGAATGAAACCGGAAAACGTTATCTTTCGATTACTTCGAAAATTTAGCTATTTGATTTTTCCATGACGTATCAATTCCGTCATTAGCTTCCACTAGCATTACAGTCGTTATCGACATTGCCCGAAGACTAACTACCACACAGTCCATTTACACGTAACAGGTCACGATTTTTTTGTGATTCCACACCAAACTCAAAAGTAAGGGTCTCTCTTTTTAACTGTCTAGATAGAAAACATTATGTAAAATGAAGATGTTTGCTTGTTCTTCATTTTACGTAATGTTTTCAAAATTGTTTTTATTGGTGGTCCATGCAAAAAGGTCCATGGTTTGGCTGGAATACCTATCCATTGTTTCCCGGTATTTCTCACACCAGTACTACCACTTCATCCTTTCCTAGACTCCAGCTCCTCATCTAACGATTTTTACAAGCGATTTCTTCTTTTCCCATGCTATTTTCTAAAGTGTAAAATCACAGGGACGCAAATAAGGGATTGTACAAGAATGGGTTAAAATTAATCAATTTACAATATATTTCTTTGCATGTTAGTGAACCGGAACCAGAAACCTCAGATTCCCAGTAGAATATGGGCGATTGCAAAATGTAATACATTGTATATTCAAACCGAAAATGCAATCCGTGTAATCAAAATGATATAGGTGACGAAATACACTATCTTGTCAAATGTTCATATTTTCATACCATGCCAATAAGATATACCAATACTTTAGATATCCTAACATCATCAAGTTCAAAGAACTTTTGTGTATGGACAAATTAAAACAGTTGCGTAAATTAGCCCTTTTCATGAAACATATACTAAAGGTATAATACAGTTTGAACAAATATGGTTAGGCTTTTTTTACAGTATACTCGTTAAAATGAACACGTAGTATCTATATTTGTATTTTCTCAAATATTCATACATGTATTTACCCTTTACAATTGATTTTCCAATTTATCGAATAGCAATAGTTTGTTAATGGTCATCCTTATACATAACAGTTTGATAAAGCGGGAAAAGTACATATATTTCATTACATAATGTTATAAAGACTAACATATTTTTATGAAAATTCTCCATTTGGAATTATCAAGGTTTTTACAAACGCTTGGATGAAAATGTAAAACGGTAAACAGGGAAATGAGGCCACGTCGGTCGTGCATCCCAAGGGAAAATTGAGCGACATGGTCTAAGAGTCATGTCTTGTTGAACTTGTCCTAAATTGAGCGACATGGTCTAAGAGTCATGTCTTGTTGAACTTGTCCTAAATTGAGATTATCGTATGTGTATTCTGTAATTTTCATAATTGATTTCTCTTCCATATTGCAAATCTTGGCACTCAAGGAAAGGTTTTAATTACTAAATACAATGATCATTCTAATTTTTTGTAACCTTAGCTTACTCCAAGCTGTTGTTGTCGGATTTGAAAAAAATATACCAACAAAAGCAACAAGAAAGATACAGTCAAAAATTTTGTCAAAATAGGTATTTATCAAGTTTCTCAGAGTATTTAAGTTTAATTTATATGCATTTAATAATCTCAATGGATTTTCCACCTCCCCCCATCGTTTAAACTACCTGTTTTTTGTTGTTGTTTAATTACTTTCTAGCTCACATATTGTATCAACTGCATTTGTAAACTGTGAACAAAATAAAAAGAGATTATATTGTATTGTATATATTGTAGAACGAGCTCCGTGTCAATCAACGAGTTCTCTATAAATAAGAAAATGAAACCAAAACTTGGAAAAACAGTTATATTTGAATAATAAGAAATCGTTATCCTTAGCCGTCATGAACTCTTCAAAAGAAAGCTTTAATGCAAGAATACTGTGTAAATATATGTACTTTAAAATATTCGAACCGAAGGTTTCAAATATTTGTTATTGATAATCCAACATAACTTTGACTTAATATTAGACTGTTAGATATGGTCATTTGGACTGAAGTGTTGTGCATATTATCGTTTAAAATTTAGGCCTGAAGGGTTTTGAATTTATATATTTTATACATCGATATCACAATTGTCAGCCGGAATAGCTCAGTTGGGAGAGCGTTAGACGGAAGATCTAAAGGTCCCTGGTTCAATCCCGGGTTCCGGCGTGAACGGAACGTTCGGCGGTTGACACTTTTTGGTTCAGACGGATGATTCATACTGCATCACATAAAATTTGAGTTCATTTAGATAGATAAACAGCCAATTCTGAATCGTGGCGCTTGTATAGCTTCTGGATTGCTAAAACAAATGGTTACTGAGTTTGATACCTCTACAGTAGCAAACATTTTTTTTACATAAATAGTGCTTCGTTGGCTATAAAAAAAAAGAATTCAACGGTTTCCTAGTTATTATCACCTTTACAATCCCTTTCGCGTATTAATACAGTGTGATTAGTTTTTTCGTTTCATACCCCCATGAAAACAAAAACTTTTCTCTTCATCTCTTGAATATTCATATTTATAATTATTCGTCTTTTACTGTTACCATATACGCATTGTTTACCACACTACAACATTTTATATTGTGTGACAGACACCAAATGAATCGACTAAAGAAATATAATGTCAAGTGAATAGATGAATTACTTTTTTCATTTTGCAAGATTTTCGCGATTTAATTCGTCAATACTCACCTTAAAAAAACTCAATGGCTGCTTTCTTAGGATATCATGTATGTACCTAAAAGAGCCATAATCCGTCATAACAAGTTGATGTAAGATATCGGCCGGTCGAGTCTCGCTTCCTTAGAAACTCGAGCGGCATTTGTTATTGTAGACTAAACCCCCCCCTGATAAGGTCTATATATTTAACTTTTATGGACTTGAGACAACAACGCCAGGAAGTGAATTAATGATAATACACGTTGACGTAACGTTGTTTATGTCGCGATAATAAACGTAAATATTAGCGAGCGTTTCAAATATACCAAAAATTTTAGAGAAAGAAATCGTTGACATGTAAACTATTTCCCGTAAGAGTCGAGCGTTCAAATAAAGGAATAAAGAACCGTTCCCTTCGTTTATCATTTAAATTCTAAAGAATGACGATAATTTTCGCTTTTGATATTGTTGTTTGTTTGCTTTGTTGTTTGCGATGGTTGTCTTGGTAGGATTTTGTTGAAAGATTCACGATAGCTTGATATTTCAATCTTGTTGAGAATATGTGGCACGTGGCGTTGTTAATTTTAACCTTGATCATAACATTGATCGAAAAACGATCATACTTTAACATATTCCCATACAATGTCACTTTCTGACGCCCGTCAAGAAAAGGGAGAGACGTTGTGAAAAATGAAGAAAGTACTTACGACACGTTGTTCAAAGCTGTGATAAGACCAAAAGGCTGGAATGATTTAACCCTTGTCATGCTGAACCCGAAATATTCCGGTTTTGGCAGGAGGTGTAGACGAAGATCAGACTGCACTAATGTGCAGGCTGATCTTAGTCTACACATCCTGCTTGTATTTTTCCTGCCAGGGTTGTTTATGAAGTTGGTTTAAATATATATATATATATATATATATATATATATATATATATATATATATATATATATATATATAGTTATATATTGATTTTTGAACAAGTACTATCAGTGATTTCGGCCCTTTGATTTGACAGCAATTCAGTATGGTAATTCATGCAGCATGACCAGGGTTAATATAAACAGCTTATTTTCACTTAGTGAGCCTTCAAGCTCAAAACAAATCGTCGTCTTCTTTGATAAAGATTTCAACAAAAGATCAGCACTTCATCATGTTCAGATTTTGGCAGTTAATTCGTTTGAGGCAGAAACATGTTTTATAGAAAAACCCTTTATCTTGCCGTTCATTTTTATTGCATTTAATTTTGATTTGTATTATCAGATCTTGAGAAAAAATAGTAAATTGTCCATGGGTTCAGATAGATAGATAGATAGATAGATAGATAGATAGATAGATAGATAGATAGATAGATAGATAGATAGATAGATAGATAGATAGATAGATAGATAGATAGATAGATAGATAGATAGATAGATAGATAGATAGATAGATAGATAGATAGATAGATAGATAGATAGATAGATAGATAGATAGATAGATAGATAGATAGATAGATAGATAGATAGATAGATAGATAGATAGATAGATAGATAGATAGATAGATAGATAGATAGATAGATAGATAGATAGATAGATAGATAGATAGATAGATAGATAGATAGATAGATAGATAGATAGATAGATAGATAGATAGATAGATAGATAGATAGATAGATAGATAGATAGATAGATAGATAGATAGATAGATAGATAGATAGATAGATAGATAGATAGATAGATAGATAGATAGATAGATAGATAGATAGATAGATAGATAGATAGATAGATAGATAGATAGATAGATAGATAGATAGATTTTTATTGACTTATACAATTACATGTATCTCGTCATACACAATAATTTAACAATTATACAATTTACTTTCGGTAGAAATGATAGATGAAAGATAGTAACTCTGATTTTGCACGTTTGATTCACAATAGCTTTTTCCCCCATTTTTTTTATCTTGATGGCTATAGGTTAATATTCAAATGTTCAGATCAGATAGCATAACGAAACGTTATATGGTCCGCTCATTGACTATTGGTACACCCATTTCCAGACGACAAAATTTAGACTGGTCCAAACGCAAGGGAATAACAGACGACATTATCAAGTATATGAAATTTTAGAATTTTTTTCAACTCTACGGGTAGAATACATTGTCTAAAATGAAGAAATTGCTTGTTACAGGCAATTTCTTCATTTTACATAATGCTTTCGGAAAGTGTTTTCTTGTGGGGCGTCAAAAAGCGTCATTGTGTGGGAATGGATTTAGCTCTATCCGTGCATATCAGATTTTTTCTGAGAGAAGATACGCCCTCGTGAAATATAATGAATACGTAGCTATTTCGTATAATTGTACAAAGAGGTTCAGTACAAAAGTAAAAAAAAAACCAGTCCTCATTACTTCTTTTATATCCCCTGCAAAGGGGGGGGGGGGGGTCAGATAACTCATTCATCTTCAGGAAATGACTGTTGTTCAGGAGGGCGAAGGTTTGGTATAACCATGCTCTTCGAATACGGGTCCTTAAGGGGTTTGCTACGATTATGCGCTATTATTCATCATCTTAGGATCTATCTGGCGCACCAAAAAGTAGGAAATTTTGAGTTAAAAGAAACTAACGTATTACTATCGCATTTTCTTTGAAAATTTGATTGATTGATTGAACGGGGTTTAACGCAACTTTTAACAGTACTCTGTCATATCGCGGCGGCGACGGCGGCACTCATCCTTTCCGACTATTTGTCTCCCACCAATGGGTCGATAATCGTAGACCTATGTGGGATAGCAGCTGGAGGCTAGGAAAGGATGTAATGGTAGTACTGGTGTGAGAAATACCAGGATTCCATTGTTAGGTGCTCCAGCCGCCGCGATATAACTGAAAGATTGTTGAAAGCGGCGTAAAACCCCATTCAAACAAACAAACAAATCATATCGCGGCGGCTAGAGAACCTAACAATAGGTTCCTGGTATTTTTCACACCAGTACTACTACTTCATCCTTTCCTAGCCTCCAGCTGCTATCCAACTTAGGTTTACGATTATCAACCGATTGGCGAGAGACAAATGTCGGAAACGATATGTGCCGCCGCCGGGGATCGAACCGGTGACATCCAATGATTGAAGATTGGGAGTCTGGTGCGCTATCGACTGCGCTATGACGGTGGCTTCTTTGAAAAAAAAAGACACCCCCCTTATATCTGTTGATCTCATAAATGTGATAGGTATTTAATTGAGAGTTAAACTGCTAGAGTTGAAAGAGCAAGGACTCCGAGAAAGAGTAGCCGTGTTTTGACACCGACGTCATTTTCATGTGTGTCGTAACGTCATGATGTGTTTCACGACGATTGACACCTCCGTAAAAAAACTTTTATTATTTCGAGGAGAATAACATTGAAATTTCGCAATTGGGCTCCTTAAGTATTTCTGTGTGGATGCACGTAGCCTTGTTTTAAAACCCTTATCGCTTAGAATTATAGTTTATTAGTCCACCTATTTTCGAAACAACCAATAGAAAATACACGAATGAGGTTACGTTATTAGAAATGATTCATGATGTTTTAGAAAGTTTTGAGGTAGAAATTTAAAACATAGTCATATTCACGCGGTTGCGGTTTTCATACAGCTTATTATCCTTTCATTTTAATATAAAAAAGAGAGGGTATTTATTGCTGTTATCGTTTTCATAAAGGTACGAAGCTAAAAATCGAATCACTCTGTGTGAAATTGTGAAGGCTTTATAAAATTAACTTAGCCAGCCTGAAATTAAGACCTTTGAGAGACTCAGCTAATCGCATTTCCACGATTACCTTTTTGAAGCCCCCTCCTAAAAATAGTAACGGAAAAGCATTGGAATATAAAGAAATTGCTAGCAACAAGCATGTTTCACATTAGAAAACAATAGAAAATTGGAAAAATCTAAAATTCTATAGACCTTAAATTGTCGTCTGAAACTCCATTCAATTTGAATCAGGCATCTGGTAATGGGTTAAAATTAAATTGAAATCCAATGAAAAAATGTCATCCGATAGGTATAAGAAGTCCTGCACAGCTGGTGGTTTATTTTGTATTTGTAGAGAATGTGGTCTTTCAGTACAAAATTCCGAGGCATGTAGTCATGCGTACCTTAATTACCTAAAAAAATAGAATTAATTTAATTAACCAATTAGACAAAAGTTGTTTCTAATTGAAAAGTAATGACTGCACTTAATGGTAGTGCATTGTTGTCTGTAGTGAAACTTGTTACCTGAACTGGGATTCGAATGTAATCATGACCTTAACCCATCACAGAAGACAGATTTTTAGACTTGTCCAACTTTAAGATACATACAGAAGACACATTAAGGATGTCGATAAAATTAACTCATGTATGGGGTAGAATGGATTATGAGAAAAAGAGAATTTGTTCAAGGGACATTTTTACTTAATAACAATAATTATAATCCTGTGAAATTGACCGATCGCTAATGTCAATTAAATAATCAATCGACCAATCAAATAATTCGTTGAGAAAGTGAACTTTGAACTCCAACTTAAGCTGTAGTTACGACGATTAGGTCAAAAACCAACATATTTACATTTTATTACATATGTTTTTATTAATGTTACTGGCAATATATTTGCTAAATGATATTGAGGTGGATCTTCCTGTCAGAGTAAGTGGATATGGCAAGCGATCCGTCACTTTCGTTGTTTTACCGGGGCACTTCAAGGTCGTCCCTTTTCTCTGATTGAAACTTATTTTATGGATAATATATGTAAGTATTTGTTGTAAAATATAGCCTATACATTCGACAAGGAAAAAATCGGACACGTCAGAAAAAATCTGTATCTGGCAGTGTCAAATACGGTTCCATAAGGTAGTCTAAGATGACGTCATTTCATTCTGGAGATGACGTCATTTTACAAGTAAACGCCAGAATGGTAAGGAAGAAGGGAAATAGATCTACTGGTAGGAATACAGATTTTTTTTATTCATTATTAGTATTATCAATTCATAAAGTTAGTTTAATAAAATGGTAATATGATGAATGGAATATTACTTTACGATTGCAATCGTAAAGTAATATTCCATTCATCATATTACCATTTTATTACTACATCTTGTAATTGCTTCTCGATACTCAGGAAAGTTTGATAATCCATTCGACCCTCGGTCTCGTGAAATATCAAAATTTCCACCAGCTCAAAGCACATATCCTTTCCGACATTTGTCTCTCAACAATGGGTGGATAATCGTAAACCTGATTGGGATAGCAGCTGGAGGCTAGGAAAGGATGTGGTGGTAGTACTGGTGTGAGAAATACCAGGAATCCATCGTTAGGTATTCCAGCCGCCGCGATATGACTAAAATACTGTTAAAAGTGGCGTTAGACCCCATTCAATCAATCAATCATCTTGAACACGCAACTTTTTTGTATGCTTGTGCATTAAGTAGATTCATTAAATTCTACTCAAAACTAGTAAAATAGTTCGCTTCGCTTTCCTTGGTGGTATTAAATCATACGAAATGAAGAGAATATACTTTTTTTTATCGAGGATTAAACCAAAACAACTTATGCACACCATTGTCTGAATCCACTTCGCGTATTCAAGAGATGTGATTAAGTTTGGAGGTACAAAATGACAACAAATAAATACTCTTCATTCTTAGGTAAATTCAAATGTCAAGAGTCTTAAACCGAGAAAGAATATGACAGCATTCAATTTGAACCAGCAAGATATTATATCTCTATCGTAACATAAGATTCCCTGTAAGTGGTTCCGTTTATTACTATGCGTAAAACCGTACTAAGCTTATCAGAGCCGTTCTTGGACCGTCTTTCTTTGTCTGTGGGTTTTCCGTTGAAGAAAGACCTGACCTGGTGTAGAAAACGACGTTCTTTAATGCATGTCTTTGTTGTCTTAAATATCTAACTTCAAAATATAGACCTACGCATCATGCAGTCCCCCTGATGAACTCTAAAATGACCTGTTCTTTTTTTTTTTTTTTTTATTCGAGTCAGTCGGTAGTAATTGAACAATTACCTGCATTTTTGTGTGAGAGGATATCGATCTAGATTATTGTAATATCGTAAGTTGGCGAGCAAACTGTCGCAACTACAGCTTTATTAAATCAGTACTTACGTCATTTTGCACGCGCATCAACCATACAATGGTGGGTTCCACTACCCTGTACGAATGCGACCAATGGAACGGAATGAGGGGAAGTGACGTCAAATCCCTATATAAATTGCAACAACACGTCGTTTAGAAAAACAAGATTTCAAGACCTGACATGATCTAATATGGAAGAATCAATTACCAGTCTTTATATCTTGCTGGTTACAGTAGATAGGAGGAATCTTGTGTTTGCCTACACAATACGTCAAATCTAATAATTTAAAATGCATCTCTAGGCTGTATAAAAGCAAGCAAATACGTTCAAATGTAGGTATTCACAGCCATGTTGATTCTTTGTAAGTCACCAATGGGTTGATAATCGTAGACCTACGTGGGAGAGCAGCTGGAGGCTAGGAAAGGATGTGGTGGTGGTGCTGGTGTGAGAAATACCAGGAATCCATTGTTAGGTGCTCCAACCGCCGCGATATAACTGAAAGGCGGCGTAAAACCCCATTCAAACAAACAAATCTTTGTAAGCCAAGGTAACTAACTCCACTTGGCTCCGCTAGGTACAAAGTGGAATTGCTGCCCCTGGCTTGCGTTGATAGGCTATATTGTCAACCCGATCGCATACACGACCTTCAAATATAATTTCCTACCGATCAAATAATATAAGACAGACTAGCTTTATTCTAGATATAATAACATCCACAGTCTTACGATGTGTCCTTTATAGTGTATATAATTAAATGATCTGAAACCAAGACCTGTGTTTCTATGCTTATATAATGAAATCTCTCTTATTTGTTCCCTTTTATGATAGAGTTAAAAGATTTCGAAACACTTGTAGAAAGAACAACTTTATTTATCCAAAATATAGCATTAAGATGTCGATTCAATAGATTTCATGCACCGATACAACTTTTTTTTAATTCTTATTTTCGCCAGATCTTTCCAATTTTTATATATTGAGAGAACTCCATGTTGATCAATGTTCGTGTTTAAAAAACCTGAAAATGAAACAAAAACTAGGAAATCCTTGTCCATCGCGAACTTTTCCTCAGACATTTTTAAATATGAACGCCGTGTAAAGATATGTACTTTTGGGCATTCGAAACACTAATTATTAATAATCCGACCTATCTGAATGGGATTAAACATAGACATTTGGACTGAAATGTTGTTCGTTTTATCGTACGAAATTTAATTTTGGCCCGAAGGGTTTTAAATTTAAATATTTTATACATTTGAGGCATTCTTGTCAGCCGGAATAGCTCAGTTGGGAGAGCGTTAGACTGAAGATCTAAAGGTCCCTGGTTCAATCACGGGTTCCGGCGTGAACGGAACGTTCGGCGGTTGACATGTAATTTTTGTTGCAGACGGTTAAGCTAATCAAAATACGAGCTGCTGTTAATTGATCACATGACACTGAACAGCCCATTCAGAATCATGGCATTTGAAACGCACCAAGAACTCTAGACTTAGGGGTACTGAGTACGATAAGAAACAAACTGATTTTTGTTTACGTAAACAGCACTTCGAAGGCTATATAAAGTTATATTCCTTTCACAATGACAAATAAGATGACAGTGATTAAACTTTGCTACTTGACCCCATTTTTTCTCAACTTCAGCCTATTATAACATAAAAATCCTTGAATTTCATGACCACTACTTGTTTTATTGTGAGCAGATTTAGATGCCTTGATTGAAACGAATTGTTGATATGCAGTCCCCGTCGCACTGCAACCTATATGTTGGTCGCTATAGAATAGAAGCAAACGGTTTAAAACGTAGACAGACTAATCACTCCCTAAGCCAAATGCATATGTTACTCAAATCTAGTTGTTGTCCTCTTTGATGAAGATTTAGTTTGTTTAAATTCGGTTAAACGCCACTATTAAGCGTAACGCCAATATTAAGCGTATTTCCGTCATACCGTGGCGACTAATGCACCTAACCATGGATTCCTGGTATTTCCCACACCAGTACCACCACTGCATCCTTTCCGAGTCTACAAATGCTCATCCCTCTTTGGTTTACCATTATCCGACAATTTGTGGAAGACAAATGTCGGATAGAATATTTGCAGCAATCGGGGATCGAACTCTGGACCAGATAAAGAATTAGACAATACAACAAATATCTAATCAGCCAAACACCAGCACTTTACCAGCTTCAGAGTTGGAGAGTAAACTTGTTTGATGCAGAGTTTGTAAAAGTGTTATTAAACAGTACTACCAATACTGCGAAATCTTTATTTTGCTGTTTATTTTTATTGCATTTAATTTTGACTTGCATTATCAGTTTTTAAGAAAAGATAGTGTAAGAAAATTTCCATTTCTTGGGTCCAGATCAGATATTGTAACAGAACGCTATATAGTCCGCTCAATGACTATTGGTTAATCCATTCCCACACAATGTCGCCTATTGACGCCCCTCAAGAAAAACAATTTAGAAAATATTGTGTAAAATGAAGAACTTGCTTGCAACAAGCGATTTCTTCATTTAACGCACTATTTTCTGAACAGAAAGTTGATATATTTTAAAAATTTCATAAAGTTTAAATTGTCGTCTGTAGTTTCATTGAACTAATCTAAATTTTTCAAATGCGGGAACGGATTAAACTCTACCCGAGTATTAACAATTTTATGAGAAAAGCTACGCCTTCGTGAAAACAATGAAACACTTTTATTATAGCATTAGATTCATCTGGATTTCTGGAAAATGGTGATGGGTTTTAAGAAACAACAAACTGTAAGAAAATATTGAACTTAAGCAAAAGGCGTCATCTTCGTAAACAACCAGCGGTACAAATGATTTGAATAAAGAATGAATTAAGAAACATTGATTTCAAATACTTCGCTGAAAATTTTAAGTGTTGCTTTAAGATCATTGTGCTTTTACATTAATTAGATTGTTAGGCGCGTAGTGTGACAGATCATAACATGCACTTTTCACCCCGAATTCTTCATTCTGTGGAATTTTCTAGAACAACAAGAAGCAAAACGTTCGGAGTTAAAATGACATACACTTAATACCACCGCATTTCTTTAGAAAAAACTCAAGTTAGTTAATTTCATAAATGAGAAAGGAAAGATGTTTTAATTGAGATTTATACAGACTGCTAATGAAGATTTCAAAGAGTGAAAGCTCCGAGTGAGAGTAACAGTGTTTAGACATCATGCAGTGTCATTTTCATGAACGTTGCAAAGTCACGATATCCTTTGCAACCATTAACAAAAACTTTTGTAATATTTTAATTTAGAGAAGAATAAACTTGAAATGTCGCAATTGGTCATTTAAAATAGTTTTTAATGAATAGCCTAGATGTAGTGTTAACAAAAACTTGGTATTAAGTATTATTTTATAAGATGCTGTCCACGACTTTTCCAGACAACCAAACATCAAACTATCAACAACAGACAAGACTGTTTGACCCTACAAGAAGATCTAGACAAGTTAATGCAGTGGGAGAAAAAGTGGGAAATGGAGTTTAACCCCAGCAAATGCATTGTCCTAAATATTACTAAAAAGAAGAAAAAGATTTCCTTTGATTACAGGTTACATGGACAAGTACTAGAGACTGTGGACAATGCCAAATACCTAGGAGTTACAATATCTGGAGATCTTTCCTGGAACAAACACATTGACAACATAACATCAAATGCTAATAAAACTTTAGGTTTTCTCCGCAGAAACATCCAGACCAAAAATAAGAAGATCAGAGAAATAGCGTATAAAACTTTAGTGAGACCCCAGGTAGAATACGCATCAACAGTTTGGAGCCCCTACACAAAAACCTATATCAACAAAGTGGAAAAAGTACAACGTAGAGCGGCAAGATGGGTTCAAAATAATTTCTCTTATTATGACAGTGTTACCTGCATGCAGAAGGAGCTTGGTTGGGAAACTCTCCAATACAGACGAGACATCTCCAGAGTCACCATGTTTTATAAAATCGTTAACAATTTTGTTGCAGTGCCAGTACCAGCTTATCTTGAAAGACCAGTGAGGACCACCCGACATATGCACACAGCATCTTTCAGACAGATCCACACAAATGCAGCCTACTTTAAATATTCTTTTTTTCCCTACACAGTGATACTATGGAACAGCCTTCCAGAAACAATTGTACAGCAACCTGATATTGCAGCATTCAAAAAGAGTCTTGATTCTTTTCAGATAGTGAGCCGTCCCTGAATGACCAAAATATGTTTTATCAGCTCTTCTAACCTAACACTCACAATACTTTTAAAATTTTGCACCCTAACAAATGTCTAACAGTTTTTATTCCAGCACAGACGCGCACCTGCCAGTAATACCCGAAAGGGGAGTTGGGCAGTATATATAGATAGATAGAACTCAGGATTTGGGGTCTCCATCAATATTTTCTTACATAACTATCCAGTGAGCAGATATTATCCTTGTCGAATACACGTGATGAAATTCTTGACATCACTGATTAGCATTAGCTTCTTTGCTAAGATTTTGGTCGTTTTTTTCCCATTGAAATTCCTTCTATCTGGCCTTTAACGCAAATATGCATCTAGTCGCAGATTGTCCATGTTTATTGTAAGACGGACTCGAGTAGTCGGTGCTGTTTCTAGGCTCGTGTGAACATTTGGACCAATTCTGGATGTTTGAACTACCAGAAAGTGGACATTTTTTTAAAACATTTTCAGACAGTTGTGCATTTACTGAAAGGGGCTATTCGAAATCATATCTTCGGTTGCCTACTAGTATTCATTGGATTTCATGACCTTAAACGAGTTTGTAAAAACATTTTTATGCTATTTTGTTCCAGACATTATAGATTGATGATATCTTTTATTACAGTTTTCTATGCAGAAATAGCAAGAACAATAGGAATTCCCGGATAAGTAGATCTGTCGATCAATCGTCATGATCTTAACATTAATCGACAGATTATTTCACAATTTATTTCTTTGCACGTTAGTGTAGGAAGAACTCCGTGAAGACTATAAAACCCGAAAATGAAACTAAAACTTAGAAAACAGTTATGATTAACCATTAAGAAATCGTAATCCTTAGCTATGGTGAATGCTATAAAGCAAGAACACTGTGTAAATATTTGTGCTTTTCAGAATTCAAACTGAAGGTTTCAAATATTTATTATGGATAATCCAACTTAACTTTGTAGAATTTGGACTGGAATGAAGTGCGTATTTAGGCCTGAAGGGTTTTTAATTTAAATATTTTATACATATAATACATGGTTGTCAGCCGGAATAGCTCAGTTGGGAGAGCGTTAGACTGAAGATCTAAAGGTCCCTGGTTCAATCCCGGGTTCCGGCGTGAACGGAACGTTCGGCGGTTGACACTTTTTGGTCCAGACGTATGATTTATACTGTATCACACGACATTTAAGTTCATTTTGTTCAAATGCATCTAGATTGCTAGAAATAGAGGTGCTGAGATTGATACCTTTACAGAAACAACAATGGTTTCCCAATTATAATCCCGTTTTCAATGATGAGTTAGATAAAAGCTGTGTAATTGTTGCAAAGTGACCCGAAGTTCTTCAACCTACGTCTAATAAAACATAAACATTTAAACTGAAATCTTCGAATTTTCGACCACCATTCTTACTATTATTATTTTAATCGACACGAAATATTGGCGAAATAACGTTGTTGATAGTGGATTGATAAACAAACAAATCGAGATATGAGACCAATTTACCCTTAGAAAAGAACTTCACTCCTCGAGATCCCAAAGCGCAATAATTAATATTTATGATTTGATAATTCAATTTCTCGTTTCGTCTATTAAAAAAAGCGTTCTGATTGGATCAAAAAATTCTTCCTCTTTTAAACAAACCTTTGAGCACGCAGCTTCGCGTATTCATACAGTGTAATTTGTTTTTGTTTATTCCGTTTCATACCCCCATGAAACAAAAATTATTCTCTTCATCTGTTTAATGTTCATATTCACAACTTTTCGTCTTTTACTGTTACCATGTTGTCTACATTATTTTACCACATTAAAACTTCTTTCTACTATTAGACCAAATTAATCTACTTAAAAATTATAATGTCAAATCTGTGAGTAAACTGCATTTTCAGTTTACAAAAAATTTCGTAATTTATTCGTAAATGCTCACCTTAACAAAACGTCATACCAACGGCAGCTGATGTAGGATGTAACGTATGTACCCGAAAGAGCCTAATCCGTCATAACAAATTGATGTAAGATATCGGTCGGTCGAGTCTCGATTCCGCAGCAACTCGAACTAAATTTGCATATTATCAAACGATTAATAGGTAGTGTTTCGTTTGCTACGACTTAAAACCCCTATTAAGGTCTATATGTTTAACTTTTATGGACTTGAAATAACAACGTCAGGAAGTGAATTAATGATAATGCACGTTGACGTAACGTTGTTTATGTCGCGATAATAACCGTAAATATTAGCGAGTGTTTCAAATATAACAAAAACTTTAGAGAAAGGAATCGTTGACATGCAAACTAGTTCCCGTAAGAATCGAGTGTTCAAATAAAGGAATAAAGTACTTTAACTTTTTCCATCGTTTGTTATTAAAATGACGATGATGTTAGATTTTATTTTTGTTTTTGTTGTTGTTTTTGTGTTCTTGGTGTTGGTGGGGGCGGTAGAGTTTTGTTGTATGGTTAATGATAGTTTGGAGCTTGAATCTTGGTGAGAACGAGAGGTATATGTCGTACCAACTTTAACCATGATCATACTTCGGCCATACTTTAACTCATTCCCATACGACACATTCTGACGCTCCTCAAGAAAAAAAAAGAAAAACGTTTGAAAAATAAACAAATGAAGTTGCAGACGGAAATTTCAAGTTGATGAAATTTAATTTATTTTTGTTTGTTTGTTTGTTAGTCTCTATAGATAGAAAAATTATGGGAAATGAAAAAAATGCTTGTTGCAAGCAACTTCTTCATTACTCAGAATACTTTCCTAACTACTGCTTTATTTCGCTGCTAATTTTTATTGGTTTTGGTTTTGGTTTGAATTATTAGATTTTGAGAAAAAATAGTACAAAATAGTGCTCTTTACCATGTGTCAAGATCGGATAGCTTAACTAAACGTTACATGGTTCGCTCAATGACAAATATGTTAAATTTTAAATTCGTCTATCAAAAAAGACCGTTCTGGTTGGTCGAAAAAAAATGTTCATAACAGCGATTTTGTATGCTTCCGCACAAAATAGTCCCATACAAAAAAGGTATCAAAATTTGTAAAGCTTTTTTTTTTTTTTTTTTTTTTTTCGCTCGATGCTATTAAATTATAAGAAATGAATATTATAAGAAATGAAAAACCTAATCTCACAATGTATGAACCCGCTTCGCGAATTTATACAGTGTGATTAGTTTTTTCGGTTCATACCTCCAAGAAATAAAAAATATTCTCTTCATCTCTTAAATGATTAATTTCTATCTGTATAGCTGACTGTGTGAGAAACGCGAATACAATGAATTTGGAACTACTTTATATTTTCACAAAGAAGTTCAGAAGAAAAAGTAAAGAGTTGCCTCTTTTATATACCCAGCAAAGGATTTCATGATTGTGCATAGTGATGGGTTGACGGAAACGTCATTTACGTCATTTTCGAAAACGCCTTTTGGTACACAGGATTTCAATGAAGAATTAAAAAATACGAGTGCTTATCAAAATTATCGCTGAAAATTTGAAAATGTTGCTCATAGATATCGGATTCATTATAATATATATAAATGATAGTAGCGCGTTTAGGGCGAGAGTTTGGTATACCCATGGCCTTACCTCTCTTGAAACACAGGACTGTTAGGAGTATAAATGCGTTTTTTACCCCAAATTTATCATCTCTGAAAATGTCTAGCGCACCAAAAAGGAGAAAATTCGGAGTTAAAATGCCATAAACGTGTCATCACCGCATTTTTTTGAAAGTATTCGAGTTTTTGATTTCACAAATGTGAAAAAATATTTCAATTAAGAGATGAAGAGAATATTTTTTGTTTTCATGGAGGTATGAACCGAAAAAACTAATCACACTGTATGAATACGCGAAGCGGATTCATACATTGTGTCATTAGGTTTTTCGGTTCATACCTCCATGAAAACAAAAAAATATTCTCTTCATTTCTTATAATTTAATAGGATTAAACGAAAAAAGCAAATATTTTACAAATTTTGATACCTTTTAGTTATTGACTATTTTGTGCGGAAGCATATAGAATCGCTGCGTGCGCAAAATTCTGTTCATGGAGTTATGATTTTTTTTTTTTTTCTTTTTTTTTTTTTTTTTTTTTGGGGGGGGGGGGATCAGAACGCCCGATTTTGATAGACGAAACTTAAAATTAAATTATTTGAGATTTAAACAAACTGCTTGAAATAAGGAGCACTAAAATAGTCGAGTTTCGACATCGACGCTAATTGACCAATCGCGACTAACAATCAAATAACGGATCAACCAATGAAATCATTGAGACCAGACATGAGTTTTGATCTCCAACATTTAAAAATCGAAGCGGGACTTCCTGTAGGAGTCAATGGGCGGGGCTAACGAAGTTAATGGGAAGGGGCCAGCGATTGGTCAATTTCGTTTGCGTCGTGACGTCATGAAGTTCTTTATAGCGATTGACTCTGCCTTACTAAACTTGTGCAATTTTATTATTTCGAAAAAAAACTTAAATCAGATTAAAAATTAGCCATTATAAAATAAAATTGAGTCAGCCTGAAATCACGACTCTTGAGTGACTCAGTTTAACTCATATCCACGCTTTTTCAAGCCCCTCAAGAAAAGCGATTGGAAAAACATATTGTGGAAAGTGAAGAAATTGCTTGCAACAAGCATTTTTTACTGTCAACGATGTTTTCTACATAGAAAACTGGTAAAAATATGACCTTGAGAATAGAAAGGCATAATTTAATGCAGTCTTTTGTTGCGACCGATCTATCTTAAAAATATAGACATGCTTAAAATAAAGACCTGTGTTTGTATCCAAGACAGTCAGCTCTAATTGTTCAGACACCTGCGTTTCTTGTCTAGGAGAATACCGATCTGGAAGCAGTCTTAAACCTTGTCATACTGTATAAATTACCTTACTGAAATGCTGTCAAATCAAAGGGCTGAAAGCACTGATAGAACTTGTTATTCAAAAATCAATATTTCTTTAAGAAATCAACTTCATAACTCTGGCAGGAAAAGTACAAGCAGGATGTGTAGACTAAGATCAGCCTGCACATAAGTGCAGTCTGATCTTAGTCTACACCTCCTGCCAAAACCGGAATATTCCGGGTTCAGCATGATAAGAGTTAAAAGTCACAAGAAGGAAAGTCATACATCTTGAGTCCAGAGACAACAGACGAAGTTGGATTCATCGGGCGATATTACATCGAAACCTACCCTCCGAGAATACATCAGTTTAGTAGGTAGACTTCAGATGAAATGGAAACTAGAGGTCTGATCGTAATGGAGACCACTGTCAGTTCTTTAATTGACGGATCGCTGGTCCCGCAAACTGAGCTCCGACAGGAAATACGACTTTCATATCAAACGGCGTTATTTTCATTTGCAAACTTTTTGGTAAGTCATACACAAAAAATTAGAATGGTTAGCTGGCGCTCTAAACATCGTAACTACAGCTTGAACAAGCTATAGTTACGACGTTTAAGTCGCCCAAGTAACAAATATGTTTCACATAAAATTCGATCATTGATGGAGTTCAAAGTTGACCTTCGGTCTAAATGAATGATTTGGTTGGTCAATTGACTTTTTTGACTTCGGCGATCCGTGAATACCAGACCTGGTAATGAAAATTGTTTGTATTCAGTGTCAGGCAGCACTGCTTTTAATAATTTATACAACGTTATTGAGTCCCTGCCATCAAAAGTTTTATTACATTCCCTTCCTGTTTTTGTTGTTGTTTTTTCGAAAGATCATATACTATTCTGTGTTTTATTGAGGGATCTAATGGCGTTTTCACTGCATTAAGGGCAATCTGTAATTGGTCTTTCAATATTTCCTTGATCCGATATGATCTATGTGCGAATCAATAAATGGTCCTCATCCGCTCTTGCCGGTTACATGTAATTAGAGGAATCTTGCGTTTGCCTATAATAATACAAAGATCTTACGATTCTATAAGCAAAAAGTTCTCCCTTCAATATGAACTTAACTACATTAAAAAGTAAAGTGCACCTTTATGGTGTATTTGTGACAATTTCAAAAATCAAGTGAATACTTTTAAATATAGTGTTGTAATATCTATACACTCCAAGGGTACTAACTCATTGCTCCTTACGTAATGAACAGAGTGGAGTTATTACCCTTTGGCTTGCGGTGAGGGTAATATAAGGTTACAGAATACATCCCAGTGAAATAGAACTGCTTATTTATCAGTTAACCCTTTCTAGTCCAATACCTAGTTTTTACGTCTCTGTGATTTTATAAATGAGAAAACATTGTAGAAAAAGCAGAAAATCATTGTAACAAGCAATTTCTTCTTTTTCCACAATATTTTTAACCCTATAGAATGGTTATTTTTAAAATTATACCCACTTTAATTTTTGAGCTGCAAAACATTTGAATTTGAGCAGGTCTACTTTTTTTTCTAAAACAAGAAAGGGTTAAAGAAACACAGGCTCTGACTTTTGTAGGTTTAATCTGGTTACCTCTGCAGTATAACTATGCGTTTTTATTGTCTATATACAAATAACTGATCAACCCGAAGACTAAGATTATCTCCAATGAAGTATCTCATGTTCGGCCCTTTTCCTGATACAGTTGACACAAATGACTAGTAGCTGGCCCGCCAACATATTCTTTTGGACCCGCTCATTAACTCTGACAGGAAGTCACGCTTCGTTTTTAAACGGCGTTGTTTTTTTTTGTTTTTGTTTTTGTTTTTTGGGGGTTTTTTTGGAAAATTTATGTCCTGTAGCGTATAACAAAATAGACGAATGGTTGGTTGGCGACCTAAACGTCGTAACTACAACTTGAATAAGCTGTAGCTACGACGTTTAATTCGATAAACCAAAAAAAATGCTGAACAAAAATGGCGAATAATGTTGGAGTTCATACTTTACTCCCGGACAAAATGAATGATTTGATTGGTCCACTGTTTCTTTGATTTGCAGCCACGTTTGGTCAATTAAGCGAGCGCTCGCAGATATACCATCTTCTATTTAAAATTTCGCCATAAGCTGTCAATTCAAAATATTTTAGTCCCTGATTCGAACTTTTAAATTATCTGTTATGATAGTTTTTCAAGTATTTTTTTTTTAATTATTGATATATCTTAACGCAATTATCCAGGTGCAATTAAAAGAAGTAAATATATGTAGATGAATAGACCATCAGTCAATCAGGACTGTTTTTACTTTAATCAACACGCCCCTTTCGTATATATCTAAGCAGGAAGTATAGAGAAATCTCTATGCTGATTATTGTGAATATGAAACTTAGAAAGCAGTGGTTGTTAATCAATAAAAAATCATAATCTTTAGCAATCTCTAACTCTTCCTATGATGTCTTTAAAGCACCAGGCTAGGAAAGGATGTAGTGGTAGAACTGGTGTGAGAAATACCAAGAATCCATTGTTAAGTGCTCCAGCCACCGCGATATAACTGAAATATTGTTAAAAGTGGCGTTAAACCCCATTCAATAAATCAATCAACTAACCCTCTAGGTTATGACTCCGAGGATGAGAAGAGAAAGCACAAGGCAGAGGCGCGAGATAGCAAAAAGCTGAAAGCAGAGAAGTCTAAGAAAGCAAAAAAAAAAAAAAAACAGCAGAAACTTGCCATACAAGAGAGGTAATGGTAGTCAAGGACAGACTGATGGTATGCAGACGAGTACGGGATCAGTGCAGAGACCTGGTTTTTGTTTCCAGTGTGGAAAGCCTGGTAATTGGAGACAGGAATTCCCTGTGCAGGCATGGGGTAACAAAATAAGTATTTGCTATCAAAAATTCTTTAATAACTCAGGTTCTTATTCTACTTCTAAAGAATCTTCCCCTCAGGCTTAATATAAAGTTATTGACGGAAATGATGATGACAAAAGTAATGCTAGTAAGTCAGAATCTAAGGATAATTTTCCAGTTTTTTAAAAAAGGCAAATTGACAAATAGCGATCAGTAAAGGGTATTGACTACATTACAGATGTCATAGAGAATGATTATAAATTACCATTTAATGGGTTGCCACCTGATATGAATCAAGATAATAAGTCGTCAAGAAATGACCCTTCGTTTGTAGCGGCTTTGTGGAATAGGTCGTGGTTTCGAAAGTGGATGAAAAAACCTGTTGTTGTTCATCCCTAAACAGTAGCATAAAACAAGACAGGAAAAATTAGATTGGTTTTGGATTGTAGACACGTAAATCAGTATATTCATCTGTTTAAAATTAAGTTTGAGGACACAAAAGTTGCAGTTTGTTTATTTGGTAAGGTTATATATGCATATACATACGACCTGAAAAGCGCATATAATCATTTAGACATTTCAGAATCACATAAAACCTATTTAAGATTTTTCTGGAGTTACCATGGTAAGAAAGGTTACTTCGATTTCAAGTCTTTACCCTTCGTCTTATGTAGTGTCGGACATTTATTTACGTGTTATAGTGAAGTATTTGAGTGATTTGGGACACATTGTCGTCATGTTTTTAGACGATGGCATTGGAGGTCACAAGGACTTAGAAAAGTGTTAACCTCCGTCTGTTGGGTGAGTTGTTATTTGTTCGTATGTTTTGTTCTCTCGTATATTTCTTATTAGTTTGAAGGCGTTATTTTGAAATTAATTTGTCAATTTGCATGTAGTCGTACAGGCATATTCACTGCGTAAACAGCTGTTCACAATTGGCGTATTGGTATAGGGTTGGAGGCATAAATAGAATAGAATCGCTGAGGGGTGGCCTAAACGGCATAAGCACAACCCGAATAAGATGTAGTTGCACGTTCATGTCACTCATACACGAAATGTTGGACAAATATGTCGCAAAATAGTGGGGTTTAAGATTGCACTTCCAAATAAATTAATTATTTGATTTGCATCGACAATCCTTCAATTGTAATGGTATCCTGCTTTTATTAGGCTAAATCAGAGCTTTTTGGTCCTTTGGTTGTATTTCATGCAATATCAAATATCTATATATATATCTTTCAAAAATCAAGCACTATTTTTCATTCCAAAAAGAGGGGCGATGGTCTCAACCTAATTTTCATTTTAAGTGCGTTGCCAATAAAAACACCAGGGACAAAAGAACTCAAAGTCGTGACCAAGTGATTGATTCAATGGATGCCATGACCTTAAACGATATTGTAAATTCTATTTTATGCTGTTTGTTCCATTCTCTATATATTATTGATATATTTCAATAAGCTTTTCTATACGGAACTTTAAAGGATAACGGGATTTTAATCCTGTGAAATTCAATTTTGGTCCGAGGGTTTTAAAGTTACATATGCTATATATTAAAATATCTCTCTCAGTTGGAATGCTATTTGGGAGAGCGTTAGACTGAAGATGTAAAGGTCCCTGATTCAATCTGGGGTTCCGGCGTGAATGGAACGTTCGGCGGTAGACACTTCTTTGCAACAGTAACAAATCGTAATCATTAGCTTTCTCAAACTCTTCCTAGGAGTTCTTTAAAGAAGAAGATCGTATCCGTATATTTAACTATGTACTTCTCGACATTCGAATTTTAAGCTTCAAATATTTATAAGCATTCTGAAGTATTGCATAGCAATACCAAGTCCCCTACCGGCTTTATATATATACCTAGAGCGGTATATTTTTTGGGTGGTAAAGGGATTACTACCCCTCCAAAATATTACATTTGTTTCAGATTCTATGAGCAATTCTTAAACACACACACATACACACAAACATAAAATATGCGTCTCTTTTTGTTGTTTACCAAATTATACTTCATAAAGCCATCTGTTCCAAGAGAATTAAGACCCTAAAGTCCAAGTAAACTTTGAATAAAAGCTTTCAAAAATCTGTCTACGATTATGCATGCTTTTCGGACATAGGGTTATCAAAATATTTTGCCTTGATCACTTCATGCAACCACTTTTAACAATTTGTTCAGTCATATAACAGTGGCTTGAGTACCTTACAATGTATTACTGGTATCTCTCTCACCAGTACCACCCTAACATCCTTTAAATGTCTTTGAAAGGCAATGGACTGCAATTAAACTCAATATTAATAATATGTAACTTATTTTGCACAAGCATCCATATCTTGTTTAAAAATCGATGGACTGGAACAGAAAATGAACTCGTTCTGTAACTCATCAAAAAATTAGCTCAATACCTGCAAGTGTTAGGAAAAAAAGTCTGGAAAAACTGTAATTTGCAAGTCTAGCATCCATATCTTCCTAAAAAATTAATGGACCGGAACAAAACTTACACTTGTTCTGTAACTTATCAATATTGACTCACATACCAAAAACCATCTTCATATTACAAAGGGTTTAGAAAAAAATCCGGAAAACTAAAATTTCCTGGTAATTTTCCAGCGTCCGTATCTTCCTCAAAAACGAATGGACTGGAATCAAACTTAAACTTGTTCTGTTACTCATTGATGCGGACTCACATACCAAAAATCAGCTCACTATCTCCGAGGGTTAAGGAAAAAAGTCCGGAAAACTGAAATTTCCAAGAAATCTTTTAAGTCCAGCATCCGTAACTTCCTCAAAAATCAATGAACCGGAACCAAACTTAAACTTGTTCTGTAACTATTTGATACGGACTCACATTCCAAAAAATCAGCTCAATATCTCTGAGGGTTATTAGAAAAGCCCGGAAAACTGAAATTTCCTGGTAATTTTCTAAGTTCAGCATCCGTTTCTTCCTCAAAAATCAATGGACCGGAACCAAACTCAATCTTGTTCTGTAAATTGATGCGGACTCATATACCAAAAATCAGCTTGATGTCTCTGAGGGTCTAGAAAAAAAGGTTCGGAAAACTGAAATTTCTTGGTAATTTCTGAGTCCAGTATCCGTAGCTTCCATAAAAATCAATAAACTGAAACCCAACTCGTACTTGTTCTGTAACTCATTGATGCGGACTCACATACAAAAAAATCAGCTCAATATCTTCCAAGGTTAGGAAAAAAAAAAGTCCGGAAAATTGATATGTCCGGACTGGCAGACAGACGGACGGACGGACGGACAGATGGTCGAAGCGCAAACCTATAGTCCCCTTCGGCTTCGCCGGTAGGGGACTAATAATTGAAAAACCGACCACACTGTGTAAGACTAAAATGGACATTTTGTCTTAAATATCGTGCGCTTAGTTGGTATGAAAATTGAATTTAACTCAAAGGGATTTAAAGTGAATCTTTTAGTTTGTTGTTTTGATAATGATGTTTGAGAAAAACAAGAGTTTCAAGAGGGCCTGCATCGTTCAACGGACGATCAAGCAAATTGGTGTCCCGTTGTCGTTAGATTGTTTTTGAAAACATTTAGCTAGGATTTAATATTCTACTACAATGGAACTTTCACTAGATGCGTTACTTATAAACTGTCATCCATCATCAGTTAGAATTTCTTGGAATAAATTAAAGATCAATAAAAGAATAGGTTATTTAATTTCTTTCAAATAAATGTTTGGGGTTTTTATTTGTGTGTTTGTGTGTTTTTTTGTTTTGTTTTTTAATTTTCATATTCGTTCCAAATATTGCTGATAAACCCACTCATAAATGATATGTTAATCCTTCAATCAAAAGGGTTCTGAGTGTTGATCACCCAATGATGATTTCTATCAAATTCGGTTGAAGTCCATTCAAAGCTTTCTCGGGTGTACAATCCCTGATTTTACGTCCCTTCGATATTATACTTGAGACAAACATTGCGGAAAAAGAAGAACTTGCTTTTAACAAGCAATTTTTACCTTTTCCACAATATTTTCTATTTCATAAAATAGTTACTTTTTGGAATTGTAGTTACTATATAATGTATTCTGCTACCCCTTTGATTTTGGACAAGTCTAAATTTTGAAAAAAAAGTAGCGGGAGCAATTCCTTCTTTTTCCACATTACTTTCAACTCTACCGAATGATTTTTTAAATCGACTTAAAACTGTCGTCCGCAATATCTTCTAAAATTATGCAATTCAGTAAAGGGTTAAGAAAAGGATTATATATTTTCGGATGCTAAATCTGAATATACTTTACTGAGGTTCACGACCATATGTTCTAACGTCGCTAAAAGCACGGTAAAGAGTATTTTATCACCTTTGTGTAACCTTTATACTTGTCATGCTTTTAATTCAATGAATTTCCAAATATAAGTGTTCTTATAATTAAACGTTCTGTGAAGTATCAATAGTATTTCAGAGATTTTATTTCTTCCATACCACCCTCCTTTGGCAACCATTGTGGAAAACGGAGAAATCATTTATAAAAAGTAATTTCGACATTGCAGTATTTTATTTCCAGTAATTGAAAGATTCTAAAATATCAACTTCAAAAACTGGCTTCAATTAACACCAATCTAAACTTTTGTCATTAGGTTATTGGTTGAAAATAAGCTTTATTTCATATTAAAGGGAATAAACTTAAAAAAAGAATCTAGGAAATATTATCTGTATTATCTCCCTTCAAACACGAACCATTTTTAAAATATAGAACTCCTCTTTTTTCATAATAACAGGAAATTAATCGATTTTGAATGGATTGAACGATAGTAAAGGCAAATTGCTAAATCGTTTTCATTAATGTCTAAAAACTTGTTTGTTTAAAATAAAATATCAGCCGATTAAGCTAATCTCTTCTGTATAACGACACACTTTAACCGAGAAAATATATAAAATGATGTTCGTCTTAGTTTCCTGCTTCCCCCCCCCCCCCCTGGCCCTCATCCCCAATCTATTTTCTGAAAGTAGTTCAAAAGTTGTTCGGCCACCAAAGTACATATTAGGGTAATGACATAGTAGAGCTATTCGCTATCCAAATAACACGAGGAACTACATAATATATATATATATATATATATATATATATATATATATTCTTTATTGCATTAAGAATAGTATTCTTACAGCAAAATATACAATATGAACATAACAAGGAGCATTTTCTGAAGAGCACATGATGTTAAAGTGCAAATTCAGTTACAAAGGATATCAATCATATAGAAATATACAATCATTGTAATATCAAATTAAATCTATGCGATTACGCCAACAATTTTCTGATGATTAGCGTAATGAAAAGTTTTCGAAATCAATATGAATAAAGAGCCATTTGGTTTAACTTTTTTCTTTTCTTTTTTTTACTTGTACTTGTACTTCGTGTGATGATAGTTGTTATCCAGCTATATGTTTATTCATATGCGCTGGTCAACAGCTATGACTGCCTCGATGACCGAGTGGTATAGGTACATGACTCGTGATCTGAAGGTCACGGGTTCGAGCCCCGCCGTCACCGAGGTGTGTTCATGGCAAGACACTTAATAGCCAGCCTCAGTTTACCTGGCTGTAGAAGTGGGTAGCAGTGGGGATAAGCCACTGCCTCTCTTTTAGTGACGTGAAAACATCTGGTTTGTGTGTTCGAGAGCGATTCTATAAGCTTAAAGCTTTCGTCGCAATCGAACTAAAATAAATTAGTATAAACTAACAGCTATGATCTTAGTTTATTTGCAAAATAAATATATAATATATGTACTACATTACATTCAATGGTCAAATTTTATCGTCAAAGACATACATGTACAACTATCCAAGCGCAACTTAAGGTATCTAAATGATTCCAATGCTTATCAAATTCAAAAGGGCATTTAGCCCGAATGGAACTTTTTGATAACTTTGAAATGTAAAAAATAGTCCAACCACTTGGTGCGGAAAAGCGGCCATTAGAGATAACGTTAAAAAACGTCAACGTTAAATGGAGAGGTTATGAAAACACAAATCTGTCTCGGGAAAGGGTCGGATATCCGCTATGTACGTCTTATTAACATCGAATCTCAGGGCTATCAATGGAAAAAGCAGCTATAAGTGGATAAAAATTTTGTAATACAGGATCTGCATTATTCTAAATAGTACATACAAGTAGAAGGGTATCGATTTCACACGCTGTCGTTAGTTGATTTGCTTAAAAATCAAATCAGAAATTTTAGTACACACTTACATTAGGAACGTTGTAAATTTTATGCGTGATGGATTATCTACATAAAGAGATAAACATGATAATACCTTCAAAACTTTTAAACGGGTAGCATTGCTTTTCATTTACTTTTCAAGGCCCATAAGATTTCAAGGTTATAGAGGTAAGCACTCTCCCCTTTTTTAATTATATTTCTATTTACATCCTATTATCTAGTTAGTAAAATTGAATGCATTTGTACAAGTCTTGAATAAACTACAAAGAGAAGAACTTTATAGTTATTCTCCGTTCTAATCCTTTTGGTATAATTCTATTGAAAATGATTATGTACATAACTGAAATATGCAGATAAAATATGTTTAAACCAATTCACTTAATTCTGATTGCGACATTCCATTGTCAAACAAGGTAGATTCTGTAGTATGCCGCCGATACTCTTTAACCTGTAACCAGACGGCAAACTTTTAGACTAGTCTAAATTTAAAGGAGCTACAGACGACAGCTTAAAGTTAATGAAATTTTAGAATTTTTTCAACTTTCTGGATTTAAGACATTTTGTAAAATAAAGAAGTTGCTCACGCATGTCTGCTCAAGCAATTTCTTCATTCTAAACATTTTCCCCGTATATATTTCTGAGGGCGTCGGTATTGGAAAGGGTTAAAAGACTGGGGGGAATCTATTGCGCGTGCGTTGGTAAAAAATCACGCCGATCACAATACACAAAAGGTTCGCCACTATAATCATTAATACTCCGAAAATCAAGTCTAAAATCAATGAAGTCTTTGGTCCGCTTCCGTGGTCTTTTTCAGTGGCTGTAAATAGAAATGGACATCAACTAAGGTGTTCAGATAGATTAAAATGTCTATGAGATTATTTAACCCATTCCAACACATCGACGCTTTTTGACGCTCCTCAGGGATAATACTTTGGAAACATTGTGGAAAATGAATCAATTGCTTGCTAAAAGCATTTTTTTCATTATACACAATGTTTTCCACCCCAAAGGTAAAAAAATCCAAAATAGCATAAGCTTTAAATTGTCGTCTGCGACTCCTTTTAATTAGGACCAGTAATGGATAAACCCATTCCCAGACAACGAAATTTTAGACTGGTCCAAATTGAAATGAGTTGCAGACGACAATTTTAAGTTTATGAAATTTTAATTATTTTTCAACTTTCTTAGTAAAAAAACATTGTGTAAAATGAAGAAATTGCTGGTTAAAAGCAATTTCTTCATTTTACACAGTGTTTTCCCAATGCCTTATCTTGAGGGGCGTCAAAAAGCGTAATTGTGTGGGAATAGGTTAAAGGGTTGTTTCATACCTATCACTTTCTTCGGATATACATACTTGTTCAAAAATGTGGAACAATACATAAGTGTTCTTTTACTCCAAGTATCAATTCTGTCTGACAAATCATAGAGGAAGACAATTTTATTGATTTTGAAGCAGAAGAAGCCTCAAAAGTACTCGTAAGATTTTCTTAAGAAATACTTGGCCTATTGACCTAAATTCACCACAGGCGATAAACAATAAACGTTTCCTAGATAAACATTTTGATTGAAAATCAAGATTCGACCAAGTGACCTAGTTTTAGAAATAAATTGAAAAAAAAAAGAGAAAAAATCCGCCCTTGAACTGGACATTGGTTTATCAAGAAGTTATCCAGGTTTGTTAAGTAATTGAGCTTGAAATGCAGTCTCTAGACTGCTTAGGAGATGACATTCGACAAACAACGGAATTACACAATGTATTATGATCCTTATGATTTTCCATTTTTCCTAACACTCCAAAATCAAACTTAAAGGAAATGGACGTCGGACGATTTGTCAAGTGGTCAAGCCTTCCCTGTTCAATCTCTGGATTTTACGTCCCTGTGATTTATAATTTATAACAAGCAATTTCTTCTTGTCCACAAAACTTTCTACCAAACTGTACGGTTATTTTCGAAATAAAATACACTTAAAATTTTCGTCTGCAAAACCTTTTGCAAAACAGGAAATGGTTTGAGTATTTTTTCTGAATTGATTACTCTTTTCAATACGTACGTTGTATACAGCGCTTTGGACTACTGGTTGATGTCAATGGATTATCTTTGGTTCCGTGAAGTATAATACGTTTTGGTGTTAGGCTAACATCTGTTGTTAAAAAAAGACGAGGTGCCTTACAACTTTTTCATTTGCCTCATTCAAAGACCAAAGAATTGACCAATCGCGGCTGTCCATCAAGGAATCAATCGGCCAATTAATCAGCCTGCAATTGAGCTTTTATTTCCGCCATTTGTGTGAAACGTTTTTGTTGGTTTGGCGACTTAAACGTCACTACAGCTTATTCAACCTGTAGTTACATATACGACGATTAGATCGCAATCCAACCATTTTTTTTTTTTTTTTTTTTTTTTGTTACATGCTTCTGGCCATAAATTTGCAAAATAACTCCGTCAAAAATCAAAGAGGAATTTCTGTCGTAGTTAATGATCGGGCCTAGGAAAGAAGTGGGCGTGGTCAGCGATTGGTCAATTAATAGGGTAATGTAAATGGCCGCGGGAAGGGAAAGTGGCTTCGCGATCCAGTTACCCCGAGTTCTAGCAGCATCTAAAAAAATCTGAGACTTTTCGCCTATTCCCACCCAATCCGAAAAAGGCTTCTGAAGACACTTTTTGTAATAGGCAATTTCCTTATTTTCTATGTTTTTTACATAGAAAGACAACATTTGTAACATCGTTATTCAATTTGAAAAGTATTCCCAAGTAAGAAGCAATGTTCAATGTTCACGCTGTTTTCGTCCCTAAAACGTAAATATTTTCTAAATTCCACCTGCCTGAAATAATCATCTGTTATTTCTTTCAATTTTGACTAGTCTAAAATATTGTCGTGTAGTAATATGTTTATCGTGATTTTGAAAATCGTTGAAAACGGTTGTCATGGGCCTCGGGGCTGACGTTCCTTCCGTCAAACTATTTATGAAAAAATATTCTCTTTAACAAAATTTATCCATGTATCTTACTATGTAATATAGTTTTTCACCCTTTAAGTAGTGCCAGAGTGAAATTAGACTTTGATATGGACTATTAATCTTGTCTGATGATCACACACACACACCACACACACCAAAACGTATATACTCACTTTGATTACTTGGCCACGTGACTCTCCATTCGCCTTGTGATTTCTCCCCCCAAAACTGAACAGACATGAAGGGCCACGTTTTACATCTATTTCTTCGCACATCCTCGTAACTGTGTACGATTGTGCTAGGAGTCATAACCGCCGATATTGTTCTAGCCGGTGATCGTAGCTCGATTTGAACCTCTCCAAAATCAGATTCGAGACAATGCTGACAGCACATTTTAATTGTAACTTGCACATGCTCTATGTAGTTGACATTACAGGATAAATCAATGTTGAATCTGAGATTAGAAATATAGTCAGCCCGTACATATTATTACTGTATATATCTAACATTATACAAGATTTAACCCTTGTCATGTTGAACCCGAAATATTCCGGTTTAAGTAGGAAATATAGACAAAGATCTGACTGCACATAAGTGCAGTCTGATCTTTGTTTACATCTCCTGTCTGTCTTTTTGAAACCAGAGTTGTTTGTGGAATTTATTCAAAAGAAGTATTGACAACTGAACATCAAGTATTACCCGTGCTTTCAGCCCTTTGTTTTTTTTTTTTTTTTTTTTTTTTTTTGTTTGTTTTTGTTTTGTTTTTGTTTTTTATACATATATATACAATTCGGAAAAGGATTTTATTCGACATTACAATGGTTAGAATAGTGAATAGTGATGATTATTATAGGATATGGCTAGATAAATCCATTATCAAAAACACCCAAATGTTTAGAAATTGTAGAATAGATGCACGTTTGGTAATGCAAGATATTAACTAAAACGAAAAAATGGGGTTTAAAAGGGATACTTTCTGGGTACTAATACAGATTTATCGAAATCGCAAGAATGTAAATTACAGTAAACCAAAGATCTATATGTAATCTTTCACACGTTAGCCTCTCATACAATGTTATTGGCTAATCGCTGGCCCCACCAACTTACGTTGACTCTTTGACTCTGGAAGGAAGTTCTGCTTCGATTTTAAACGGTTTTTTTTTTTGTTTTTTTTTTTTTCAAAAAAAAAAACAAAAAAACATTACCAGTAGCAATAACTAAAAAAGTGGAATGGTTGGTCGGCGACCAAAACGTCGTAACTATAGCTTGAAAAATTGTAGTTACGACATTTAAGTCGCCAAGCTAACAAAATTGTTTTACAAAAACATAACAAGTAGCAAGAACTAAAAAAGTGAAATAGCTGGTTGGCGACCTAAATGTCGTAACCATAACTTGAATTAGCTATAGTTACGACGTTTAAGTCGCCAACACAACAAAAATGTTTGACAAAAATTACGGTCAATGTGGGAGTTCAAAGCTCATTACAGACTGAATGAATTATTTGATTCGGCGATCGATTCCTTGATGACAGCCGTGGATGGTCAACTGTCTATTCGTGGCTGTCGCTTAATGAATCAATAGACCAATTTAATCATTCATGTAGACTTCGACATTGGACAGTGGTTTTATGAAACATTTTGTTGGTTTGGCGACTGAATCAGTTTATTCCAGCTGCAGTTTCGACGTTTAGGTAGCCAACCATCTTACTTTTTATGCAAGTTACTTGCCATAGTTCTCGAGAATATCGAATCATAATTTACTGTTGGAAATCAGTGGGCGCGGCTAAGTTCAGTTAATTACTGGACAGGGCAATATGAAAGTAATCGGTTTCGATCATATACAGAACGTTATAATTTTTTGTTTTTGTATGTGGGTAAAAGTTGAAACTAATAAAAAGTAAAATATCAAACGAATCGAATGATAAGATATGTTTCCGATACACACGAATTTTCATTTGCTGTCCTAATGCATCGTATCTGCTCTGGTACAAATTTCCATGTTGCCGCCATACCAGTCATTCTAGGGCAATCTAAAACTCCAAAACCAACCCGGTCGTTATCTAAAAAGTATGTATATATGTATCCAATCATTATAATGAAAATTCATTGTGAGCAGAGTTTAATTAAAAATGAAAATTACAAATGATATAGGTCGAGGTCGGGGTCCGCATTCACCAACGAGTCTACACAAAGTTTTAGCTAGCAAAGCGTCAGCTTCAATAGCTTAAGTTAACAGAAAAACTTTGAGGTCTTCTCAGAGTTCAGTAAACTCGTGCAAACTGCCACTGGAGGCTGAACGACTAAATCCATTGAATGTCTACGCCATTAAAAGTAGTTATTGTGTATTTTTGGAATTTTGCAAAGTCTGCATGTAAGATAATCTCCTAGGTAATTTCAGCTCCCTTGAGCATATTGTATTCAAAATGAGTCTGATCAGTGTCTTCACTATGCCACTGCTTTGTATGGCCACATGAATAAGCTTTATTCAAATTATAGGAAACCCCCTCAAAAGCATGCCATTTAACCCATTCCCGCTCAAAGCATCTCGAGAAAAAAACTTTGGAAAACATTGTGGACAATGAAGAAAGTGCTTGCAATAAGCAATTATATTTTTGTTACATGCTACTGGCCAAAAATTTACGAAATAACGCTGTTAAAATCAAAGCTGAACTTCTTGTAGGAGTTTATGGGCGGGGCCTAGGGAGTCATTGGGCGGGGCCAGTGATTGGTCAATTTAGTAAACATCTGATCAGATGCAGGTATGTTGCTGAGACGAACCATTGCGATTCGTCTTGTGCTTAAGCTACATTTATGAGAGCTATTTCGCTATTTCGCAAGTGCAAAATAGAGGTAACATGAACATCTTATAATCGATACAGACCCACGAACGAATATGCCGAATAAAAAGTACTTCCAAGCGGTAACTGATGATCGCTGGTCATTCACACTGACCTCCGATAGGAATTTTGTCTTATATTAAACGTCATAGCTGTGCAAAATTCATTGCAGGTATCATGTAAAAATAGATAGCAAAAGGTGAAATACTTAGGTGGTGACCTAAACGCCGTAACTATACCTTGAATAAGCTGCAGTTACGGCGTTTACGTCCCAAAACAAGATAAAAATACTTAACATTTATGTCAGAGTTAAAACCTCACTTCGGTTCTAACACTGGTTTCATTAGACAATTGATTTTACAAATACACGGGGCGATCCATCAATTTCAGGGATTAAAAGTCATAACAAGAGGACCATGATGGTCCTATATCGCTCTCCTGAGTATGATGACTCAATGCTTTATTAACAAACTATCAAGCCCTACACCTAATTATTTTGGAGAAGATCTTTTTTCAAAGATGTTCCATTTAATCCTAGGTTTGTTGAAGATCCTACTATTTAGAGCTAATTTGCAGAGTACGGTAATTCTTCGAATTATTTTAGTAGAGGGTAAATAGATAATGATTTACACATCATATCAAAGCTCTAGGCCTAGTGGTTCAGGAGGAGAAGATTTTCAAAGATGTCCTTCTTTATGCCTTTCTAAAATCTTAGATTGAACAGAAAATGGCTTAATTTCAGAATACGGTAATTCTACCAAGAACTTTGGTAAAGGGTCAATAGGTTTAATACACACCAAATATTAAAGCTCTATGCCTTATGGTTTGGGAGAAGAAGATTTAAAAAGGTTTCCTTCTTTATACCTATGCAAAATCAGGGATCACAAAGAAACTGGCTAATTTTCATATTCGGTAATTCTTTGAAGTACTTCGGTAAAGGGTCAATAGGCATTTATACATACAAAATATTAAAGCTCTAGCCCATATAGTATGAGAGAAGAAGAATTTTTTAAATATATCCTTTAATTCTCTGTAAAATTAGGGATCACACAGAAAAGGGCTAATTCTTTGAAGTATTTGTGTAGAGGGGCAATAGATGATGATTTATAAAAAAAAATATCACAACTCTAGGCCTTATAGTTTGGGAGAAGATTTTTAAAGATTTCCTTCTTTACTTCTATGTAAAATCAGGTATCATTGAAATAAGGGCTAATTTTCAGAGTACGTTAATTCTTTGAAATGTTTTGGTACAGGGTCAATAGGTGATGGTGCATACCAAATATAAAAGTTCTAGGCCTTATAATTTGGGAAAGAAGATTTTCAAAAATTTCCTTCTTTATTCCTTTGTAAAATCAGGGATCGCACAGAAAAGGGCGAATTTTCAGAACACGGTAATTCTTTGAAGTACTTTGGTAGAGGCTCAATAGATATTGATACATACAAAATATAAAAGCTCTAGACCTTATGGTTTTGGAGGAGAAGATTTTTAAAGAGTTCCTTCTTTATTTCTTTGAAAAATCAGGGATCGCACCGAATAGGGCTACTTTTCAAGATACGGTAATTCTTTGAAGAGATTTGGTAGAGGGTCAATAGTTGATGATTTATACTAAATATTAAAGCTCTACGCTAAATGGTTTGGGAGGTGAAGTTTTTTAAAGTTTTTCTTTTTACTCCGTTGCCATGGCAACCAAAGTTAATCATGGATTTCAACTTTTTGAAGTATTTTGAAAGAGCATGACCTAAGTATCATTTCTGTGAATTTTTTATGAAATTCCATGGTTTGTTGAGGGGGAGGAGATTTTTTTGTAATTGTGAACGGACGGACAGTAGACGGACGGACGGACGGACGGGCGCCGGACGATAATCGATCACAATAGCTCACCCAGAGCACTTCGTGCTGAGGTGAGCTAAAAATAGGAAAGGCACAAGCCTTACATTTTCGTAACGAAACTCTAGTCTACTTCTTATTTCTAAATTTAGATTGCTCATTAGTCATTAGTCAATCTTAACGCCGCTATAGGTCACGTGAGGTGTTACGCCAATTAAAAAAATTCTTAGCTATTATTGTTGAATTGAAATCCGCCCAAATCTAATCCGCTACCAGCTCCTTTGGTCATTGTGGTAAATCATCTTGGGTCATTAGGCTGATTGTGAATGTTTTTTGTATCGCCAGTTTTTTATAAAATCTTTCAGAAGTTATGTTACACTACATTTTTATCCTACCTTAGGATCTTAGGATACCTAAGGATATCCCGTGAACACTGGCTGAACTGCCGATGTATTTACCTCTTCTTCATTACCTGTATTTTTGTTATTTGTTTGTGAGTGTGTGTTGGTTTATTTCAGCCCTAAATTTGAACTTTACTTCTTGGTTTTCCCAGTAATCTCGAATTCTTTGACGTTTTCACATTCTATCATTTCTTCTGGTAGGCTGTTCCATACATCCAATACTCTTTGAGTGAATGAGTGTTTTCTTAGATTTGATTTACAAGCAAGTTTAGCCAGTCTTTTTACTGTGACCTCTCATTCTTGCTGTATTTGCATTGTAAGTAGGCGTTCTGTTACTTCTTTATCATTTATGCCATTGATGCTTTTGAACGTTTCTATTATGTCTCCTATTATTCTTCTGTTTTTCAGTGATGGTAGTTTTAATTTTCTTAGCCTTTCTTAGTAGTCAAGTTCTTTAAAGACGGGATTTGTTTTGAAGCTCGTCGTTGGACTGTCTCAATTTTTCTATATCTCCTATGTTGTAGGGAGACCAAACAGCATGAGCGTATTCTAGGTGGGGTCTAATTAGTGCTTGGAAAAGGTATTTGAAATTTTGTTCGTCTAGGTATGTAAAAGTGCCCCGAATTGAAGCCATGATGCTTTTTGCTTCGTTGGTTTGTTGTTGAATATGACAGGTGAAATTGATGATTTTTGTCTACTATAACTCCGATATCTTTCTCTGCCTCAGATGTTTGCAATTTAACTTTATTTCAATTGTTGTCGTACAAGTGGCATTGGTTTTCCTTGTCTTCTTTTGTCTTTCTGGTATTGAAGTTTACTACTTTACATTTGTTGGGATGAAAATTTAGTAACCAGGTGTTTTACCACTTTTGGTCGCTGTCGAGATCTTCTTGCAGTTTCTTTGTCTCTTCTTTGTTGTTAATTTCTTTATAGATGTTTGTGTAGTCCGCAAAGAGAAAAGTTGCTGCGTTAACACACTGAGGCATGTCATTAATGTAGATTACGAACAGAATCGGTCTCAGGACATTCCCTTGGGGGATACCACTGGTAACTGGTCTTACAGATGATTGTTCACCGTTGATTACCATCCTTTAAACTCTGTTCTCCAGAAAGTCCCCTACCCAGTTGATGATTTTGTCGTAGATTTTATTATTTTGGGTTTTGTTATGAGCTTTTTATGCGGGACATTGTCAAATGCCTTCATGAAGTCCATATATACCGCGCAAAGCTTTCCTCCCTTGTCTAAAATTTTGTCCAGTCGTCGATTACTCTGAGTAATTGTACTATGGTTGATCTGCCACTGATAGGTCCACATTGTTTTTTGCTGAAAAGCTTATTTTTGTTGAAATGATCAGCAATTTTTTATACGCCGCCGGAGGCGGTCATATTTGGCGTAATGTTTTCCGTCTGCCCGTCCGTCCATCCGTCCATCCGGCCGTCCGGCCGTACGTACGTACGTACGTTCACTTTTCTCGTGAGCGCAACTCCTCCTAAGTTTCTGGATGGATCTTATTGAAACTTGGTCAATGTAATCACCTTAATTGGTAGATGTGCATGAATTAAGGATTTTAATGTTCATTGATTTTTGCCTCAGTTATGCCCCCATTAAACTTAGTCTCTGGGGCTTATTGAAATTGCAGCCTTGTGAACTCAACTCCTCCTGAGTTTCTGGCTGAATCTTCTTGAAACTTGGTCAATGTTATCACCTAAATTGGTAGATGTGCATGAAGTAAGGATTTTAATGTTCATTGATTTTTGCCTCAGTTTGCCCCCTTAAAAAACTTAGTCTCTGGGGCCAATTGAAATTGCAGCCTTGTGAATGCAACTCCTCCTAAGTTTCTGGCTGGATCTTCTAGAAACTTGGTCAATGTTATCACCTTAATTGCTAGATGTGCATGAAGTAAGGATTTTATGGTTCATAGATTTTTGCCTCAGTTATGCCCCCTAAAAACTTAGTCTCTGGGGCTGATTGAAATTGCAGCATTGTGAATGCAACTCCTCTTAAGTTTCTGGCTGGATCATCTTGAAACTTGGTCAATGTTATCACCTTAATTGGTAGATGTGCATGAAGTAAGGATTTTATGGTTCATTGATTTTTGCCTCAGTTATGCCCCCTTAAAACTTAATCTCTTGGGCCAAATGAAATTGCAGCCTTGTGAACACAACTCCTCCGAACTTTTTGTCTTAGTTTAAATGAAACTTTGTCAATGTCATCACCATAATTTGTAGGTGTACATGGATCAAGCATGTTATGGTTCATTGATTTTTGCAAGAGTTATGCCCCTTGACACTACGTTTTTGGGCCCATTCAATCAATCAGTCATAACAAACAGTTTGAACTTGACATTTTAAAAAGGTAGTCTGCAAATGATTTGACTTTAGTTCTGTCAAAATAAGTAGTGTCTACTATTATTTTCGTGAAACAGCAGCAAAGTGGCTGTGTATACTATGGCACTCTTGTTCTCTAATTACCTTTTCCATGGTTTTGCATATGATGTTTGTTAAGCTGGCTGGTCTGTAATTGTCAGGATCTGATTTATCTCCTTTTTTAAATGATGCAGTGGTATTGCCTGTTTTCCATAACTTGTGATCTCTCCGGTTTGTAGTGAAGTATTGAATATTTCAGTAATGGGTTTGCATATTTCATGACGTAGCTCTTTCAGGGCTTTCGGATGAAGTCCATCAGGTCCTGGGGATTTGTTAGGTTCCAGTTCATTAAGCAGTTTAGTAATATTTCCTCTTTGATCATGTTGCATTCGCATTTGTAACCCACTTCTTTTTCATTAAGCTTGGGCAGATCGGTTTTGGGTTGATTGGTGAAAACACCAGTAAAGAAGTCGGCTAGTATCTCAGATTTTGCTTTGTCTGTATCAGCAATTATTTCTTCGCCATTTTCATTTGTGGTCTTCTTTTCGGCTATGTCTCTTTTGACTTTTCGTTTAGAAATTACGAATTGCCAACATTTTTGGGTTGATCTTCACATTTTTTGCGATCTCTTTCCATATCCTTGTTTGCTTTTCTTATTGAGGCTTTTACCATGTTTCTTATCTTCGCATATTCATTAAATCTTCTCTCGTCCCTGCTTTCCATGTATCTTTTCCAGAGTCAATGTTTCTTTTTAATTGGCGAGGTTGTTTTCTTGTTTAGTGGGAGGTAAACATGTTTCTTGGCTTTTTAACAGCTTTACTATTTATAAATGGCATATGTTTTTTTTTTTTTTTTTTTTTTGCTGTTTCTAATATTTCTAAAAACAAATCTCAAATTGACCATTTGCACTCTGGTTAGATAAGATTTTTATAGATTTGACATGTTGTGGTAATCTGCCTTACAGAAGTTCCATATCTCTACTTTGGACTGTTCCCTTTGAAGGAGCTTATTTTGAACCTCACAATACTATGGTCGCTATTTCCTAATGGACTGTCATAATGTATGTTGTCCAACAGACTTTCTTCTTTTGTTAGGATGAGATCTAAAATATTTGGTTCACAGTTATTTTTGGTTCACATGGATTCCTGGTATTTCTCACACCAGTACTACCACTACACCCTTTCCTAGCCTCCAGCTGCTACCTCACTCAGGTTTACGATTATCCACCCATTGGGAGAGACAAATGTCGGAAAGGATATGTGCCGCCACCGGGGATCGAATCCATGACATCCCATGCTTGTTCTTTTTTACAGAATCTAATTTGCCTCGGATAAAATTATTTACATTATTTTCTTTATTTACTCTGCTTTGTGGTTATTCACCTTGACGAGCCTGCGATCCCAGGATGGCCTTTTTACTATGAATTTGATTTCTGATCCTTGTTTTTGGTTTGAACTTCTCCAATCATTTCCTTATTGGTTTGTCTCTCTGTGGTTGTCATATCATAGGTAACACTCATGTTTCTTAATTCTTCCCTAGCAGTGGCCAGGTTTTCAAGTTTTGCATAAATTTGCTTTTTGTTTTCTCATTTTCTAGGACAGCCCTTACTGGACGGTTTTTGGCTCAGTTCTGTTTTGCGTCCTAACCTTGTGATGTTTTTTACAGCACTTTGGTCGGTATCCATAATTTCACATAGTCTGTTTATAATACTTTTGTCATGGGTTTTTCTATCTTCAATATTGGGGCTACTCGACTCTTTGGCTCATAACTCAATCACATTATTTCGCCTCGCCATGCCCTCCTTATATTCTTCAAGATCGCTTGATACCTCTTTTGATTCCTATTTGCTTACGCATTTTGGATCCATATTCTTATATAAACTTATTTACCTCATCTATGTCGGGCTTACTGTAGACCATTTTTTCCAGTTTTGGTAGTCTATCTTTATACTTTTTTAAGTACTCTTCGCATCTATCCTTTTCTCCTTTTCTATTTTTATGTCTCTAGTGCTTTTTCTTCACATGGCGGACAGTACCAGTGCAAGTCTGATCATCAGTGGATTTCATGTCACATAATGTACATGTCCAAGCTTTCTTCTGGACTGCTCTTACGGAACGAACCTCCTCTAGAGCTAGAGGCTGCCATATTAATATTTGTTTTTAATCACAAACTATACAAGATATTCGCCTTTTTCTACTACAGTACAGACAGGAATATGACTTTCCTATTTCACCTCACATGTACCGTATATCTATACTTAGTTACAAATTATATTGCAGTCAGGAACAGGGCTTCCCTATTTCACTGACTTTATCTTTTACTGGTTTAAATGGGAACAGGGCTTCCTTATTTCACTTTTTTCGAAACAATGCTATTGGAATCCCTTTGCTTAAGTGTTGCAATTATCTTTTCCAGTTGATAGATTTCTAGAATCCAGAGTTCTGCTACATTACTTATCGGATGTACACCATCATGAAAAAGATTGAAATTAAAATGGTTATTTGTGTTGGTTCTCCTTTTTTGTTTATTGCTTGATATGAGATCCTGTGAAATTCTTGGGGCCCATGTTTAGTTTAATAATCTCAATTCAAAGTTGCACCAATTGACAGCTTCTGTTACTTTCTTCTTTACGGTTTGATCTACTGCTTCTAGTCCCTTTGTGTTATTAAATTTGCTAATTGAGTAATATGGGAATTCGAGAAAGATTACTTTTGAGCTGTCTTGTTGGCGTCTTAATGTGTTCTTCAGTTCTGAATAACGGGCTATTTTTGATCTGATGTCCTTTTTCTATTGTCTCGTTTAAAAATACCTCTTGTGTGAGAGGTCACGTGTACCTAGCCAGACTATTATAAGTTTTTATTTACCCCTGTTTACTTTCCTTTCAATAGCTTCGCAGACCTGCGGATCTGCAATCCCCGCCCCCCTGATTCGAATAACATTTCATCATTTGTTTGCCTTTTGAGCACTTTGCTAATACTTTTCCCCTCGCTATCACTGACAAGAAGACATTTGCTTTGTAATCCGATGATTTCGCAGTTTCTTTTTAATTTCTCGCATTCTTTCTATATTTTACTGCTTGACATTATTGAAAAGCGAATTTAACCATTTTAATTCCGAACATTTTGATTTTTCAGACGTGACGGCGTGCAGTGTCAACTCCTTTACCAAAATCAATCCGAAGAAATCCTTCTCAAGATTTAGATCTACAGCCAAATTTAAAGAGCTATCATCATCATGATGTATTTGTTCAAAAATCTGCATGTATATTTTTCTTTAGAATGCAGATTATTTCCCACAAATTTCGAAGTTTTAGAATAACTTTCTTACCTTCCAAAATTTTGCGTCAACCATAATCGGAAGTCACGTGATATATTATGTTTTATGGTTTGACGGTTTATATCACCAAGCATTGGCTTGCATAATTTATCCATCAAGTTTAAATTTTATAAATGCTATGAAAAAATGTCATAGACTTTTGATATGTTTTATTGATACATGTTTTAAAATTTTACGGCATGAATAAATGCCTAGTTCATTCTATGACAAACTCGTTATCTTCCGATAGATGGCATTTTCGGCGAATATGACATACGCAGACAACGATGACAAACTAGTTTGCCCTGCCAAACCCACCACTGCAACGTCCAGATTGTGATCACTCTAAGTTCTTTTCGCTGAGAACTATCTTTAAATAAATGATCATTGTTTATTTTGATAAAAGATCGATTATGCTGACATTAAATGAACAACGGTAGTTACATTTCACGAGTGCCGGAGTTTTTGTTGTTCACGAAATAACATGTATTTCGGTCTTAAAGGAACGATCTTACATAGAAAATAATCGATTTTACATTTCCTCAGTTCAAAAAGAGACAAAGTGATTTTTTGCCAAAAGAACCGTTAAGAGCGCACTCAAATATTATGTCAGAATGGCCGTATGAATTTTAGCAATAGATTCTTTGCCAATGCCTTTTTATATACGGAATAGCGAGATCATTGACCTGAGGGACCGAAGCGTCTATTCGCATAATTACTCGCTTGATTTTTAATTGGTCGTAGACCAATTTATATAACCATAAACTCGAGATTGTTTCGCTGCAATTCGAAAAACTGCCTTTAGCCCAACTGGACGTATATTCTGACGGGAAAACAGAAAAAAATCATTTCATTTTACAAGTTAAGAATTATAAAAAGGAGTAAAGGAAAACTGGACGGTCACACGCTTTAAACATGATGCTTCAAGGATTTTCCGCCAGTGATGAACGCGTCTAACCAACCCTTTCTTTCAATCATATCGAGGTGTAAACAAAGATGATACTGCGACTCAATTATTTTCCAGCCATAAGTTAATCAAAGTACTGAAAGTTCTTCTGGAGAGCAAATTTGATCTTATGCTTTCAAGCTGTCTAAAGAATTCGCCCAAAGAATAGTATCAATTGTTTTTTCCTTTGTTTATAAACAGCGCTGTTTAGGAACTTGTTAATTTTTGCCCAGAAAAAGAGAGGGTTTTGAAATTCCATGAACCTGCTGTCAATATTTGCTCTTAAACTTAAGTTATCATATTTCCATAATTTTTCTGTTTTGGCTTTATGAAAAAAAGCTTGCAGGGCTGATCTGACCATGACTTTTTAACAATCGAGAATTTTTAAAAAATTAGTTTTCACAAAAAGTTGCTTTTTTGTCGGTACCCATGTTGCATCAAGGTCTTACGTTCGTGTAAAATAATATTAGTTCTAATTAACATTCACGGAAATATCATACACTAGGATAGAACCTACGTGTTGTGAAAGTAATAGAAATTAAAGTTTTTTTACCCTAATTCGAAAGTCGGAATGCAACGATATGTCCAATTTCTCAGTGACGACCAATTACAGTGCGTACGGCACTTTGATTTTGTCTTCGACATTTTCGTTTTATTCCACTAGTCTAAAATAAAAATTTATTCATTTGTAAAATGCACGAGTTTCACGAACCGATAAGGCTAGGTCTTTTTCAACTGGGACCAATGTTCCAACCATTTAAGCAATGTCCCAGCCCAACAAGTATAATAGATACCAAAATGACGTCATGCAACAATAATAAGAATTCGAATAGTTCAGATAATGAACCATAACATTTTTTCATCATCAGTGACAGATTTCCATCATTATTCCAAAGGCTTATTTTTTGGATTTTTCTGATTTATTAGCCAGTGACGGTCAACCACCACTGTGAAACTTTTGATGAGTATCCATCACAGTTAATAGTGACGGTTAGCCATCTGATATAAGTCTGTCAATTAAGAGATGAAGAGAATATTTTTTTGTTTTCCTGGAGGTATGAACCGAAAAACCTAATCACACTGTTTGAATACGCAAAGCGGATTCATAAATTGTGTGATTAGGTTTTTCGGTTCATACCTCAATGAAAACAAAAAATATTCTTTTCATTTCTTATAATTTAATAGCATCGAGCTGCAAAAAAAAAAAGCTTTACAAATTTTGAAACCTTTTTGCAAGGGACTATTTTGTGCGGAAGCATATGAAAATCGCTAAGTGCTCAAAATTGTGTTCATGGAGTTATGAATAAATTTTTTCGACCAATCAGAACGCTCGTTTTTGATATACGAAATTAAAAATTAAAATATTGAATTTTGATACAAAGATTAATGTAAAGTCAATGTTTGAATCATAATAGGTGCATCTGTTAAACTTATTTTTGTATTCGAATGTAAGTAAATGGTTTCTTACATTTTCTTTCAGCCCCGTTAAGCCTCCATTCGATTTTTGTATCAAGGCCGTTTGTTCTGACAGAATTCACAATGATATGCTTCACGTCTCTCTCCGAAAGGTCTGGGCTGTAATTGTTTATATCAACTTGATTAAATAAAAGCACTGGAAGTACTGTAAGCTAGCAAAGCATGGTTGAAATAAGAAAAAAAATCGTTCCCTTGTTGGGAAGAAAACATTGTGGACATAAAAGAAATTGCTTGTTACAAGAAATTTCTACATTTTCCACAGTTTTTTCCAAAGTTATTTCTTGAGATGCTTAAAAAAAGAAATTGAGTGGGAATGTGTTAAATAGCATGCTTTCGATAAAGTTTTGACATCGTTTCTTTGAGCAAGATTCACATTGTAAATAGTTTAATAAACTAATTTTCCCGTGCAAGGATTACCCAATAACACAACTTTAGTAAAATAGTCTGGTCTTTCTTCTTGAATTGTTTCATGACGTTATGTATTCCTTATCCATTTGAATGGTTTTATTTTGGTCGGACTAAATGTCCCACCGTATATCATTAAGTCTACTAAATTCCACCGACTTTTTCTCCTGACTCTGTAACAACACCATAGGTGTATTGTCACTTTCTTGTTTATTGTTTTTATCTAGTTTTTTTTTTTTTTTTTTTTTTTCTATTGCATCTCCATGTATGTCATTACTATTTTTTATGGCGTAGGCGTAGTGGATTTGTAGGTTAAGCCTCCAGTGGCAGTTTTCACTCGTTGAACTTCGAGAAGACCTAAAAAGTGTGTCTGTTAACTTAAGCTATCAAAGCTGACGCTTTGCGAGCTAAAATAACATTATCTCTCAATCATGAAGTCGTAATTCTGGACTTAGAGCGGTAGACAAGATTGGTAATCGTCGTGACACGTATAAGCTATTTAGTAGGTTTTTCAACATCAGGTTTATTACAAGCGTAATATTCTTACATATTGGACTTATGTACTAAATGGATATTTCACAATTAGAATATTAGGACTTATAGCTCTCATTCATTCTTTAAATATCATTTCCTTGGCCCTTGCACTGGCGCAATCCTAGAGATACATGAACCTTGCTGTGTTTAATATACAAAATATCAAACTATAAAATGTTTAAGATTCAATGTGTTATATTTTGTATGGGATGCTGTTGTTGTTTGTTTGTTTGTTTGTTTTGTTGATTTTTTCACCTAAGAGATGAAACAAAAAAAAATATTATTATTATACGCGAAGCGAGTTCATTTAAAGGTGTGTTTGGGTTTTTCGTTTCATATATCCATGAAAACAAACAAAAAAATCTTCATTTCTTATAATTTATCCATCAAGTGAAGAAAAAAAAAACGAATCTTGATATGCTTTTCACTGACATTATTTGTGCGCAAGAACACAAAATAATTGCGTGCTCAATTTTTTTTTCATGGAGGTAATAATTTTCGATCAATTACAACGCTCGCTTTTGATAGACGAAACTAAAAATAGAATTATATTGGTGTTGAATCCTGCTATGAATAGTGTTTTACCACGATGTAATTCCTTATTCACGTGGTTCCTGGGCATCACAAGTATTAGGACGGAATTATGTATGCCATTGCTGTAGAATATACCCAAATGATTTAATTTGTAGTATCCTCTTTCACTAACAATCATTCTGGTTGATCGAAAAAAATAATTTTTACCTCCCTTAACAAAATGTTGAGCACGCAGCTACTTTGTTTGCCAGCGCAAAAAAGTTATGTATGAATCCGCTTCGCGTATTCATACAGTGGATTAGGTTTCTTTTTTCATACTTCAATTAAAACATTCAATTCATCTCCTGAACGACTAGCAGCGTGACCCGAATTCGAACTCACGGCCCGATCACCAACCAGCCCTCTTGCTACTGAGCCACTCGGGATCCAATAACACAAAATGTACATTTTAGCCTTTTTTCTGACATTTCCAATGATTTCGAGGCAAGCGTGATTGTGACCACTGCACTGCATAGACATCCAACCTAATGCGATTAGAATATCCATAGACATATTAGAATATCCATAGATCGTTCTAAGAAACTATTTGTAGTGCGCACAGTGAAGACTCTGATCAGACTTTGCGGAGCTGGTTCTCTTCGATCCATGGCCGCGGCGAATATCGTTTCCGACATTTGTCACTCACCATTGGGTGTATAATCCTAAACCAACGTGGGATTAGCACCTGGAGGCTCGAAAATGATATAATGGTAATACAGGAATCCATGGTTAGGTGCTCCGGTCGCCACGATATAACACGATGCATGAAACTATATTTAATTAATTAATAAGTCCACACTTGTTACCCTTGAAACGCCACGCAAGGTTTTATTAGGTCAGACATGTTTAGAAATACACTACAGACTTATTGGAAAAGCTCAAATTTCTGCTTGTACAAGGTCATAAGTATGGTACCATCATGTCAAATAACGCAAAGACATGACATGTGTAAACCCTTGTCATGCTGAACCCGGAATATTCCGGTTTGGGCAGGATCTTAGTCTACACTTCCTGCTTGCACTTCCCTGACAGAGTTATTTATGAAGTTGATTTCTAAAAGAAATATTGATTTTTGAACAACAAGTTCTATCAGTGCTTTCAGGCCTTTGATTTGACAGCAATTCAGTAAGGTAATGCATCCAGCATGACAAGGGTTAAATACTTATGCGCTGTTATGGTTGCTTTACAGAGACATTTATGATAGACACAATTATGTTTACATTTTTTTACATAAAACTTACTTTAAATCTACTATTTCTGATATACATGACGGAGCAACTGGAACAGCGAATGATGATCCCATGTTCCCATTTATGCAAGTACCATGAATGGCTGTTCTGTACTGTTGATGAGAAGGATATCAAATAAAAAAATCAAGATAAAACGAGAAATTATCATTCATTGTATGGTTTTGCATTTAAAGAAGTATTTTGAACCGCTTTTGTTCATCAGTTTTTCATTCAAAAGATGCAAGAGGATCTTTATGTAAACATACAGAGAGATAGTTGAAATTTTCTGAGACAAGCTAAACTTAACCTAATCTAGAATTGAAAAGACAGTTGCTAGCCTTGACGAACTTAACCTTTTCCTGTATAGTCCCTTGTTTTGTACGTCCTAGTGATTTTATTTTTAAGAAAATATCTTTGAAAAGAATGAAGTGCTTGAAACAAGTAATTCCTTCTTTTCCAATGGTATTTTTACCCCATATAATGGTTACTTTTCAAATTACACCAACTTTTAATTATCGTCTCCAACGTCTTTCAAATTGGACAGGACCAAAATTTTGAAAACAGGAAATGGGTAATGCCTAGACTAAGATAAGCTCATCTAAAGAAAATCGAGCAACAGATTATTTTTGTCGCAAAAAGGTTCAAAGACATTCTTTCGTCCCAATAAATAGAATTAAAGACCGTGCAATTAATTGGTTCGATGACGTCATTCAAACTGAAAGACCAGCATATTCGGATAGCTGATCGAACTAAACAACGTGAGACGCTCTGTACATACATATAAAATTCCCCGTAGCCGCCATCTTTGAGTCACAGTATTTACAGACTCATTCGAATATGCGACCTTTTAAGACAGTCGCCTATCCCCGACCAGACGGCCCCTTGTCTAAGCACGTGAGGGAGAAGTCATCGATAAAGAACTGTGATTAATTTCAAACAGGAAATATTTCACAAAAAAATAAGAGTGTACCTTTTTTTCAACACTGAATAAGAAAAGGCAATGCCATTTCTTCTTTATTTCAAAGGCGAGAGAGAGGAGGTACGAATACAGACAAATATGTTCTGAACTGAAATTAACGGATAGCTGGTCACGCCCACGGAAAACAGCTACTTTATTAAGCAATATAAAAAGTCAGTAACATGTAACAAAGTAGTAAAATGGTAAGTTGACGACCCAAACATCGTATCTACAACGATAATTGATTGATTGAATTGGGTTTAACGCCACTGTTAACAGTATTTCAGTCATATCGCGGCGTCTGGAGATTCTAACAATGGATTCCTGTTATTTCCCACACCAGTTCTACGACTAAGTCCTTTCCTAGGTTCCATCTGCTATTCCACTTAGATTTAGAGAGAGAGAAAAATCTCGGAAAGAATATGTGCAGCCGCCGGGGATCGAAACAACAACAAGAAGCCCATGAGGGCCTGAGACGCTCTACTGGTTATCATGTTTTCCGTTAAAGAAATCTGATGTTTAAGGAAGTTAATTGCTTAAAGGAGAATGCATAAAGGAAAGAAATTGGACTTTATCCCCTTTATCATTTTGAGCAACAATCCTCAAGGCCCCTTCTCCTGTGTTTCATGACGGATCCACTCCATTTCCAAAAGGAAGTTTCCATATGACCCTAATATCATAATGCGAAATTTAAATCAGAATCTGACAATAATTGTATACTTTATCACATAAACAGGATTGTTTTAAATGAAAATCCATAAGGCCCCTTTCCCTGTGTTTTCAGATGGATCAATTTCATTCCAAAGGATTTTTCCTTACAGCCCTACAATTGTCCTTTGAAGACAAATACACAAGAATGTTTTGAATAATAATCTGTAAGGCCATTTTCCCGTGTTTGGCTGTTGACAATATTGTTTTAACAAAGATATTAAAATCAAGTTCTCATAAGGCCCATTTTCCCATGATATTTTACTGTTGGTTTTATCATTCTGTGAAAGTTAAAAGTGAATCCGGTGAAATATGGGGACTTCATTATGTTTACTAGAATATTTAACAAAAAACATATGGCCCTTTTTTACATGATACTTGATGGATTGTACCCAGTTCCGAAAAGAACCATTTAAGTAATTGTATAATCATTCTGCGTAATTTTAAAATGAATCCGGTGAAATCAATGTATATCATTGTGTTAGCTAGAATATTTGAAATAGTTTTTCATAAGGCCCCTCTTTATGTGACATTTGCCATAATCAGATCCACTGAAAAAATCAATCTGTGTAAATTATGGAATTCATTTTGTTAAAGAGTTTATAGTTAAATCTTCATGGGGCCCCTTTTTCCATGATACTTTACAGAACAAACCAAATTACAAAAGGAAAAATTCTAATGAAGGTACAATCATTCTGTAAAAGTTAAAGAGAATCAATGAAAACAGTGGACTGAAATGTGTCAAGAATTTTTGGTAGGAAATTTTCATAAGGCCCCTTTTCTCGTGAAACTTAACAAATCAGACCCAAATGAACAAAGGAACAATCCCAATGATAAATAGTTTGAAGAAAATGATAAAGACTGAGGACTTTATTGTGATAATGATGTTTGTAATAAAATTTTCATAATGTCCCTTTTCTTGTGTCACTTAACCAATCAGACCCAATTTACAAAGGTACAATCTAAATGAGGGCACAATCATTCTATTAAAGTTTGAAGAGTTTCTGATTCAGGACATTTAAATGTTAAAGAGGATTTGGTAATAATTTTTCCTACAGCCCCTTTTCCTATGATACTAGACAGATCAGGTCCAACTTGGAAAGAAACAATCCTAATGATGGTACAAACATTCTGTAAAAGTTTTAACAGAGTCCGATGAAAACTGCGGACTTTATCTTGGTGTTAAGATTTTGAAATAATTTTTTCATAAGGCTTCTTTTCCTGTGATACTTTAAGGATAAGGTCTCATGACAGCATCAACAATTGTAATTATTGTACAATGATTCTGTAAAGGTTTGAAAAAAATCCAATGATAGCTCTGGACTTGATTACAAGGATTATAGATAAAATTCTCAAAAGGCCCCTTTTCCCCATAATACTAGACAGATCAGGCCCAATTAGAAAAGAAACAAACCTCATGATGGTACAACCATTCTGTGAAAGTTTAAACAGAATCCAATGAAGACTTTATTGTGGTACAAGATTTAGAAATTAAATTTCATAAAGCTCCTTTTTCTGTGATACTTGACGGATCAGGTCTCTTGTCAAAATCAACAATCAGTATTATTGTACAATTAATCTGTGAATGTTTGAAGAAAATCCAATGAAAACTCTGGACTTGGTAACAAGGATTTCTTAATGAAATTTTCCTAAGATCCCTTTTCTCGTGTTTCTTGACAGTTCAAACCCTGTCATGAAAAAAAAAGATTGTTATGACCTTACTATCATTCTGTGAAAGTTTCAACATAATCTGATCAAGATCGGGCTTCATTTTGTTAACGGGGATTTTTCATATGGCCCCTTTTCCCGTGTTTCTTGGCGGATCTGTCCCATTTTCGAAAGGAAGGTCATTATGACGGTTCAAACATTCTGAGAAAGTTTGAAGAGAATCCGATGATAACAAATTGACCCTAGCGTCTTAACGACGATTTTTAATAGATTTTTTTAATTAAATGTTCATAATGCACCCTTTTCCGTGTTTCTTGACAGATCGTACATAATTTCGAAAGGAACGATCCTTATGATGGTACAATCATTCTGCGAAAGTTTGAAGGGAATCCGATGAAAACTGTGGACTCAAAGTGTTAACGAGGATTTTTTAATTTAATTTTCATTATGCCCCTTTTCCCGTGTTTCATGACGGATCTAACCCAATTTCGAAAGGAACGATCCTTATGATGTTACAATCATTCTGAGAAAGTTTGAAGGAAATCTGATGAAAACTGTGGAGTCCAGAGTGTAAAAAAGGAAAAGATGACGACGGACACACGGTCAGACGGACGCCGGACGGGAAAAAGCCATCGCAATAGCTCTAGTGGCCTTCGGCCAGTAGAGCTAAAAATGTTAAATAAAAATGTTGGAATTCAAATTTAACTTCCGGTCTGACTGAATGATTGTACTGGTAACGCGTAGATTAAATATGAGTTGTTTTTAGCTCAGGTAATTTTGATCGTCCTGTGTCAGTCGTGCTTCGTCCGTCGTGTGTCAACAATTTTTTTAATGACATCTCTTCCCAAACCGCTCGGCGGATTTCAACCAAATTTGTCTGGAATGATCCTTGGATAGTGCCCTTTAAAAATTGCTAAAAGAATTGGAATCCGTTAAAAACTCTGGTTGCCATGGCAACAAAACTGAAATTTTAATGAAGACTTTAAAAATTATCTCCTCCTGACCAAGAAGGCGTAGAGGCTTGATATTTGGCATGAATCATCAGTGCAATGACCTCCTAAGAATTGCTAAAACCATCACCCTCGGGTACCCAAGAGCGGAGCCCCACTGGGGATAAGGCTAATAAAGAAATAAAGAAGGGTTTTCAAAATGACATCTCCTCCCAAACCGCTAGGCGAATTTCGACCAAATTTGGCAGAACTGGTTCCTTTGGTGGTGCCCTTTAACGATTGCTAAAAGAATTGAAATCCGTTAAAAACTTTGGTTTGTCATGGCAACAAAACTGGAATTTTAATTAAAACTTTAGAAATTATATCCTCCTAACCCAGAGGGCCTAGAGTTTTGTTATTTATGCATGAAGCATAAGTATATTGACCTCTTTCAGAATTGCTAAAAATCATCAACCTCAGGCCCCTAGGGCCTTATATACAAATAAATAAAGGATTTTTCAAACGGCATCTCCTCTAAAACCACTGGGCTGATTTCAACCAAAGAATTTTATCAGTTGAAAACTCTGGTTGCTATGACAACAAGAGTAAAACTGAAAAAAGAATTGAAAAAAAACTATCTCCCCCTGACCCAGAAGTTGAAGAATCTTGAATTCTGCATGAAACATCAGTACATTGACCTCTTTCAAAATTGATAAAATTTTAGAGCCTCAGGGTGACTAGGCTTAAATAGAAATAAAGAAGGCAACCCTCTCAAAACTATTTGGCCATTTTAAATTCAATAGGACTTGTTGATTTTAGTTAAATGTTAAAGGAGGTTTTCTCCCGACCCAGTTTGTATAAGGCCTTGAAGAAAAAAGAGCCTTTTCTCAAGTGAGCGCCAGGGTCACTTGCCCTCTTGTTTGTGAAAAGCATTTCTGTCGATCAGCTTTACATGGGGGAATCAATTAGAATTGAGTAAAACACCTTCACAATTACAATGCTTCAGACGTTTTCGTACGTGTCCTAAAGCGGCCACTTAAATGTCGCATGTTTATATATGCGTCATTTAAATAGCCGCTTTAGAACACGGGTTTCCGAGTTATCAACTTACAGACTCCTTGTCAACAATTGCTGCTGCCATTATACAAGGACATCTTTCGGAGTATTTTGGGAGCATTAAACTTTCAGTCACTTCTGCAATGGTTATGGTGTAAATACTGTTTGCATAACCATTCATGTTGCAATTGTCACGATCACCATTTCCACTCGGATAGATGTATATGCGACCTTTGCACTGCCTTCCCTTGAAAACGAAACGTAGTTGAGACAAGGTTAATATAAGAATAAAGTTTTGTTATGTTTGTTTGAATGGGGTTTTACGCCGCTTTCAACAATCTTTCAGTTATAACGCGGCGGCTGGAGCACCTAACAATGGATTCCTGGTATTCCTCACACCAGTACCACCACCACATCCTTTCCTAGCCTCCAGCTGCTATCCCACATTGGACTACGATCATCGACCCATTGGTGGGAGACAAAAAGTCGGAAAGGATGAGTGCCGCCGTAAGAATAAGGTAATGAAATGTGATTTATTACGTATACTGTTTAGAATACGAGGAATTGTCAGAAAATATCCGGACTTTTCACGCTCCCCTCTTTAAACGTGCAGCTATATACACACATTATAAACTGATGAAAAGTATATTCATTCGCAAATAGCGCGGTCTGTTTATTTTCAGTTACATAGTATTTTGCACTCTAATATATGATATGTGTTTCGTCTATCATGGATTCTTTGTTAGCGGAATAACGCGCTATAATTAAGTTTCTTGTTGCAAAAGGCAATGAGGGGAATCACGTGACCGACATTGATGTTGAACACGAAGAAATAGCGCATTTAAATGGCGAATTTCAAACTTCATCAGGTATGTCTTCAAGGTACGTTATTCTTCAGTCTAGCCTCCTATCCTATCATATGCGCTATTGCCTAAATTTTTCATTTCATTCTGGTTGCTGTATATAAAAATCCTGGGCGTTTTAAATCGACTGGAATGAAAAGATATCGATGAAAAGGAGTCCAGAAATATAAAATTTGAACATAGTTCTTTGGCTAAGAAATTTAGCCGTAAATATGATGAGACGTGCTTAATACCCATTTATCATTTTTCGTCACTTCGAAAATATTCACGAAGTGTTCTCTAAATACAGCGAACAGAAAAGGAAAAGTTAGATATCAATGGAAACCTTAGACAGTAGCACATATGATAGGATAGATGGCTGGGTTGAAAAAACTACGTGACTTGAATACAAAGCTTGTTAAAGTTTGAAAATTGCGACATTTTTCTTTTTCAATATCAATGTCGGTCAATGATTCTCTGCATTGGACGGTGAAAAGACCTGCCACATCTTTCATGGGCTTAAGGAAAGTCTTTCAGATAAATTGTGTGTCACGTTCAATCTTCTGCAACTGGGTTTCTCAGTTTCGTGAAGCCTAGAACTGGGCGGCCGGTTGGGGCGGTTACCACAACAATGCTAGCAAATGTTAAAGCTTTTGTCAATAAAAATCATCGAGGAAAGGTAGCAAACCAGTTTAGCAGCGGTAAGGCATCGGCACGCAAGATTTTATACGAACAATTAGCCATGGGCAAGGTAGGTGCCAGGTGGGTAGGTAGACAGCTGTTCGCAGATCAAGAGGCAAACAGATCAACAAATGCAAAAGAACATTTAAGTCGTTTAAATCGTGAAGGAGATTAGTTTTTGAGGCGCATTATCACTGGAGATGAGACGTGGGTTCAATATTCCGAACCCGAGAGAAAAAGCTCAGTCAAACCAGTGGAAAAGAGCTGGTTCCCTACCTCCTGAAAAAGTTGAAGTTGTTCCTTCAGCTGGCAAAGTCATGCCTGTTGCCTTTTTTCGATTTGCGAGAAATGGTACTTATTCATTTCAGAATTATTCTGAAGTAATTCTGAAAAGTCTAAGAGAAAATCTCTAGTAAATGCGTTCCAGCTTAGCACAGAAAAATGTTCTCCTTCTTCACGATAAAACCCCCTCGACACGCCGCAGCTACTGTTGAGGTTATCAATGAATTACGGACGATTCGTACCATAACCATTTCGTATCAATCATTTCGTGCCTTAATATTAGTTGATTCGTACCATGCTGTGGCCATTTCCTACCATGGTGTAGTCATTCGTACCATATGTCGAATAGTGTGTACCATGCTTTGAAAAAAAACTTATATCATTGGAATGGTAAAATAAACGCTTTCAACATTAATAGACTAAGAAAACATTTTTATGACGTATTTGCTTCACCTAATTTATCAATCATTTAACAAGTGAAAATCAATTAAGAATGTCCATCAGGATACAGTATTAGAACATTACTTTCTTTTTAATAAGCCGGTATTGTGATTGTTAGAAGATAATTAGTAGAGAATTAGAACCGTATTTCCGTCAGATTTTTTATCATCATTTGCCTAATAATGTGAAAAAGTAACCTTTCAACCCTCTGCCACGCAACAAAATTTTAGAATGGTCCAAATTCAAAGAAGATGCAGACAACAGTTTTATGGGAATATAATTTTAAAATATTTTTCTTTTGGGGAATAAAAAACTGTGATGATGAAGAAATTGCCCGTCGTCAGCAATTTTTCTTTTTTCCACAATGTTTTACAAACTATTTTTCTTTCGGTGGTGTAAAACGGACAGTCCAATTAAAGGCAAACAACAATCTAATCATAAGTAAGCAGTCAACAATCGCTAACCCTTCCACAATTAGATCTTAAATGATCTCACCTTTACACAACACCGTTTGACAATGACAAACAATCTAATTATCAAATTTTATGAAATTGATTAATTTATTTGTGGTAGGATTAGTACAAAATGACCAACGAATGGTAGGATATAACCATTGTATGGTACGAAATAACCATAGAAATTATGAAACGAAATGGTTATAGTACGAAATTGTTATTGCACGAAATGACTGTATATCTTATCAACTCTTACAAATGGCAGTTGTTGTCTCACCCTCCTTATAGCCCAGACCTTGCCCCCAGCGATTCTTATTAGTTTCCAGAATTGAAAAAATGCTTACTGGAAAGAAACAAACGACCAGGGCCGCCTTGATACCTGCTGTTCCGCAGTACCTAAATCACAGGTGTACGTCATGGTGTACAGCGGGAATACAAACGCTCCCACGAATATGGCAAAAGTGCGAAGACGTAGAAAGAGTTTTTTTGGGGTTTTTTTTGAAAAAGAGAAGAGTTTTCTAAATGTTGAATGGTTTTCGAGAACCAGTCAAAAGCCCGGATAATTTCTGACCGTTCCTTGAATTTTCCACAAAAAAAATTATTATATACCTTGCTGTGAAATCTGGGGATTTCTCAGTGTAATAAATTTTGATATCGTCACTGGAGTGACGAGAACACATCTCAGTTTCACTCTCTGCCGTAATATAGGAACTACTTTTTTCCAACCCAGTGACATTATAAAAAGTCTATCAAAAGGGTTGTTTTCGATATATTAATAAGAATAAAATAATAAGGTATATGATAAGTAGAATAATCAACTGGTTATTCCAGATATGAAAAAATATTTCACTCGGAAGCGTTGCTAGGCGTTAAACAAACTCGTGCTGCGCACTCGTTTGTTCAACGCCTAACAACACATCCTCGTGAAATATTTTTTTCATATCATGAATAACCAGTTGATTATCCTCTTTATCTTATAAGAAAACAAGATCGGCAAATTGTTGCAATGTTAGCCTTGTGAACTACTTGTCGTCAAAGAAGTACTATAATACAGGACGGGTGGAGGGAAAACAAACGCAAAAAATATGATTCATCAATCTAGATCTTTGAACCATTATTTTTTCATATGTTTCTTCGAACAATATTTAAATGTAAAATCAACAACTTTAAATTTAAAGCAACAACATCAAATTGAGACAAGCAAGAGTCGTGCTTCTAGCATAATGCATCATTTGTGAATAGGTCTATCCACCCGTGAAGTTCAAGCTAAAAGATTGAAATTTTATAAACAACGTAGGGGACTCGCCATCTAGGAAGTGAGGCGTCTGAAAATTAAATAAAATTAAAGGTAAACAAATTGGGAAATACAGTTACTCTTTTCATAAAATAGTCTTTACTCTAACTTCCGTTTACTATACTTGTTTGTAAGAATTTCTTGATAGATATTCATTTAATACTTTTGCTATAAACGATTTTCTTATCGAAGTATTGAAAGCACCAAAGGTCTTGACTTTTTAAGCCATTATTCTGTGAGCCAATCTAGACCAACAACAGAAGTTTTTTTTTCCAAAAAAAAAAAACTAAATACATGTATTTATCGAATAAATATAGCCTGAATACCTGTAATCTGCGACTTTTTCATGAAATTCGTGAGTTATTCAGGTTTAGGTCAATACTTGGTCCCGTACCGAAAGCAAGATAATTCGGCACAAAAGTTTCAATATAGCCGTTTTCTGTTCATATATTACTATAAATATTCATAAAGCATGGTTCAACATCACATTTGTAATAAGAATATCCATTGTAACAAAAGTTTAAACGCTAAAGTTTTGTTGACTTTGCTTTTTTGTGTGTGTTGTTGTTGTTGTTAATATTGTTTTGTTCGTAAATTAAGCACGGAAGTCATATCTTTAAAGATTTACATGTATATTTTTTTCTTATAAATTTCTAAAAGCCTGACTGCAGTGATTTATTAAACATTATAATATATTTCATCATAACTGATAGATAATTTTGAATCTCAATTTATCATCAACATTCCTTTTAAATTGAGAGTTTTTCTTAGAGTCTTCGCTTAATCTACTTTTCCTAACTTCAAAATAACTTAAGGGGACTGTCTCTAAAAACTTTCAGGTACAAGTATTTATTTTCACCAACGTTGATCAAAAATGCGTGAAAATTTGTCAAAAGAAGCGTGTACAAGAGAGTTAGGTGGACTAATACAAGAGGCAGAATTTCAGAAAGGTTCATGATACCTCTGGTCTATCCGCTCACGAGGTTTCGGATTTTATAATAATTTCAAGAGCTTTCTAGAGATATGCTCCGAACAAAAAAATCTTAAAAACTAGAACTAGGCAACTTACAGTACAATTAGGATTCTCAAACACAGAATTTCTTCTTTAAAGGATTTATGCATGCAATTATAGCTTGTAGAATTTTGGAAATATGCTACCAATAAAACTGAATTGTGATAAAGAACTAGAATTCGCAACGATGCAAGTCTCTTGCAAAATTCACCCCGTATTAATTCAACAATATATCTGCGATTTTCTAGAAATTCGGAATTAAGATGTAAAAGTTATGCACCGAAAAATGAAAATTAACAGAAACAAGGATTCGAAACAATTACACATAAGAGCGTTCATAGTTTCTCTCTTTTGTACAAAATACGGTTAACTTACTTCTTCTACACCGTCCTGAAGAGCTTCATTGGCCGCCTCACGTATTTCTAGAAAACCACTGTTATCCTGAATTCCATAACTCGCCGAATACACAGGCACAGAGTGTTTAAGATAGCTTAAAGCTTGAGCTTCCGCAGTTTCTGATGGACCCGAGCGGCCATCTTGTAGCTGTAGTCCTGGAATGGATTTTTCTGTTTAGATTTATTCAGAAATACTACAAGCTATCACAGTTCAGCTCACTCAAGAAATGAAAACACTATATTGTTTCTCGGTTTTACACCAATGTTAATGTTGAGTTCATCGTACTTTAAATTTTTCAAAGTAATGGTTTAAGGGTCAAGCTATTTATTGCTCATTTAAGAATGAACAATTGTTGTTTAATGGCGCATCAGCATCTGAGGTCATTGAGCGCTCAGAACGAATAAAGAATTTCTAGTTCATGTAAAATATTGGTTAGTATTATTGTGTCATTTATAAAGGAAACTGTTAAAGTTTGCAATATACATTTGTTTATTGTTGAATCATTGAATCAATGGCAATTTAATCATTAAACTGTCTTGTCTCTGGTGAAGGTTCCTTCCTGTGTCTGTGTGTGGTCTAATGAGACCGACAGGATATATGTGTTGTTCTGTTTGTCAGTCTGCACCCTAAGATTGATTGATTCAATGGGTTTTAACGCCGCTTTTAACAGTATTTCAGTCATATGGCGGCGATTTGAGCACCTTAGAATGGATTCATGGTATTTCTCACACAAGTACTACCACTACATCCTTTCCTAGCCACCAGCTGCTATCCCACTTAGGTTCACGATTATCCACCCGTTGGTGAAAGACAAATGTCGGAAAGAATATGTGCCATATATACAATGGATGAATAAATGTTGCCTTATGGCCCGTTCACAATTTTTGTCCTGTTTACGAATTTAGCAATATTAAACATATTTAACTGCGGTTTTTTTTACGACAAGGGTCTTATGCAATGAATATTTTTGTTTTATATAACTATCTGTTTAAATCTCTACAAGCAATTTTTACTTTTCCTTTATCTCTAACAACTTTGTTTTGTTTACAAGTAGTACTGCTGTACACCTTCTGCTTGAAGTGAAATCTTAAAGGAATGTCAGGCTTTGGTATACCCATCGCTTTGGAAGACCCTTAAAGGAACATCGGAAACTGTATATTTTACCACATATCCTAGATCGAAATCTAAAGAGTTTGTATCTTCTTCACCATGTAACCTAAAAGGTGGTATAACCAAAAGAACGCCGGAGTTAAGCTCGTGACTGATTTTACATGTTCAGCACAAGAAAAAATGACTATCTATTACAAATGGTGAATGTGAAATTATGGCCTTTTCTTTTTCTGTACATTCAATGAGAAGAAATCGTGGAAATGATGCCTGTTCGAATAAGGGTGTTTCCGAGTCGTTATCGACTTGTCGGGGTTTTGTTTTTGTTTTTGTTAAAGGGATCCATTTTGACGAGCAAGTAAAGAATTGTACTACACACGGGCATAATACACGACATACCGAATGAAATGCTGTCAAATGTGGTCTAATAAAAGTGTGAAGAATTTTAATAAACACAAAATGACCATATATCGATAGGTTATGGTCGTATTATAACAGAAGTAAATACACTAGTCTCAAACGACCAGCCAATTGCCTGGACTGGGTTCAGTCAAGTACCCCTTTTACAGAAGCCGACGCCAAAGCAGCGTGTAGAGAAGATAGCTATCCCTAGGATTCCCTGATCTACCAGGACCCTCTATTATATGTTTTCGCCTATGGCAAACAGGCGGGGCCATAAGGTCCGGTTTTACCACTTTACAGGACGGCAGACGACAAATTTGAAGACTTGCAAATTTTCCTCTCTCGGCGAATAGACCTCTTGGCTGGGTACCACCAAGGAAAGGTTAAAGGTGATGTTTGTTGTTGATACTGCATCCTCGTGGGACTGCCAGGAATATTTAGAGTGCTTAAGATAGAGAGTTTAAAATTGGTATAACTTTAAAATCTAAAAATAGACATGAAAAGCAGATTTTGTTGACTTTTGTAGCCTTTTCAAAATCCATTTTAAGCTACTGGTCGTAAGGACAGCACGATTAATTACACCATAGTCTAAGATTCTAGAACAAGGTGTTTTCAAAGTTGTGAAGCTATGGGGTATCGGATGAAAGCATGGGCCCGCCTTGTTTAATACGAGGATTAAACGATCTGGCTAAAATACAACTGAAAATTGAGTTCCAGTTTATAACACATACTCTTACGGTTCATTCACCGAGAGCGAGAGAAAAGGATTGTTACTTACCTATGAGTTCGCAGTTTGAACATAGACCTTCATTACAGTTATTTACTTTGAGTTTTTCAGCACCTATAATCCCCATTACCAATGTCCCATGACTGAAAACGAAGAGTCTAAAATTAGTCAAGCTTATTTCACAAAACCATGCGAGACGAATGAATTAATGCTCCCAGAACTGATTGTCACGAAAAAAATGCATCACATATTGATAGGAATACATATGAGGAGTCTTAAGATGATAAACAATTGTTTTTCATTCAAATATCATATAATTTAACAAAAGAAACTTTATATCAAATACGATTGTAGGTAAATACCGTTTATCCTTAAGAAATATAATCATTAAAAACCAGTCATATAAAACGGTCAATTATATGATTTTGAAATATCAGGAAGTAAGAACTATCCACCCATAAAATTTCTTCTTGAAATTACGATACCGCTAAATGCATGCTCCAAGCAGAAAAAAGGCAGAAAAACATCAAAGTAAAATAACTTATACAAATAATGATTTAGAACTGCCTAATCCTATGAGATAAGCACCCAAGAATTTTCCCTTTGTAATATATTATTATATTTTGAGATTTGAATTTGACATTTTTTCATAAATTAAATGAGAGTGGAGTCCCTTAGATTAGATGCTAATTTTATCTCCGAAATATCAAACAAGTGGGTCGTAGGCCCTCGGACGCTCATTTCATATAAAGGCTCTATTTCTTTCAACAGTTTTATTTCGTGAGAAGGTTAGGATTATTATACAAGTGTGCCATAATTTATATATATATTAGCTCTGTACCTTGGGATCTAAAAATTACAAATTTCAAGGCTTTATGGCAAATTTAAAAAGACGGAGAAAACCTCCCTCTGGATCCATTGGATATAATTTAAGAAATAAGAAAGTAGTGCATGAACTAATGCTTCATGCATATACCCCCGGGCTTCGCCCCTGGGGACAGGAGGGTCATGATTTTAGCTATTTTGAAAGAGGTCAATATAATGGTGCTTCATGCAAAATATCAAGGCTCTACACCATCTGGGTCAGGAGGAGAAGATTTTTAAAACTTATTTCAAAACTTCTCTTTTGTTGCCATGGCAAAAAGAGTTTTTGAAGGATTTCAATTCTTTTAGCCATTTTAAGGGGGGACTACCTAAGGAACATTTCTGCCAAATTTGGATCAAATGTGCCCAGCAGTTTGGAATGAGATGTCGTTTTAAGAAATCTTGACGGTCGACGCACGACACACGACGCTGAACGGACAGACGCCGGAAAAAGTGATCACAATAGCTTGAGCACTTCGTGCTCAGGTGAGCTAAAAACGAAAACAAAAAAAGCCCGATAAATTACAATGAAAAAGAGTTAAAGTTCTTGAAGTACTGTCGTAAAGGTTAAGGTATCTATGTGCAAAGGGAAAACATCATCAAACACTGCCACGCCCGATTTTTGCCCTTTTATTGCGGTCTTTTTAGATGTCTAGTGCGTCAGAATTCGCGCTTTCGGTGTGCCTGTAGGAAAAGTTCATTGTTTTATTATACGTGGCGATTCTTTCACATATATATGTTTAAGTCTTTGTCTTAGGTTATTTTCATTTTTAGTGAATGGTCATTGTATTGAACTCAAGTTTGAACGTAGACAAATAGGAAAGTTATTGAAATACATATAAATAATGCAAGAGGTTCTGAAGGTCTAATAACGATTCAAATATTTTTCAATCTAATCTAAGTAAAACTCCTTAGTAAACTGCATTTTACTATATATTGAAATTTAATAAATTCCTATATAAGTATAAAGATTTTAATTAGATATTTCACTTATGTTTTACCGGAATATTCTCGAATCTACAACAGTAAGAATGTTGACGGAATTTATTTTGTTTGAATGGGGTTTAACGTCACGCTTAACATATTTCAGTAATATTGCCGCGGCTGGAGCACCTAACCATGGATTCCTGGCATTTTTCACACCAGTACTTCCATTACATCCTTTCCGAGCCTCCAGCTGCTCATCTCACATAGATTTACGATTATCAACCCATTGGTGGGAGACAAATGTCAAAAAAGATATTTGCTGCGACCGGGGATCAAACCCTGGACTTCATAATTTAGAGCTCGATGCTCTACCAACTGCGGCATGTCAGCAGCCGATAACGATTTTGAAATATTAGATAGATAAATATTATCTACATTGATTACCAACATTTTCTTTAATTTATGGTTCGAGTGTTGAATGCAGGTGTCAGCAATTTGCAGATAAAATAAGTATGATGTGTATATGTAGTACCTACGAGTTAATTACAACACAGATCTTTCCTAGCCGATTGGCTTTCTCATAAACTAAACAAAAACCCTCAATATCATAAAGGTTGCAGATAAACAACATGATCAAGATTGCTTATTATAGGAATTATAGGAATAGCTTTTTTGCAGGCGGATAAGGTCAAGGTGTGAGAGATCTGCAGTATTTTCGAAGTCATCTAAGGCTTCAGGATGCAATGGTTGCTCACAAATCTAATTAGCTTTATTGAGTACCCATCGTTTCAGTAGTCCCTGGACTGATGGTCCTAATTCCGAAACATGAATCGGAAAGTGATCAACTCCTGTGATGATCACAATCAACTTTCCACGTAAAGACCGGAAAAATACCAGGGCTGCAAAAAGTTAAATCCATTGACTTTATATTTGATTAAACACGATCATGTTTGATCTTCATCAAAAAGACCTTTGGTATCAACATTATTATACTGCCATAAATTATGATGAGAATTAAAATATCCCATTAATATAAAATGGTTCAGGCAACTTGTCGACAAAATTGTCTAGTCTTCTAACGTCTTTAGAAGAACTAGGAGAAAGATAGACGGAACAAAATGTAACGACTTTGTTATGAGATATGCTGACAGCTACCGCTTGCAAAGTAGTGGCTCAACAGATACTTCAATGTGGAATGTTGTTATTCGCATGTATACCAACATCACTAGATGCCTTCTCGTTGCTTTGTAAATTTTGTAAATACCAAGAATGATATTTAAGTGAAATCTAATCCGAATATTTTAGAAATGTTCCCTGTAAACATACTGCTACTAGTTAATATTTAGAAACTAAAATACTTAGTTCGGGCTGGATCGGATTGTGCATGATTGTGGTAGAAGGGGGAGGACCAGGAATATAATCTCAAGATTCGTCCTCAAAGCCTTTATCGTCCCCATCATTCAAATCGCTAAAGCCATTAGATGTCGGTATTGGAGAATGATTAACCTTTTCCAATTGAAGGCAAAGACTTGCCCGCCCTTGAGTGTCTGGCTTCGAAGAAGCTACAGAACATTTTACATTACCATGTGTTTTTTGTGGGTTATTTTTATCATTTTGATATTTTGCTTTTGAGTTTTAGCCTCTGCTGCTGAAACTTTGGTATCGCATTTGACACATTTGATATCGATGCATTTTCTCCAGAATATACTTCATTTGCCTTGTCAGGAACTTCAGGAACCATTCAGACAGTGTATGTGTTTGGCTTAATTTTTTTTGTTGGCTCAGGTACATATTTAGCTTTATTTGCCTAGATGTTGGCGTCTTCTCTTGACTCCACTATTTTTCTATGAAATTAATTTTCTACATTCAATGGTAAATATTTCTTCTTCCTATTTAAATTTTGGATATAATTTTAGTTTGCCGGATGATCTATTGCACAATTACAACACTTAAAGTCATCCTGGCAGGTGTCTTCATCATGCTCATCCAAATCTCCAGAAAGTGCACATTCCCTGCATAAACAATGGTTTTTATGATGCTCAAACCTCTGTCAGTTGAAACAACAAAGAGAATGGGAATATAAGCATCAACTTTTAATGTCTGTTTTTTTGTTAAGTTCTGTGATAAGTTAGGAGCTGAGCCTAGATTTAATTTCACTGATCAAACATGTAGTCCATTCCTTATAACATCTTTTGATTGATTTAGTTTTTCCTGACAATATTCGTTCACCCTCTGGCTGTTTTCAAGGAGTTGTCTAACTGAGCCCTTTTACAATCTTCATTGAATAATGTCTCATTTTTTTTTTTATTTTTTTTTTTTTTTTGAGATTTTTTACTGATTTATTTCTCATGTACAAATGGCAAACCTGAGTCTTCACTTATGATTTTCCAAAATCAATTTTGGAAATAGTGGTTAACTTGTACGTTTTCTTCAGAATCGGCAAGATAACGCTAAGCTTTTTAATGTTTGAGCCAGAATTACACTTCACCCACCCTGGAGTGCTACAAGGGGGGACGTCACCAGGAACTTCCCATCTTTGTAGAGATGGCAAAGATGTGTCGCTGGATTACTCGGTGCCAATGGGATAGACCAAGAAATTGTCACCCTAAGAGAATATCAACCAAGCATGAAACAAACACCGGAAATCAAAACTGTCGATCAAAAACCACAATTACCCGATTGCCTCTGTCTAGAACAGAGAGTATTGATGCAATAATATAAAACGAATTAAAATGTATACAAACAAGTCCGCTCGTCTCGTTCAACTCTAGACAAAAGTGTCGTGGTGCTGAGACAGGTATTTCTTGCCCTGACCCCAAAACCACTCAATCCCTTCATCAAACGACCCATCTGGATGGGTCTTACCACAGGACGGCAGCCAGTGATTTTCACTGACAGCAACAGTGCTTTGTTCTAAGTGAAAGAGATTTTATTAAAACATAATGGAACAATTGGCCAATGATGATTTAACAATTGTTACAGTGCTTGCAAATAATCATAAGGAACCTTTGTGCATTTTTAAAACTGTCAATTCAAATTCTGAAAAGATACAGCTTCGCAGAAAATTGCGTTATGAGATATACCTGTTAAACGTTGCCGTTCTCATTTTCCGGATAAACTCGTCCTATTATATAACAACAAGAGGGCCATTGGCCCTAAAGCGACCATCGAAGACTATAGAAGTAAAATAGCACAATTGACCTTATTTTAGCTTAAAGTGATCCATTATCAAATCTTTTCTAAGAAATCATAACCAAATATTCTTACCAAGTTTTAAGGTATTTATGCAAGAAAAAAGGAAAGTAAGTTTGAAAGAAGATTTCTTTATAATGCGTTGTGACCTAGTATTTGACCCAATGAGACCTTTATCAAACTTGAAAAAGATTTTTATTAAGACAAACCTCTGAATCAATATCCAGTCATTTGAGTCAAAATATAGTCCATAGGGTAAAAACAGTTTTTCTCCGATTTGACCTAATTTTTTTACCTCATGTGACCCAAATTTGAGCATGGTTGAGATATTTTTGAAAACAGATATTCTGACCAAATATAAAACCAATAAGGCCAAAAATGTGGCCCCTTTGGTGTAAAGGTATTCACAAGATTTGGCCTTGTGACCTAGTTTTTGATCCTTTTCAACCAAAGTCTAAATTAGCCAAGATATCATCGACGCAAACATTCTGGCCAAATATCAATTAAATTGGGCCAAAATTAGGGTCTCCAGAGTAAAAACAAGATATTTCTTAGATTTGATTTAGTGACCTAGTTTTTTACCACATGCGATCCGAATCTGGACTTGACTAACACTCTGATCTAATATCACGTCAATTAAGCCAGAATTGGAACCTTTTGAATGCACGAAAGTATTTCTAGGATTTGACCTAGTGACCTAGTTTTCGACTCAATGAGACCCAAATTTGAACTTGGTATCATGGACTAAAACATTCATAACAAATATTACATTTGAGCTTGTAATGTGACCACTAGAGTTTACACAAGATTATTTCTAGGACTTGACCTTGTGACCAAGTTTTTGACTCCACATAACCCAATATCGAACCTGTCCTAGATATTATACAGACAAACATTCTGGCCAAATATTAAGACATTTCAGCCTAAAAAGGGCCTCTGGAGTGCATACAAGGCATTTCTAACATTTGACCCAGTAAACTTGTTTTTGACCCCGTTTGACCCAAATTTGAACTTTTCTGACAAACTAAACAAATGTCATTTAATTGGGGCAAAATGTGATCTTTTGAGTGCATACAAGGTATTACTAGGAATTGACCTAGTGACCTAGTTCTTGACCCAACATAACCAAATGTCGAACTGTCCTAGATATTATGCAGACAAACATTCTGGCCAAATATTAAGACATTTCAGCCTAAAAAGGGCCTCTGGAGTGCATACAAGGCATTTCTAACATTTGACCCAGTAAACTTGTTTTTGACCCCGTTCGACCCAAATTTGAACTTATCTGACAAACTAAACAAATGTCATTTAATTGGGGCAAAATGTGATCTTTTGAGTGCATACAAGGTATTACTAGGAATTGACCTAGTGACCTAGTTCTTGACCCAACATAACCAAATGTCGAACTGTCCTAGATATTATGCAGACAAATATTCTGAGCAAATATCAATTTGAACTTGGCTGAGATAACATGGAAACAAATATACTAACCAAATATCACTGGATTTGAGGCAAAACTATGGCCTCTAGAGTGCACAAAAGGTATTTCTAGAATGACCTTTTGACCTAGTTTTTACCCCATATAACGAGATATTATGCGGGCAGACATTCTTGCCAATTATAAAGACATTTGAGGAAAAATGCGACCTCTATAGTGCACACAAGGTATGTCTGATATTTTATCTTGTGACCTAGTTTTTTACCCAATATGACCCAATATTGAAATGTCCGAGGTTTCATGGAGTCAAACATTTTGACCAAGTTTCAAGACATTAGAGCAAAAATTGTGAGCTCTTGAGTGCACACAAGATGTTGACAAACGACGGACAAAGCAAGACCACAATAGCTCACCATTACCTCTTTGTGGTCAGGTGACTACTACTTCATCCTTAACTAGCCTCGGCTGCTATCCCACTTAAGATTACGTTAACACGAGAAGTGAGATACAATATGCCCTTTGTCTGTGTTTCATTAAGATATACTCCAATTTCAATGAAGATAGTTTAATAACTTTACAAACCTCTTGTAAAACTATACATAAATTCTGATAATATTTGTGGACTTTGATGATTATTAATAAAAGAAAATAATATTTTTAAATATTTTAGCTCTAAAAAGGAATTTAAAATTATCACGTGTTATTCGCTTAGACCTCTTTTCCAAAGATTTATATAGGATCATATCGGATTTCAAAGAAAAAACCCTTGTGGCATTATCCATCAATATATACTGCCTATCTCCCCTTTCGGGTATTTCTGGCAGATGAATTATATATGTATATTCTTTTGAAAATTTTATTGTCTGAATGTGGTTTAATGCTCCGTTCAACGGTAATCAAGTTATATCGCAGCGACTAGTGAACGTCACCATATGTTTCCGTGATGTCCAACACCAGTACAACCACAACGATCAATGCGAACTAACACGAAAGAGAGAGAGTTTTCAGAAGAATTCCAGAAGGCCCTTCCCAAGAGCGTCACGGTTTTCAGTAAGACTGCTAATTATAAACCAACAAAATTTTTGTTCTAAGATAATGTGCTAATATTTTTAGACTTTATCGTTGAAAGGAGATTTGTTAATTGACGGACAGATGGTCGGCGGATGGGAACGATGCAAAAGCAGTAATTCTTCTGGCCAGCAAAACAACTGACATGATTTTTCATTTAAAAATGTTGCCTTTCTCTAAATGCTTCCCTCCCCTAGTTTATTGTTTTTAGACGTACCTGCGATATTATTGATTGATTGATTGAATGGGGTCTAACACCACTTTTAACAGTATTTCAGTCATATCGCGGCGGCTGGAGCACCTAACAGTGGATTCCTGGTATTTCTCACACCAGTTCTACAACTTCTCACACCAGTTATACAACTACATCCTATCCTAGCCTCCAGCTGCCACCCATTGGTGAGAGGCAAATGTCGAAAAGGACATGTGCCGCCGGGGATCGAATCCATGACATCCCATGATTGAAGATTGGGAGTCTGACGCGCTATCGACTGCGCTATGACGGCGGCATCCCTGCGATATTAATTTCCCGTTTATATTTGTTTTCATTTTTTACCTTATCGCCGTGTTGTATAAGATTAAACCTTTAACTCAACTCCTCTTGATAGGGAATCAAGTATCGGGACTCATTATGGAGTCTCATGACATTACAAATTTCAAAGTAACGAACAATGCCACCCCTGTTATTTACATATCATTTGACTTTGGCTATGATTGTAATTACATGTACATACCTTGCAAGAACGTGGTTTAAATAAGAATAATTATCTGCCCGGGGATGTTTGTCATTATGAAGGAAATCCCTACTCAATTCGTCGTTCTACAAAACAAACGATAATTTTAAGTTTTAAAAGCAGCAATTCTTGTCACACTGCACATGTTGACTTATTTCAAAACTTTTCCTCTGCGGTATAATTTCTGAATACAGCGTGGTAATTCTACCACTCTGTTATTCAGATTAGAATTACTAACTCTGGTTGACATATGTCTTTCTTTATCTTTTTAGACTAACCAAATTCCCGAATATTCCATCATTCTTGTGAAGAGTAACCTACACGTACACATAACCTGAATTTCGGGAGAATAGGGCTTTGCGCCACGTTTAACAGTATTGTAGTTATATCGCGCGACTGGAACACCTAACCGCGGATTCCTGATATTTCTCATCCCAGTTCTTCCACTACATCCTTTCCGAGCCTCCAGCTGCTCATACCACTTAGGTTTACAATTATCTACCAATTGGTGGAAGACAAATGTAGGATAGTATACTTGCGGCGACGGGGATCAAACCCTGGACCCCATGATTGACAGTCCGACGCGCTACCAACTGCGCTTTAGCCACCGCCTGATTGATCATCATTTCTCTTTAATAATCTTGTTTATTATTTGAGCCTGTGCGTGACATTTCCAACAATTTCGCAGGTGCGTGACTCGCACACATTGAGCACCCCGGACAGCTATTCGGGGCAATTAGAATATTCGCTGAATGTTTGAAGAAGCTTTGGGTCAGTATCTATATACAGAGCGCAGAGTGAAGACTCTGATCAGACTGTGCGGATGCACAGGCTGATCTGGGTCTTTACTTGGCGCTCATTTGTAATTGTTGGAAATGTCACGCATGGGCTCATTTTATTTCGGATTATTTTATATTTCACAATTAGCCATTTCTTCGTTTTCTGTAATGTTTTCCAGTCCTTTCCTTGAGAGCCGTAAGGAGTAGAATTGTGTAAGAGCGGGTTAAAGAATTAGTTTCCGCGAAATTGCTTAGAGAAACAAGCTTTACCTGTACACGTTTTTCCCCTCTTCTATACAAGTATTTCCACTTTCAATAACTTTTTAGATTATTTGACTGTATGTTTACATAAATAGTTGTTTGTCTGTAATTGGATTTTTTATTAAGATAAATTTTTCAATCATACCCAACATAGAATAGCCTACAACTTACTATTTTGTTGATTAAATTGGGATGTTGTAAGTCAAATCCGTTGTCGCTGACAATAATCTTCACTCTTTGGTTCTCTTTTCTCCTGCCTAGCACTCCTGAGCTGTAATACTCCCTAGGCCGTATTTTCCCATATTTGGTACTAATTGTCATTTTGCCAAAAAAGAGTTTTCGATGGTTGTATTTGTTGAGAGTTCCGTAGTCTTGGTGAATTGTGAAATACTGCTGTAAAATATAAAATTATACGTTAACCAGTATGTGATCCATCTTTGAAAAGGACAATCTAAAAGTACTCACACTATCGAACCTGGTCTGACTGAAAACGCTTCTCTCCTGTATTTGATGGAATTCCTGAAATTCAGGATGATCACTCTATTTACTTCATGATATCCATTTCAATTATAATGCTTACTTGTATGATTTTGATGCAATATATTCTAAAAAGTTAAATCAATGAAATTTTGATCCAATCAGTTATATGAATGACGGATGTCCCGAGTGGCCACGTTTGTTTGACGGCTCTTGTATGTTTTTGAGCAAAACTGATCAAAGGTAACATATCGAAGCAAGGAGTTTTTCTACTTTTAAGCATGATTACGAACTTGAAACCTGAATAAAGGTTACTGTCATGCACAGCGGTGATCAATTTCACTTATTTATATCAAATCGTCGTCAGCATGTAATCGTTTATGTTTGAGCAGAACTGTCGTTTCAGCTGTAATTCGATGCTATTTAACCATTTGAAAAAAAATATCCGACAACTCTTCATAGTGAGTAAGGCCTCTTTTAGGTCATCTAGAATTTGCTAAAAATAATTTACGTAAACAGAAGAACAATTTCTGACTGGCCACATCCAATTAGACATGTTTTCAACAGGTAACATGTTCTTAAAGTAACATGCATATTAAAAGGTGAATATCGCACAAACCTGAAGCTCCTCATGTGACAATAGAGGAAATCATTTTTTATCAAAGATGTTTGGAAAATTCTATGGCTCGATAATGTCAATAATAATGGCGTAAACAGATGCATATCTATAAATTGTGCCCGTATACCAAATATATTACTATTGTATTATCATAGTCTTTGTGTAATATTGAATGTTGTCCAATGGTTAATTTTCAATGGACAAAGATGGACAATTGTTGAGCAATATGCCGATCTTCAGCTAAGAGAGTATTAAGAGGGGGAAATATGCATACCACATTAAGCAGGCCCTTATACTGTCTGTTTCATTTTGAAATGACTACAGATTAAATGATTAATTGAAAAACATTAAAATAAAGTAATTGTAGCTTATCGTTATATAAAATGAAAGCATCGTCATGCTCTACTTTGAAAAAAATGTTTTTATCCAGGTGCGAAACATTTTCCATCTTGCAACTAGTTAATCAGTTAATTATACTTTCTTTCCGAAGAAAGAGAGAGAGAGAAAGAGCGAGGCAATATATCTTAATTCGTTGAATTCACTGTTTTTTCAACTGTGATTTAACCGCATTATTTTTAAGCATTTAAGAGATGAATAAATTCTGTTTGAATTGATTTGTCAGACAACTGAAATGCGCCGATCTGCGATTTTTAAACGTCCAAGGTGGATTAACGGAAACATGTTCCGAATAGTAACTAAGATAGATTATCCAATCAAGGCGTTCTTAGATTGACCTTTTACTGATTTTCCAAAATCACAGCTCCCCCTGTGGATTAACGGAAACATGTTCTGAATAGTAACTAAGGTAGATTATCCAATCAAGGCGTTCTTAGATTGACCTTTTACTGATTTTCTCAATCGCAGCTTCCCCTTTTTCCTTTACACAACTATGGCAATTACTCAACTTATACTTCATGATTTGACTTACTTCCTTACTTACAATTCTCTATGAGATCTACTTATTATTCAAAAGAACTTCTACCATACTTTTATCAATGTTCCCTATAACCTTTAGTCGGAAAAAATACTTCGGGAAAAGTAAAATTCACTGCCAGATATACAATCCATTTGTACAGCACTTTCCCTTATTAATAGCTTCCTCCTCATAAAGAGACTTGTTTATATCTAGGTTGCTTTGTATATTTGCTCAGGAAAATCATTCAATCAGAAAAAAAACTAATGTGAAAAGTATCTCAAACAAAGAATAGTAAGTGTTAAATTTCTTGTGCACTCCATTTTTCCGCATTTAGTTTCATAGTTTGAATTTTCAATTTCATATATATCAATACTTTATAAGTAAGCCTCCGTCATAGCGCAGTTGGTAGCGCGTCGGACTGTCAATCTAGAGGTCCAGGGTTTGATCCCCGTGGGCGGCACTAATCCGCTCCGACTATTTGTCTCTCACCAATGGGTCGATAATCGTTTATCTATGTGGGATAGCAGCTGGAGGCTAGGAAATGATGTAATGGTAGTACTGGTGTGAGAAATACCAGGTTTCCAGTGTTAGAACTCCAGCAGCCGCGATATATAACTGAAAGATTGTTGAAAGCGGCATAAAGCCCCATTCAAACAAACAAACAAAACTTTATAGGGAACTTGTATCTGTTTGTTTGAATGGGGTTTAACGCCGCCTCTAACAATTTTTCAGTCATATCACAGCGGCTGGTGCACCTATCAATGGATTCCTGGTATATCTCGCATCGGTACCACCATCCTTTCCTAGCTTCCAGTTGCTATCCACCCATTGGAGAGAGACAAATGTCTCAAAGGATTAGTGTCGCCGCCGGGGTTCGAGCCCTTGACACCCTATGATTGAAGATTATGAGTCTGATAGGTAAGTAGTAGAAAAATAAGTCTGAAAACAATGACGAGAAGTGACACAAGCTAGAGTAACAGTTAACACTGGTGCCATGTACATCTCTTAGATGAGATTACTCATCCAAGAAGTCTAATATTTATATCTACTTTACTTAACAGAGATATGCTTAAGGCAAAATGTTGGACGCTCTGGACAAAATTTATTTCAAAATAACAAGGGGCAAGCCTGGATTATGGATTTAGCGCACTGCCATTTCCGTATTATGACCTATCAACTCACAAAGTTTCAAATCTAAATCTACAATACTGTTAGAAATACTTTATGGTCAAAATTTAAATCTGAAAACCACAAAGAGAAATACATGATAAATAAGGCAGTCAGAATAATAATTTTAAAGTACATTTATACTTATTGTGATTTATATATTTCTATGAAACAGAACTAAGACAAATTCCTAGAAATCTTACCAATAATCTGTTTAACCCTTTCAACTGTAGAAGTTTGAATGCACAATGGTTTTCTATGGAATTATTCTTCAATTTGAAGGAGTGGTAAGAGGTAATAATCTGAAAAATACATTAAAGTGAAATTAATTTTAATAGCACTGACAACAAGAAGTCCAATCGCCCAGGTGATCTCACCTGAGATAAGGCTCCTTTGCTTCAAGGCTCGAGTTAGCCTAGTAAACTTAGTATTTTGGGAGGATTTTCGTTTTTTAAAAGCCATCTTTATATTTATCAAGGCCACATCCGCCTGGGTCTCTGTCCCTGGGGACCTGAAGGAATGGGTTTAGCAATGTACAGATGCTTCTTACAAACTATCAAGGTTATACGCTTTAGACATTTTATATCATTTTTGTCCCCGTGGAAACAATGGCTGTAAACACATTTCATTTGATTTTAGAGGGCAGCCTCAGAATGGTGCTTGCCAAACTAATATGAAATTTGTCCTGTAGTATGAGCGGAGTTTTTTTTTTAATCTCTCGTTTTTCTGAATAGGCGCCACTCCCTGGGGGTCCGCGCCTAGATACCCGTTATAGCAATTATGAAAGAGATACTTATACTTCTTCCAAAGTTTCAAGATTTTTCTTTTAAATTTTACTTTTGTTGCAATGGCAACCAGAATTAATGTGATCACCTATGTGATCGAATATTCCTGCAAAATTTGGTTGAAAATTGCTTAGTGGTTGTCATATAAAGAAATGGTTGATACACGTCGGACTACGTTCGCCAGACAGATGGCAATGACAATACCTCGCCTTGCTCAGATGAGAGGGAATTATGAAAACTTATGACTATATAAGAAGTAGAATTTATCGTTTAGTTCGAGTAGTCAAACTCCAGGTAACTCTTAGATAAAACGATTGTCCAGGTCTTCATGATTATTGGAGTGGCATGTCTCTTTCAGCTTTAAATTTAGTTTAGTTTACCCTTTCAGATATTTGTTCGACCCGAACTCTTTATGTGTATTTGTAAATGGGCCCCTACCGATATACGTTGTTTTCCCGAAAATTGCCCTTTAACTAGCTCCCTTGACTTGGCATGGTAGTTCCGGTTTAGACTTGCTATATAGAGTGTATGAGGGCTGAGACTAAATGCTCCCATTTTGAGTAGGAATTAGATATTTTTTCAGAATTTCATACTGATAAATGTTGAATAATCTTAATATACTCTTGGACTACGAAATTGTTGTGGTAGTTTATATCACTTACTTATACAATGGAAGAAAGATAATAACAACGACGGAATATACTTTGAATTAGGGTTATCTCCCTTACACAATATCCTCTACGCTGATTCGGAATGGGAGCAGGCGAACGACTTGAGTTACAAAAGAATTCATGGCAGACTCCTGATCACATTTTGATTAGCCGTCAAATTATATATCAATTTCTAGTTGATTTCCTGGTATTAAATACATTAGATATTAAATATTTATAAGAAAAAATAATTACTAAAACTTTGTAGCTCAAATCAATTTTAAATCAAACAGACCTTCTCTCGTATATTTGTGAATATAAATGTGAGCGAATTATCGTCTAGAATTAATCCACCATCGACTATTTGTTGTAAAAAAAAATATATATTATTATGTAAACATGTGGTTTGATAGGCAATGTTGCCTTTATTTCCTGAATAAAGATATATATATATTAACGCTGATATGTTTAAATCGGTTTTCTCTCCAGGCCTATCGAGATATTTTCGAAACAAAATTAGTGAATTCGTTCTGTGTAGTAAATCATTGCGTTTACTTCTTTGGCTTGAAAAGACTTATTAAAACAAGGAAGCCAAACAACAACTACAACACCAAAAAAAATATTGCGATAAAGAGTACTTTTTACACCGACTTCTTTCACATCTGAAAGATCCATTAATTCAGTACAGATTGATTGCTATCAAAATTTGGTTTGTTTACTCTGTTGTTCTGAGAATCTTTTCTGTAAAGGCTTTTTGGTAAATCAATTTTAAAGCCATAACAGTTTCAACAATCCATCTTTAATTTTGTTACTAAATCAATCAAGAGCCTTCTTATTATCATTGTGAAAATGAGTGTATGACTGCAGTTCTCTGGACCGAGTATTTTGTGATTTTCTTATCAATTTCAACACGTGTTTGTTTACATTTTGAGATCGAGACGATTGCACTCGATTATTCACCGGAAATATTCGCGAATCTTCGGCATCGCCATTATTTACATAGTATTCTACCCATAGAACTATTTTGATCTTACAATTTCAATCGTCATAATTAATGATGCTTTTGACCCTCGATAATGAGTTTCTTGTTAAATATGTTGACATTCTTTGGTAAAGATATGGCTTTAAAAGGTAACGATGTCCTTCCATAAATTGCTCATTTAATCCAAGTAACTTACACGCTTCTGATCGGTATCTCTGATTGCGTAATAGGCCACAGGTGGTATTTTGGATATATCTCATGATGATTTGCTATTTGCTTTGATTTTCACCCGATGTCCCCTTAGTACAAGTAATAAAGGAAGTCTTTTGCTAACCCATCTAGTTTTAAGGAATATACGAGTTTGTATATTTCAAAAGGATCATGAATGCAAGAGTTAAGGTAAATCTATTTTAAACTTTCTCCTTTAGAAAAATCTGGAAAAAATGACAACAATCTTCTTTTTCCAACAAATAAACTTTAAATATTAAGTAGAAATACATTGTATCATACATATCATTGCATAATATATATCTCAATATAGTAATAAGTATATGGTATCAACTTATTTGATAAATACATTCGAAATGATTGTCTTGGTTTGATCTTCGTATAACTTCTTACGGTTCATCTTTTATATTTCCACTTTTTTATTTCTGACTTTTTCTCAGATACCTAAATACATGTAATGATATTAAAATGATTTGAAAACTTAAGAAACAGTTCGTCGGCTTCTAAGGTATAGCTTAAAATAAGCTGTAGTTACAGGTTTGTAAAGTAAACGGCAGTGCAATAAGTCACATTTTGCATGGTGGCACCTTTTCAAACTATTACGTCCTAAGTTATATGTTTTAACTAAAGTAAAGACTCTTTTACCATTCAAAACTATCTTTCATTTATTTCGCCCGAGATAAAGTGTTAGAGCGACACAGTGTAAATTTTGTGTTAAAGGCTAGTATCGATGTTTGTTTCGTGTACTAAATCTTAATCATTCTTACTCCCTCACATAAACTATTTCAGTACAATATTCTAAAAAGATGTTTACGAAAATCAGAGGTCGTTTATCAGAATAAACCAGGGTATTTCCCTAATAGCCTACGTCGGCTGTTAATCTATTTTTAGATTAAGCCGAGACAGTTTCAAAGAATATTGGGCATCGAAACGTCAGCAGGAGTTATGTTCGCTAACCGGTCTTCAATTCTATAAAGATCAGTCCAAAACTGCCGTTGTCAATACAAATATTCACGCGTACCGTAGTATTGTGCTAATCATTTGGTGCTAAATGATTTATGGTGCTGGTTTTTTCGCTTGTAATTTCTTACCTTCGGTTGACTTTGGGTCATGTAAAAATGAGGTCATGCGGTGTCCAAACCCGATTTCAGTGATATCTTAAAATAACCTAGAATTCCGCTGAACCTTTCCTTTATAACAAAATTGCCACCCCACGCATATCAGATTTCCACGATGACAATATCTGACTCAAATTTGAGTGTTAGGCATGCGTTTTTTAAGGCATTTGTTTTTCTTAACAAGGTTTCAGAAACATCGATACTTCCCTTTAAATGGGAAACTTTATAATTAATCATCTTGTCCTTTAAATCCAATGTTTTATATTGAATTATCTGTATTCAAGATATTAAAAGCTTCTACGACAATACCACGCCCGGTAATCTTGGGCTCCATCTCTTTTTGGAGAACAGTGCAAAATGGAGACAATGATACTTCCGATATGGAGCCAAGGACCGGAACTGAACAGAAAAGGTAAATAAAACAGTGCACCTCGCGTACAATTTGGTCTCCTATTAACCTATTATACATTTTCCCAAAACGCCCAGAGTTTCATACCACATAAAAATGATTATATTATCCGTTGGCGGTGATAGATTTCAAAAATAATTCCGTTTGTGAATAGAAACTTGAATCAAAGTTTGGACATCGGACCCGATCAAACACGAAAATGCGTGTTGAAATCGTCCAAATCCGTGTAATCAACAGTTCTGAAAGATTTAAGCGGAAATGTCTGTGAAATGAATGATAACGTGTGGATATACAATAATGTTACCACAAAGAACTGCGTTTTTCCTACCCCTTTTGCGGATTTTCTTAGATGAGAAGGAGACCAGGATGCGGTGCGGGAGACAAGATTCAGAGGGAGAGGCGATGCATATAAAAGAATACAGTGAATGATTTTCTAGGATTGTAACTTTATGCATATTACAGGACACTTTTTCTTTCCCTTTTTCACAGTAAATGTGTCTCTCAGACTCTCTAGAACAGCCATATTTATATCAGGTCTATATCTTTCTCCTTTCTCCAAACTGACTTACCGGGCCACAATGGTGAATATAAAGTGAGCGTGTAATAATTTTTGTAAATCTATTCTAACGAAACATTACCAAAGAAAAACAAATAGCTAATTTTAGAATTCAGGTCATCACAAAATTTGAAAAATACGCTAGGTTCTTAGAAATATGTATAGCGGAAGGAGTTCAGATCTGCAATAAACGGACGTACTGTGCCTTATACGTTGTAAAAGCTCTATAACAACACCGGTGGTTTATTAGAATTTTCACACTTCTTTAAAAAGGGGTGGGTGTTAATTACAGGCTACAGATGTTAAGACGGAAAAAAGGGGGGCGAAGATTTACTTCGACTGCAAAGAGAAAGTGGTTCATGTACAGTAAACATATAGTATACAATTAGTAACATCGTGAAATTGACATTTACATCGATCAAAACCATTCAAAATCACTCACGCAGCGCTCCAATCATTCATTCCAAACACTCATTCAAACCATTAAAAAACGCTCAAAATAGTTCAAAAACATTTAACAACCGTCCAAAATGCGCAGCATTTCATTCAAACCGATAACAATTTTCCACAATTTTTACTGGCAGCTGTGGGTTTTAAAGCGTCTGAGGTAAAAATATCGCAAATTGAACGAAATTAGCGATCTTGGATTACATACTTTTAATTTCATTCAAAACTCGTTCCTCCCTCTCAGTTTTTTACCTTTTGACATAATCTAGGATACAGCGCCTTCTAAATATAAAGAAAAAAAACTTTAAGCAAATCAATTATCTAAGCATTGAACCATCACAAAAGGGGAACATTTGGTTAAGAACAGTTACATTCGCCCTCTATTGAATTCATTGTGGCATTGATTTGTTTGGGATTGGGGTTTATTACAGGTTATAAGTTTCCGAAAATCATACAAAAAGGGTCGGCTTTGACGTCCGAAAAGGGGCTGTGGTTACATAAGAGTATGGGGTTCTATTTGAAGTTTTACAGTACATTTATATATGCATCGCCTCTCCCTCTGAATCTTGTCTCCCGCACCGTATCCTGGTCTCCTTCTCATCTGAGAAAATCCGCAAAAGGAGTAGGAAAAACGCAGTTCTTTGTGGTAACATTATTGTATATCCACACGTTATCATTCATTTCACAGTCATTGCCACTTAAATCTTTCAGAACTGTTGATTACACGGATTTGAACAATTTCAACACGCATTTTCGTGTTTGATCGGGTCCGATGTCCAAACTTTGATTCAAGTTTCTATTCACAAACGGAATTATTTTTGAAATCTATCACCGCCAACGGATAATATAATCATTTCTATGTGGTATGAAACTCTGGACGTTTTGGGAAAATGTATAATAGGTTAATAGGAGATCAAATTGTACACGAGGTGCACTGTTTTATTTACCTTTTCTGTTCAGTTCCGGTCCTTGGCTCCATATCGGAAGTATCATTGTCTCCATTTTGCACTGTTCTCCAAAAAGAGATGGAGCCCGAGATTACCGGGCGTGAATACTATTATCTTCGCTCATACGATCGATGAATTCAGACATGTTTTGTCTTGTGGGATAATATTTTTTGGTATTTCTTTCTAAGATTGAAATAAAGTAGACCTACTAGGATAAGGTGATACATATCTTCTATATCATTCTTTTTTTACAAAAAAAACAGGTCAGTTTTCGCGCATTTCTTTTGATTCTTTTTAAAATTAACATCAGTCCAGTCTTGAAAAAAATAAAAACAAATATCGTAAGAGGAAAACACTTCCACAAATTTCGGGTCTTTATCTTTTGTTCGCCTAAGAATATTCCAGTGGGTAATTTCGAGTCCAACATCCACAGATTGTTACTGGCTATTATCACAAACAGTAGTTCAATCAACAACCAGGCATCATAACTTATCCAGGAACGCAAACCATCATTAATTCTATCTGATATGGGTGTGACGATTGGCAATGGATATTACTCAAATACGTAGTAATCAGTCCCCTTAAGGTTAGATCGTGATCGACAAACAATTTCACGATCTATTTAGGTTTAAACTTTTGCCACGATCTGCCTTTGATTACCGGAATTCTAACCAGCACCTCCAACTCTTTGGATTTGCTCATACCGGGGATTGTCAACAGCATCCTGTTCTAGCTTTAATTTCAGCTCTACTGGCCGAAGTCTAAAAGAGCTAGAGCGATGGCTCGTTTCCCGTCCGGTGTCCGTGCTTCCGTCAATTCAGTCGTCTGGCCGTCCGTCCGTTGACTTTTCCGTTTGACACCCGAGGGTTCATATTTTTCATCAGAATCTCTTCAAACTACCACAGTAATTATTGTACCATTATAAAGATCGTTCCTTTCTAAATTGGGTCCGACCCGTCAAGAATCACGGAAAAATGGGCCTTATTCAACTTTGCTTATAAAGTCCTTGTTAACACTCTAGAGACAACAATTTATATCACATTCACTTCAAACTATCACAGAATGATTAAACCACCATAACGATTGTTACTTTCAACATTAGACCCGATCTGTATCAACACGGGAAAAGGGCCTTGTGAGATTTTTATTATAAATCCTCGTTATCACTTTGGAGTCCACAGTTTTCATCGGATTTTCTTCAAACGTTCACAGAATGATTGTTAAATGGATAGCATTCTAGAGTCCAATTGAATTATTAAAAGAAACCGTCTTTTTGAAATTGGGTCTGATCAGTCAAATTTCACGGGAAAAGGGCCTCATAAAAATTAAACTAAAACCCTTGTTAACACATCAAATTGTCCTCATTTTTTTACAGAACGATTGTACGACCATCAAAGAATTGTTCCTTTCGAAATTGGTGGTGTTAAGTCAAGTTTCACGAGAAAAATGAGGCCTCATAATTTCTTTGTTTGTTTGAATGGGGTTTAACGCCGCTTCTAACAGTTTTTCAGTCATATAGCAGCGGCTCGAGAACCTAACAATAAATTCCTTGAATATCTCCAACCAGTACCACAAATACATCCTTTCCCAGCCCACAGCTACTATCCCACTAAGATTTGCGATTATTATTTGTTTTGTTTGTTTGAATGGGGTTTTACGCCGCTTTTAACAATCTTTCAGTCATATCGCGGCGGCTGGAGCACCTAACAATAGATTCCTGGTATTTCTCACACCAGTACTACCATTACATCCTTTCCTAGCCTCCAGCTGCTATCCCACATAGGTCTACGATTATCGACCCATTGGTGAGAGACAAATAGTCGGAAAGGATGAGTGCCGCCTTCGGGAATCGAACCCGGGACCTCTAGATTGACAGTCCGACGCGCTACCAACTGCGCTATGACGGCGGCTCTTGCGATTATTAACCCATTGGTGAGAGATATATGTCAGAAAGGATATTTTCCGCCGACGGGAATCGAATAGAGGCCTCATAAAGATTAGATTAAGAATCTTCTTGTAAACGCAATAAAGTCCACAATTTTTATCGGATTCTTTTCGAACTTCCACGAAATGGTTGTACAGGCATGAGAGTCGTTCCTTTCGAAATAGGGATAAATTTGGTCTGGTCCGCAAAGTTACACGGGAAAGGGGGGGGGGGGGGTAATGGAAATTTAATCAATAACCCTCGTTGGCGCGAAGAAGCGAACAATATATCATTTTTTCAAAATATTCAATCATAAGGATCATTCCTTTCGAAATGGGTTCCGAACGGTCTAATAACACGGAAAAGGGGAACCTCGTGGTAGTTAGATTTAAACATTCTTGTCAACACGATAAAGTCCACATCTTGCTTCGGATTCTATTCAAACGTACATAGATTGATCGTGCCATTATTACGAACTGATCCGTCAAGTATGACGTGAAAAGAAGTCTTAGGAAAAAATTATATCAAAATCCTTGTTCCACAATTAAAGTTAAATGTTTTTCATGTGATTATTTTAGATGATCTCATGGTTGTACCATCATTGGGATTGATATTTACAAATTGGTTCCGATCCGTTAAAATCACGGGAAGGGGACATTGCAGTTGTTTCGTTAAACATCCACGTAATAACATAAAGTCTACAATTTTCATTGCATTCTTTTCAAACTTACACATGATGACTGTACCATGATAAGGAATTTTCCTTTTGAAATATGCTTACCGTAAGTTCCGGTAAGAATCACAGGAAAGGGGATTGTGTGAAATTGTCACCATAAAATCCGGGTTAACACAATAAAGTCCAGAGTTTTAATCGGATTCTATTCAAACTTAATGTGAATATTTGTCCATCGTTATCATAGTTCCTTTCTAAATTTGGTCAGATCTATCAAGTATCAGGGCAAAAGGGGCGGTATGAAAATTTTATTACAAAATCCTCTTTAACACAATTAAGACCTCAGATTTTATCGTCAGAATTTTTTAAAACTTTAATAGAATGATTGTACCATCACACGAATAGTTCGTGTTACGGTTCCAGGGGAGGTAATTTGCAATGATATGCAAATTAGGGAACCTTCAGAAAAGTCAAGGGACTATTTGGAGTGATTTATAGACAAGGTTGAGGATCCTTTATTCGGAATGGATAGGCTTTGTCTATGAGCTCTGCACGTAACACTTGGTGGCAGCGGTGGGATGATGACAGCAGCCAGATCGGAGTTGCCTTAACCATGGGTCTCCAAGGTCAAGACTCGGGACGAGTCTTCTCGAAAGGGAGAGTAATACAACGGTTCCAGGGGAGTTAATTTGCTGTGATGTGCAAATAAAGGATTATTCAGAAGAGTCAAGGACTATTTAGGGTGACAAGGTTGACCAATTTAGGTTTAGGATCCTTTACTCTGAATGGATAGGCTTTTTCTATGAGCTCTGCACGTTACGTTCCTCTCCAATCGTGTTGATCTGTTCTGTTTAAGAAGGAAAGGGACCTTATGAAAATTTTGTTACAGCCTCAATTATTCTCTTGAAGCGTTTAGAATGATCATACTATTATTAGGATTCTTCCTTTGGAAGTTGGGTATAATTTGTTAAGTTTCTCGGGAAAGGGATTCTTATGGAAATGTTTGTTGATACAATTCAGTCAACTATTTTAATTGGTTCTCTTTAAACTTTCACAAATGATTGTACTTTCATAAGACTTTAGGCGTCAAGTTTTTGAAATCTGATTTGTTCTGTAAAGTAACACGAGATTTGGGGAAATCTGGAAACTTGATCGAAAGATCCTCGTTAACACAATATAGTCCACAGTTTTATCAGATTCTCTTCAATGCATTTCATAATTGTGGCATTGAAAACACAGGCAAGGGCCTTACACTTTATCATTCTTTATGCGATGAAGTCCAAAATTATTATCAAATTGTCTTTAAAATTACAAAGGACCGTTGTAGGGTCGTAAGGAAAGTTCCTTTCGGAATTGAAGTGGATCGATCTGAAAACTCAGGAAATGGGACTTATGAATTTTCACTCAAAACATTCTCGTTTACATAATAAAGTCAACAATTAATGGCTATTGAAAATTTCATAGGAGGATCGTAGGGAAACTTTGAATCCGTCATGAAACATGGGAAAAGGGCCTTTAAGGCAGGTACCGATGGTTCTGAAACGAAGTTAAGAAAACATTGTCAATTGCCGAAATTTGCGCTCAAGCGAATATTTGATACTTAAATTTCGGGATTTCAGCGGTAATATGCAGAGCTTTGATGACTAAATTTTCATTGCAACTGTCTCGGCTTAATCTAAAAATAGACTAAATGCCAACTTAGGCTATTAGGGAAATACCCCTGTTTATTCTGATAAACGACCTCTCTTCTTCGCAAAACTCCTTTTTGTCGAGCCCGCTTGCGGTGAGCGAGACATCGTTGTCACTATGACAAGTCGCTGTATATGCGTTAGTGCGTTAATTCGTCCGTCAGTCTGAATTGGTCCGGACAATTTCTCCTACATTTATAGATGGATTTCAAAATAACTTGGCACAATTATTCCCCATCATAAGCAGATGTGCCATTTGATATATTTTTTGGGATAGTTCTAATGTCAAGGTCACAGCTCAAGGTCAAACACTAAAATTGTGATTGTCAAGGGCATTGATTGTGGACATAACAGTAAATTATCCTGTAGATATACCTTATTTTTGTTAAACTGACATGCATCATCTTTGTCCCAGAAGCCATACATTTAGATATTACAGATGTCACAATTATACTAATGTTCAACTAATGTTCAACTAGATAATATCTGAATTGTCATATACTACTGAATTCCTAGCAAGAGGGTGTCAAAAAAGATACTCAAATGTATTCTTCTGATCACGATTATTGTTTTGAACTGCCACACAACCTTAAAAAAAACTTCTACGGAACGTTTTATAATAGAAACCAGTTACCAGATGATAACATATATCCGGATAACTACCGGATATATACTTCTGTTCTGATATACCACCCTTATCAATTGGACATTCAACAATATATGACCTTTTTATCAACTTCATTAATGGTGCTTATAAGTAGAAGTGTACACAATGTTATCCAGTGAATATACGAAACTGTCTACTTCCACTTTGTTTATTATGTGGCGACATACATTTTAAGTTTTCAGAAAGCGTGGTCTCAACTTCTTACATGTTAACACTAGTACTCCTATTCCACATTGAAATTCGCCTACTCGCTCACAAGCCTGCATGTGAATAACAGAAACATTGTTATACTACACGATTCCGGATTCCAATTATCATATTGAGAACTATTATATCCAACGGAAAGATAGAAATCCACGGTGGTGGTGCATGTATCTATATTAACAGCAAAATTTCGTTCAACGAACGTAGTGACTTAAACATTGCTGATCTTGAGGCAACTTGGATTGAACTTTTGATTCCGTAGTCGAAACCCATTCATTATCTGTTTCTCAATCTATAGACCTCCAAACTTTTATTATTTGTTTGAATATATTAATTCTAGCTGTGATCATTTTTCAGAATGTGAATCTATTTCACTTGATGACATTAAAACTGATTTTCTTATCTACAACCAAATCTCACGTTTAAGAGTTACTTATATCTTTCATGGATTTCTTTGATTTTGTGGCCACACCTGAATATGTGTGATTAGCGCCAACGCGATTGACTTTATCTTAACGTAAGACGGTGACAGGATTTCCAAATCGGGTGTGATCAACACTTGTTTCGGTGTTCACTGTATGATATATTGTACTATGAAAATTCCCAGGTTATCTGTTGGTTTTCATAATACTGTTACTTAATAAGGGTCACTTAAGAACTATGATAAAACCACTTTTCAAGAAAATTTGTTATCGACATACTGGAGTCCTGTATTACTGTCTGTCTGAAAATACGTTTGAAGCTTTAAATAACTTTTAATATTTTTGTCTGTTATTAATTATATTGCACCTGTGAGGAAAATAGAAATTAATCAAAGAACTTAACCATGGATAACTTCTGAGATCCCGTAAGTATTAAGGGATCGAGATAAAGTTTTCCGTCGATTTACATATGGCAAATCTTCAGAAAACTTTGAAGCTTTTAAAACACTGAGAAACAGAGCACAGTATGCTGTTGATAATGCGCCTTTCCTTATTGACTCAATTGATTATTTCAAAATTGGTTCAAAGTTACAGAAGATTTCTGAAACTTAAGATTCTTTTAATAGCAGCAAAGCTTGTCGAAAACATTCCTTCCCAAATATTGGTCTTTGGTTCAAAATTCTTCAGTACGTTTTGTGCCGATAGAGGCGTCTTTCCTGATTCTTATTCATTCTCAATAGTAACAAATCTCAGAATCTCTTAGTGCTAACAAAGCAACTGGTTTAGAAGAGATTCATTCTCGTTTTATCAAAGATGCAGCACCTTTCATAGTTGGTCCCTTGACACATGTTATTAACTTATCGTTGATTCGAGCTGTAGTACCAGATGATCTCAGTACGCCAGAGTTGTTCCCCTTTTTAAGAATAGCGACAAAATGGTAGCTGGATTTTACCGACCTGTTTCTATTCTAAATGTGTTAATGATTCCAATGTTCATTTGAGATATAAATGTATGATTTGATTGGTCCGTCGATTTTTAATTTACAGCCGCTATCCGATGATTGGTAAAGTTACTTTTAGTGAACACAAGTCCAAGTGTTCTAACAATGTCAAGTAAAAATATCAAGAACATACACCCGAAAACACAACTATAAAACCAAATTTAACTTGTTGGATTTGAAAACATTTTCCTCCTTCAAAGAAACCTTAATAATACATAATAAACGATCATCTCAAGTTAGAAATCACCATAATTAGGTTATTTTCAGGAAGGTCATTTCCCTGTGAATTAAGGAATGGTACGATCCGTCTTAGATTTACAAGTATATCACGTATTTAACCCATTCCCACACAGTGACGCTTTTTGACGCCCCTCAAGAAAAATAATTGCGAAAACATTGTGGAAAATGAAAAAAAATTGCTTGCAACAAGCAATTTCTTCATTTTCCACACTGTTTTCTTCCCAAAAACTTGAAAAATTCTCAAATTTCATAAACTTTGAATAAATTGTCGTCTGCAACTCCTTTCAATTCGGGCCAGTATAAAATTTTGTTGTCTGGTAATATGGTTAAACCATTCGGGGAAATTGATGATTTTACTTATTCCTTCTTTGTATTCCTATATTTCTTAACATATTCTCACTCAATGTTGCTTTAGACGCCCGTAAAAAAGTTTTGGAAAACATTATGTAAATAAAGAAATTGCTTGTACAAGCAATTTCTTGATTATCCGCACTGTTTTCTTTCCAAGAAGTAAAGAAAATCCAAAATTTTAGGAGTCTCAATTTTTGCCGTCTGGCAATGGGTAGAGCTGATCTCTTTAACCCTTTAATGTTTTCAAAATCTTAGACTTATCCAAATTTAAATTGGTAGTTGACAACATTATAAAATAAATACAATTTAAAAAACCTGTATGCTAGAAAATACTGTGATAAAAGAAGAAATTGCACGTTACAGGCAATTTCTTCTTTATCCCCAAAGTTTTCTACGGATATAAGCAAGAAAGAACAGTAAAGTCGACACAGAAATATTACCTTGCCAAGATACTGGAATCCGTTCTCCGCCAATTCTGCGCGTATTTCTTGCAGTCGATAACTACGATTAACTTTTACAACGAACAAGTTCAAATACCGTCTATTCGAGTGGCATTCTTCTGTTTCTCCGTTTATTAACATTAAACTTATGGCAATAAAAATAAGAAACAGTAAACTGTGTTTCAAAAAATGTTTAAAATATGCCATTTAAAGAGAATATTTTTCCACAGCGTGTTTAATCATGTTGAAAATACCAATAACACAATAATAATGAATCAAATAAGGAAGTACAATGAATTTTGCGATATACCTTTTTCAGTTTACCCTTATCGCCGACGCTAGATAGACATTGACTATAGATGTATTTATCTATACCTGTAAAGAAAAAAATGACCTTGATCACTCACTATAATGTGTAAATCTATGGTGGCACGGTGTCATTGACTCAATCTTCGACCTACTGATAGGGGCCTACATCAATAATTCAGGTAAGTTTAAACTTGAACCATAAAATCCCGTATATGAAAAATGAAGTATCAAAAATCGTTGGAAAGTGAGAAATTGTTTGTGACAATGGATTTCTCATTTCCTACAATATCCTTCTATCCTTTATAGAACCTATTTTGGAATGCCACGTCACCTTCATCTCTATCTTGAGAATTTAATTTTCTTGATATATGTTTGGTCTAACATATTTTATTTATATCATTTTCTAAAAAGTTACAATGACTGTCAAATAAACAATGAAAAATAAGATACAAAATGGATTGGTACTCAAGCTTGCGCTACGGCTCTTTTCCATATATTCAAGATGATGTAAACTTGGGTCTTGTCTAATTCAGTTTTTCTTGTTTAATCTTTATTCCTAAATCAAAGTTTAAAAAAAAATGATTATTTTAGAAATGTGACAGTTTAGTAAGAAATGATGAATGATGATTGATACATGAGTTATAGGGTGTCACTATCTAAATCATTCTCATTTGCATGTACACCAAAGGATTTTATTAGGTTTAAACCCATTTCCGCACAATCCTTCCTTTTCATGCACCCCAAGAAAGAGGCTTTGGAAAGCATTATGGCAAATGAAGAAATTGCTTGTATCAAGCAATTTCTTCATTATCCACAATGTTTTCTATCCAAAAAGCAGAAAAAATTGAATTCTATCAACTTGAAATTCCCATCTGCAGCTTCTGTCAATTTGCACCAGTCTAGATTTTTTTGTGCGGAAATGGGTTAAGTAAGATCATATAAATTGCAATTTAGACTAGTCTAGAATTTTGTAAGTAAGACCCTATAAATTACATTTCTCTCAGTGTCAAGTATTATTGTGCTTATCGTTTAAAATCAATATTCGTTTTATTGAGTACAATCAAGCAATTTCTTCATTATCCACAATGTTTTCTATCCAAAAAGCAGAAAAAATTGAATTCTATCAACTTGAAATTCCCATCTGCAGCTTCTGTCAATTTGCACCAGTCTAGATTTTTTTGTGCGGAAATGGGTTAAGTAAGATCATATAAATTGCAATTTAGACTAGTCTAGAATTTTGTAAGTAAGACCCTATAAATTACATTTCTCTCAGTGTCAAGTATTATTGTGCTTATCGTTTAAAATCAATATTCGTTTTATTGAGTACAATCAGTATAGAGTCACACTGAGGTAAGGTGTGAGTGGGTAAGACTAACTTCGTTCTCTTAATGTGAACTTTTTACTTATTTTCTTAATCCGCAACATTGAGAAAGTTAATTCTGATAATATACACGCGTGAAAAATGAAACAAAGAGCTCAGATAATTGTCGTCCATCGGCTACAGCGACATCGCAAATGCCAAGTTGTGTGCTGTGGCGCTGTGCTGTAGTGTGGTATTTTTTTTTTGGGGGGGGGGGGGTTTAGCTCAAAGGTAGTTGATTAAAACATAAACACTAAATCTTTCTAAAGATCTGGATTCCTAAGAATGTATGTAAATGATGATATTTTAGCTCACCTAAGCACAACCTGTTCACCCTGTGTTCGTTGTGCGTTGTCCATCGTAATACGTCAACTATTATTCTAATCTTCTCCTTTGTAACCTTTTCGTCTATTTCAACCAAACTTGGTAGGTATGTTCCTTAGGTGACCCTTTGCAAATCTTCTTTTCTTTAACTACCAGGCCATTTTGCGCCAAACTTGACAAGAAAGTACCTAGGGTGACCGTTGTCAAGACTGTTCCTAAAATTTTGATTCGTGAGAAACTGGTGGCCTAACAGTAATATAGGAACGGTTCAGCGAAATTTCAGGTTATTTTTAGATAGCGCGGAATTCGGTTGTCGACACCGCATGACCTCATTTGCATATGACTCAAGGTCAGCGGAAGGTAATAAATCGTCAAGAAAATCAACAAACGTCCTAAATCATGTCACACCAAATGGTTAGCGCAAAACTACGACAAGTGTCTATATTCGTATTGAAGCTTACGGCAGCTTAGACTGATATTTACAGGAATTGAAGACCGGCTAGCGAACATAACTCCTGATGACGTATTGATGACGTTTGTTTGAGCAAATTCGAACTAAATGCAGGATTCCAACGGTTATATGCACCGCATGAATTATCCAATATTCTTTCAAACTCTATTGGCTTAATCTAAAAATATTAGCCTACGTAGGCTATTAGGGAAATACCATGGTTTATTCAGATAAACAACCTCTGATTTTCGCAAAACTACTTTACAGAATATTGTATTAAAATAGTATATGAGAGAAAATAAGAATCATCAAAATTTGTGACATTGAAAAACATCTATACCTACCTTTAACCACTAGGATTACTTGTAAGAAACTTGGCAGCAATGATTTTTGGGTGACCCTTTTCAAAATTTACATATGAAATCTTTCTTTACGAAAAAAATGTGCGCATTATTTGCAGGGGTGGGCGTATCATTCAAAGAAATTGTGAAATAATTCTCTGGTGAGCGATATAGGGTCATTTTGGTCCTCATGTTTTGTATTCTAGTCTCGGTTCCTCTCTGTCATCAATTGTACTTGCAACAGTATGTAATTTATCTTTTAAATCTCCAGAAATTGGAGGAAGTAGAACTAAACAAGAGGGTCAGTGGCCCTAGTGCTCACCTGAGATAAGGCTTTTTTTTCTTCGAGGCTCAATACTAACTGGGTCTTGAGAAGACTTTCTTTAAAATTTCACTAAACGTCATCTTATGTTTCCCCGTCAACTAAGGCTTTCGACAAATTTGAAATATTTTAGTAATTCTTAAAATGGGACAACCTAAGAGTTATTCCTGTAAAATTTGGTTAAAAAATTGGCCATGACAACCAGAGTTTTCAACGGATTTCAGTTATTTTACCAACTTTAAAGGAGGACTTCTAAGGTACAAATCAACCAAATTTGGTTGAAATTGGCTTAGTGGTTTGGGAGGGGATATCGTTTTTAAAAAAATCCTCCTTTATTTCTTTATAAGCCCCACCCCTGGGGACCCAAGGGCAATGATTTTAACAATTCTGAAAGAGATCAATGAAACGATGCTTCATGAAAAATATCAAGGCACTTCAGTTTCTGGGTCGTGGGAGATTATTGGAGATGTATTCTTCTATAATTTAACTTTTGTTGCCAAGGCAAAAGCGACAAGTGTTTTCAAAGGATATAAAAGGGGGTTACCTAAGGAATATGCCTAATTTGGTTGAAATTGGCCCAGTGATTCGGGTGGAGATGTCGTTTTATAAATCTTTCTTATTTCTATAGAAGCCCCGCTCACTCACACCTCTGGCTAATTCCCTTGGGGGCCCGAGGGTTTTTGGCAATTTGAAAGAGGTCCAGTAGTTTGGGAGGTGATGTCATTTATTATTGTTGGCACACGAAAAACGTCGGACGACAGACAGAAGGTATTAAAAAACATCACATAATGGTGTCCGTGGTCGAGAGGTAGAGCATCGGCTTCTTGATCAAAAGGTCCCGAGTTCGATTCCCGGTAGCGGCTATCTACCTTGGTGCTTTCCTTTTCCCACACATTAGGCGAGAGTAATGGTGAACTTTCCAGTAAGCAGAACCGAGAAGGATTAATCTAAGTCGAACGTGTATCCCTATCGATGTAAAATAAATAGATTAAAACCAAAGACATCACTATGAACACTTCGCGCTCAGGTGAGCTTAAAATAAAGATAGAGGTGTATCAAGTTGTTGAAATCTAAATATGGTATACACATAATGGTAAACCATTTCACAAATACCGATGTCAAAATTCCCATTGAAACGTATATATGGGTGAATAATATCGTATGACGATGTCTTAAAAAGAAAGTTCTATTTTTCAAATTTCATACCTGTCCAAATTCAAAGGAGTAGCAGACGACATTATAAAGTAATTACAATTTAAAAAGTAGCCACCCTTTTATAAAAGAAAATATTGTAAAAAAGAAGAAATTTCTTGTTATAACCAATTTCATCTTTTTCCTCATCATTTTTTTTTCATTTATAATATCACACGGCCGACAAAAAGTAGGAAATTCTAGGGCGGAGGGTCAATAGTTTTCGATGAGTTATCGCGACTTCTGTGAATTTTCTTGTGACTATTTTTCTGAAATATCTAAATGATGGATTTTTTTACCCCCACCTTCGTCAACTTTGCTCTACTCAACTAGGAACGGTAAAAGGCTCAGATTAAGATAATGAATGATCGATGACATGCAAGTTATTTATATTAAGTGTAAGATCGATAAATGTTTCGTTCCGTGAAAAGCCTTACTCGTATTTTTGTTATTTGGGAAATATGTGTCTAGCTTTTTTGTTCATTGCCGTCCAAATGCATCGATTATACACTCTAGACAGTTATCCTCCTTCTATACCTCTCTCTCTCTTTCTCTCTTTCTCTCTCTCTCTCTATCTCTTTCTTTCTTTCTTTCTCTTTCTCTCTCTTCTCTCCCTCTCTCTCCCCCTCCCTCTCCCTCCCTCTCTTTCTCTCTTTCTCTCTCTCCCCCTCTCTCCCTCCCTCCCTCCCTCCCTCCCTCCCCCCCCCTCTCTCTCTCTCTCTCTCTCTCTCTCTCTCTCTCTCTCTCTCTCTCTCTCTCTCCACACTACACATACACACACAGGCACGTATATGAAATACACATATAACTGTGATAGTAAAACAGTTATACGGGAACGCCCACAGCGATAAGCATTCCTAACTAGGTCAATCCACTATTTTTTGTCAATTCCTATTAAACTCGTGACGAAGAAACGTTCAGTTTCATTGGATCTAGTTAGCCATTCCATACGGACGATTATGGCTTGTTCGTGAAACCGATTGGTGATGCGGGCTCTATGCTATCGCGCATTGTCATCCATCAGAACGAAATTTTCACCGACAGCACCTACATGGGCGAACAAAAACATCCAAGAACTCGCTTACGAATCTGAGAGCTGTGAACGTGCCGTTGTCAATGACTTGCAGGTCTGTTTTACCCTGAGCACTTATTTCCGCCCAATCCATAACCGAGCCCCCGAAAAAACGATCATGGTCTGCCAAACGCTCATCTGACATTTTTCAAACCCTAGAAAGTCTGTCCGTAAAGTCCACACAAAAACAGGACTTGTCTTTAAACAGGGCTAGAGCCCAGCCATTTCGGATCCAAGTGACATGATTCTGTGCCTACGTTTAACGCTTTTGCACGTGATATCGGATCAACGGAACCCGAATTGCAGGTCATCCTGACCTCAGACTGGCATTGTGCAATCGAAGTCTAAAGGTTTGGGTACATATGCGCACACCGTAAGCGTTCTGAAAGCCCCTTGTTGCGTTGTCAAATCGTAAACGCCGTGCTAGAACCACCAGAAATCGGTCTTTATCCTCATTGGTTGAGCATGCAAATACCTAACATTTCCGAACGTAATCAACTGATTCAACATTCTGGAAACAACACTCTTTGACACACTAACGACATTAGCAACATCCCTCTGGGATAACCCAGATGAAGCATCCTAATGCCCCTATTCATCTCATCTTGACTAAGATTGCTTCTTTAAACTATTGAAATGGAGTTATCTAAAATTTGTATTTTTTTTCTTTTTTGAAAAATCGCTAAATGTACAAAAGCACTTGAAGATACAAGGCAAAGTGAAAAACCCTTTTTTTTTGGGGGGGGGGGGGGGGATATGTCTTTTACCGAGATCCTTGTGAGTAGTATACATGACGAATCATCATATTTACTATAGGGTCATCAAATCCGAATATTAATCTTTCTTTTTCGGGTCGATTTGTTATGAGCATTAAATCATAGAACGAAACGGTGATCCATAACAAAATTGAGTAGTATATTCTTAGCAGGAAGTGAAGAGATAACTCCGTGTAGATCACTGTATATCACCGAAAATGAAACCAAAACTTGGAAAACAGTTGTAATTAAACAGTATAAAGCCGTGTTTCTTCCTCTTCAGGCTCTTCAGGAGAGATCTCTAAAGCAAGAAGACCAACAAAGAAACGTGCTTTCCCCGAAATTCGAACAGTCAATTATTGATAATCTGACCCAATTATGTTGGATTTAAACTGAAATGTTGCGCATTTCAATCGTATGACATTGCGATTTAATTGAAATTTTAATATATTTGTAATGTCACTGTCAGTTGGAAGACCGTTAGCCTGAAGATCTAAATGTTTCTTGTTCATTCCCGGGTTCCGGCGTAAACGAACGTTCGGCGGTTGGTACTTTTTTGTCCACACGGGTTCTCCAATCAGATTTATGGAGCTGATGATTTATAGTACGTAACATGACAGCTTGTTCGTTGAACAGCCAATTCTGAATCGTGGCGTTTGAATCGCTCGACCGAAGGGGAATTAGTGGGCGTGGCTAGAGACCCATAAATTGCGTTGAATTGACCAATCGCTGGCCCCGCCCACTTACTTCTTTGGTCCCTACCATTGACTCCGACAAGAAGTATCGCTTCGATTTTTAACAGCGTTATTTTGCATAATTTATGGCCAGTAGTATGTTACAAAAAAGTAAAATGTTTGGTTGAATAAGCTGTAGTTACGTCGTTTAAGTCGCCAAACCAGCAATAAAGGTATTCAAAAGTGGTGCCAATGTCGGAGTTGATAAGGTCAGGTGCGGGCTGAATGAATTATTTGATTGGTCGGTTTATTCCTTGATTGACAGTCGCGATTTGTCAATTACCGTGGTCTCTCCAAGGGGGGTCCCTTTTGTCGTGACGGGTACCATTGATGTATCTTATTTCTGAAAGAAGATTATTTCGTGTATTTAAAATATATATACATATATATATGAGTGTAGAAGTGATTCAATTTCTTACTGTGCGTAAAATCCCACAAACCTTTTCTAAACCGTTCTTTGACTGTTCTTTCTTTCCCTGCGGACTTTCCTTTGAAGAAAGACCTAGCCTGGTGCAGACAAAGACTTTCTTTGTTGCGACATGTCCGTCTTAAATATGTAGACCTACTCAAAAGACTCGTATAAAAAGCTCTCGAATGGCCTGTTTATTTAAATTCGAGTCAATCGGTAGTTATTGTTCACATACCTGCAATTTTGTCTGGGAGAAGGTCGATCTACATTTTAATGGTATTGTCGCCGGGCGAGCAAAATGTCATAACTACAGCTTTATGAAAGCTGTAGTTGCGTCATTTTGCACACGCATCGCCGGTATCATGGTGGATTCCACTATACTTTGCGGATGCGACAAGTGGAATGGAAGGTAGGAAAGAGAAATATAAAGAGAAATTACAACATCACGTCGTTAAAAAAAACAAGATTTCAAAGATCTTTCATAATCTAATACTTTCTAATCAGTAACCAGTCTTCATCTCTTGCTAGTTACATTCGATAACCGGACTTTTGTGTTTGTCTACATAATACGTCAAATCTTGAAACTCAAAATGTATCTTTAAGCTGTATTACAGCAAGCAAATACGGTCAAATGTAGTTATTTCACAGTTATATTGATTCTTTGAAATTCAAGGGAGCTAACACGACTTGTCTCGAACAAAGTGGAGTTGCTGCCCTTGGCTTATGCTGATGGGCTACATAATCAAGTAGATCACGGAATAGAATTGCTTAGCGATGAATTGACCAATCGCGGTTGTCAATCAAGGATTCAATAGACAAATTAAACATTTATTCAGACCGGACCTGGGTTTAAATCCCGACATTGGACGCCATTTTTGTTAACCTTTATTGTTGAATTGGCGACTTAAACGTCGTAACTAAAGCTTATTCGTGCTTATTCGTGCTGTAGTTACGACGTTTATATCATCAACCAACCAATTAAGTTTTTGTAACTTGCTACAGGCCATAAATTTTGCAAAATAACGCCGTTAAAGATTAAAGCGGAGTTAATGGGCGGGGCCTAGCGAGTCAGTTGGCGGGTCAGCGATTGGTCGATCAATGGAAGTCAATGGACACGGTGTGTCCTAGATACAATAAAATTTATCGATGTGTTCTTTAGTTTATACAACTACAAGATCCAAAAGCATTGCAGGAGTTTCTGTGGTTATTTCCCGTGAAATATCTCATGTTTGTTCCTTTTTACGACAGAGTTAACAAATTATAAAAACATCTTCAGATAGGGCATCTTTATACCATCCCATATATATGCATTAAGTTGTCGATTTAATAGATTCACCTGATACGACTTTTTTCTAATTCTCATTTACGCCAGATTTTCAAAATTTTAGATTTATTTTATTGTCATTCTCTCAGAGGAAATAAATAAAATCATAACATGTATATCACAGCATCGAAAGTACTGCTGACGGACGTCCTTATTGGCATAGTAGGGTCATGTTCCCATTTTGGTGTAGAACATTATTTTATATGAATGATATTTTTTAGACATAACGCCTCACCTAGCCTGATTTGTTTAACAGGTAATACTTGATGTTTCTATTCTAGAGTCCTGAGCACGATCACAAGTGCGGAAAAATGCAATTGTCACACATGTCATTTGTCTTTCCCGATGGAAATATGATAAGTAATTTGCCTGTTAAGTTGGCTGAGCAGCTTCACATGTATTGACCCGAATTTATTGTTGCAGTTGTACATGTTAATGGTGTGAAAAATGACAGGAAGCCATGGTTGGGTGCACCTACCAACCGCGTTTCACTGATATACTACTGAAAGTCACGTTAAACCAAATTCACTTGATCGCATTCTAACCATTTTTCAAGCCCAATACTTGTTGGGTTTTTTTGTTGTTGTTGTTAATTTGTTGTTGTCGGTGTTGGGTTTTTTTTTTGTTTTTTTTTTGGGGGGGGGGGTCCCGAGATTATCCTTTTCCGAAGACAACCCACAAATAATTGAAATATTATTCAAGAAACTTGTACGATAGTAGATTAGCAATATTCATTGAGAGCTATTACATATAAGAAACACATGAGAAATTTTGTATACCTTTTTAACCTTCCGTGATCCGGTAGAATCTGAACCCATTCCCGCACAATCATGCTTTTTACTCTCCTGCATTAAAGAAAACATTGTGAGAAAATGAGAAATTGCTTGTTTCAAAATGTTTTCTATCCTATATAGACTTTGAATTTGAATTTGAATTGTCGTCTGTAACTAGTCCAGAATTTTGTCGTTTCGTAATGCATTGAAATGACTATTTCAAAATTATAATAAACATATTTAAATACGTGGTACTCTATAGCTTATCGCTCCCACAGTATGCAGTTGGTATGCTGAGTTCTCAAAATAGAAGGCAAATTACTCACTATAAAATTGAAAGACTCCGAGTTATTGAATCCGTGACCGCATCTACGCTAAGTGGGCTATTGGTAAGTGTTTACGTATTTAAGAGGAGTCTTTACGCGTTCTACGAATTATATAGAATCCTCGTATGACGCCGTTTTCAAAAATGTACAGTTGTTTGGGGGAGACAGGTTTTGAAAAAAAGCGAACCTAACTGGGCACTACTTCTCTTCTAAATACTAACATCCTACTGGATTTTCCAATCTAGGTAATACTGATGGACGCCTACAGATTCTACCAATAAATTCCGCCTTTATTATTACATTTTCCTCATATTTCTCTGCAAGAAGTGCATTGAGAACACCATTTTGATCAATGTAAATATTTACAAACCTGAAAATAAAACAAAAACTTGGAAAATGGGTTATGTTTAAAAAAGAAATTGTAACCCTTGTCCATAGCGAACTTTTCCTTACACAGCTTAAGGCAGGAAAGGGTACTATTTGGTATTCGAACTAAATTTTTTAACTGCAACTTAGATTATGTAAGGACATTTGGACTGAAATGGTGTGCGTTTCATACGAAATTTAATTTACGCCTTAAGGGTTTTAAAAGTAAATATTTTATAAATTTATGGTGCACATGTCAGCCGGAATAGCTCAGTTGGGAGAGCGTTAGACTGAAGATCTAAAGGTCCCTGGTTCAATCCCGGGTTCCGGCGTGAACGGAACGTTCGGCGGTTGACACTTTTGTCCAGTCGAGCTCCTAATAATGGAGCTGATGATGTCATTTTAGTTCAGCTTGTACACTTAACATCGCATGTTGATTGAAACGCATAAGGATCACTAGACTTAAGATTGCTTGGTTCGATAACGTTAAAGAAACAAACAGATTTTTTACGGTGCTTCGTAGGCTACCTATGTTTACATCAAGGCTTTTCGAGATCTCACTTTTACAATGACAAGCTAGATGGTAGTGGTGCAACTGATGCTAAGTGACCCGAGTTGGTTTTTTTTTTATTATCATTATTATTAATTTAATTATTTGTATTATTATTTTTATCAATTATTTCAGCCTAATAGAACATGGAAATCTTTTAATTTTACGACTATTATGTTAGATGTATAATTTCATGTGTTGATTCAAACAAATTGTATAATAGTGTCGTTGACGCACTGCATCCTATATGTTGCTCGCTATAGAAAACTTCCTATTCAGATTACAAAAGTAAATAGACTGATCACTCCCGAAACCTGCTGTCAAACGCATCTGCTGGTGTTAAATCTTTCGATGAATTGCCTGTTTCCCCCGGTGCTGGTCTTCATTACATGGTTATGATTCTTTGTCTTTCACTGTTTCCATGTTATGAAAACTATTTTTTCACACTACCATACAGTAGAGACCAATTGAATCGACTGACGAAATATGATGTCAAATCTGAAAAATGACGCCATCTGATTCGTCAATACTCAACTAATAAAAAGTATTACCCACGGCTTCAGCGTAATGATATCACGTTTATCCAAAAACAACCTAATCCGCCAAATCAAATTTATGTAAGATAGCACCCGGTCGAGTCTCGAATCCCTAGAAAATCTTGGACGAAATTTGTACTCTGTGAGGCGGAAATTGATGTCAAGCGCATTTGTTGAAAAGGTTTTTCAAAGCCATAAAAAGCCAAAATGGCTGGGAGGGTTCGGAAAAACAAACCGCTTATATTTTATTTAGCGAACCTTCAATCTCAAATCTAATCGTCGTCGTCTTTGATAAAGATTTAGTTTGTTTGAATTGGGATTAACGCCACTTTTAAGAGTGTTCAGTCATATCACGGCGCCTGTATCACCTAGCCATAGATTCCTGGTATTTCTTACACCAGTAATACCACTGCATCCTTGCCGAGCCACCAGCTAATTATCTCACCTAGCTTTACGATTGTTCACCCATTGTTGCCGAAAAGGCAGCGACCGGAGATCAGACCCTGGACCGGATAAAGATTTAAGATAACACAACGAATATTCAATGAGTCAAAAACACCAGCACTTTATCAACTTGAGAGATGCAGAGAAAACTGTTTTGATTCAGATTTGATTAAAAAAAGACTGCTTATACTTAATTTTGCTTTTCATTTTTATTGCATACAATTTTGATTTGCATTTTCATAGTGAGTTTGCTCTTTTCCATTGACCCAGATCAGATATATACGGTATATACGTTATATAGCGTGCTCAATGACTATTGATTTACCTATTCCTACAAAATGGCGCTTTTTACGCCCCCAAAAATAAGTAGGAAAACATTGTGTAACATGAAGAAATTGCTCGATATACAGTTATTCATTTTTGTTGTTTTTATTTTGTCGTTTTCGTGACTTTTTTCATAAATATTGGCTTTCAGTTCTCTTATATATGTATCCGTTAGAAAACCAACTTCTTAATTGATAACTATTTATATTTATAAACAAGAAAATGAAACCATAACTTTGGAAGAACTCGATAGGCAAACAAAGAGGACATTGTGATCCTTGTCTATTGTGAGATTTTCTTAAGCAAGCTCTCAAATAAAAAATCAGAGAAAAAAATCATCGAAATTCGAGTATAGCTAAAGTCGATCATTTAAAATCCGACCCATCTTTAAGAAAGTGGATAGGACAACTCAGGTTGAATATTGTGCGTTTCAATCATTTTGACATAAGTTTTGGCCAAAAGGGTTTTTAAAATTAAATTTTCAATAACCTACTTTTATTGGAGTCAGACAGAATAGCTCAGTTGGAAGAGCGTTAGTCTGAAGATCCCGGGTTCCGGCTTGAACGGAACGTTCGGCGGTTGACACATTTTGTTCCTGGAGTAAAAGCGTCATTTTGATTATATTGAATTTAAAAGACACAGGCACCTCATGGAGTGTCTTTGACTAGCATAACGCGATAATTTACCAATCGCTGACCCCGTCCACTGACTCCTTTGGCCCCGCCCATTGACTCCAACAGGATTTAACCGGCGTTATTTTTGCAAAATGCATGGCCAGTAGCATGCTACAAATAAGTAGAATGGTTGGATGGCGACCTAAACGTCGTAGCTAGAGCTTGTATAAGCTGTATTTACGACGTTTAAGTCGCCAAACCTACAAAAATGATTCACCAAAATGGCCGCCAATGTTGAAATTAAAACTGGGCTTCCAATCTAAACGAACGATTTCATTGGTCAACCGGTCATTTGATTGACGGCTGCGATTTTGGTCAATTTGGTTATCTTGCGCACACTTAGAGCTTCTATTTTGATTTCAACTCAGCATTTTCGATTTACCCTGTTTCTTTACCAATTCCCACCCAATCCCTCCTTTTTATACCCCTCAAGAAAAAGAAATTTGGAAAGCATTGTGGATAGTAAAGAAATTGCTTGTAACATTCAATGTCTTCATTATCCACATTGTTTTCTAACCAAAAATACAAAGATTTTTAATAATTCATAAATCTAAAATTTTCGTCAGCAAATTCTTTGAATTTTGATTGGTCTAAAATCGTATGGGATTGGGTTAAGATTCCAACTAATTATACCCCTCAAAAAAAGTTAAGCAACAAGCAATAGTTTAACAACTGCATCTGAATATCTTATAACAAAGTACAAACAAATATTCTTTAACATCATATACTGTTACTGCAACATCAGCAAGTAATCAAGTGGTGATGTCAATAATAATGAAGTAGCGGGACGCCAAAGCAGCACATACTGAAAATGGCAGTGCAAAAGTCATTTACCAGTAATGATTCTCGGTGTCAATACCGTGTTTGACCTCCACGTGACTGAACACAGGCTCGTACACGACGTGGCATAGACCAAATCAGCTGATCATGTTGTAGCTGTGGAATTGCCTGCCATTCACGCCTTAAGAATGTTTCCAGTTGATCCAGGCTCTGGGGGCGAACATTCTGTCCATACACACGTCTTCCCAAGATGTCCCAAGCGTGTTCAATGGGATTGAGGTCAGGTGACCTTGCTGGCCAGTCCAAACGATTGATATTGTTTGTCTGAATGTCATCTACAACAACCCTTGCACGATGTGGGCGTGCATTGTCATCCATAAGCACAAAGTATGGACCAACCTGTCGTGCCAGTGGAATGATAATAGGCCTAACAATCAAGTCACGGTATCGTGGGCCAGTCATGGAACCTCTAATGACAACAATGTCAGTTCGGCGTCCAACTCCAATTCCCGCCCAGATCATCAAACTGCCACCCCCAAAACGGTCATGTTCAGCAGTGGTACAATCAGTATAACGTTCATTGACAGCCCTCCATTCACGAGCCCGCCCATCATTAAAATCAAGGCAAAAACGCGACTCATCTGTGAATAAGGTATTGCGCCAACGATTGACTCTCCAGTTGACATGTCGGTTGGCCCAATTCAGTCTAGCTCGACGGTGCTGCACAGATAAAGTATTCGCTGCAGAGGTCTCCTGGATCTAAGCCCGGAAGCATGCAATCAATTGCGAATTGTCTGAGTAGAGATTCTGTTTGCATGTGCCATCTGAAAATTATTCTGGAGTGATGTGGCATTGGCAAACCTGTTTCCTCGAGCTGTAGTCACCAAGTACCGGTCCTGCCTAACTGAAGTTACACGTGGTCGTCCTGAACGTTGCCTTTCAGTGAATTGCCCCGTCTGTCCATGACGACTTATCGCCCTTGAAATTACACTACGATGTACACCTAGCTGGTTAGCTACAGCTGACTGTGTCATTCCACCCTGAACCATACCAACAGCCCTTGCAACTTCATGAGAGGACAAAAAGTTCAACGAGAGCAAACTGCCACTGGAGGCTTAACCACCAAATTCATGGAATGCCTACGCCATAAGAAATAGTTCTTACTTATTTCAGGAATATTGCAAACTCTATTGAAATAGTAGAGAACTCTGTCAAAACAATGCTATTTTACCCATTCCTACTCAATTCCGCTTTTTAAGCATCTCAAGAAATAAGCTTTGGAAAACATTGTGGACAATGAAGAAATTGCTTGTTTGGTGACTTGCCGTCATAACTACGACGTCGAGATCGCCAACCAACAGCATTGCGTTTTTATTACATGTTTTGATTTAAATGACTAAATATTTTTTTGCAAAGAAAATCATGTACTTTCGAGGTGTAATATTTTGTTGCAGAAAGTAGGTATGGCCAGCGGAATCAGTGGGCGGGGCTAGACATCCGTCAATTGCGTGGAATTGATCAATCGCTGGCCTGGCCCGGCCCCATTTACTTCCTTGGCCCCTCCCATTGACTCCAACATGAAGTTCCGCTTCAATTTTTAACAGCGTTATTTTGCAAAATTTATGGCCAGTAGTATGTTACAAAAAGTAAAACGGTTGGTTGGTAACCTTAACGTTGTAACTAAAGCTTGACCTCAGGCTGGCATTGTGCAATCGAAGTCTAAAGGTTTGGGTACATATGCGCACACCGTTAGCGTTCTGGAAGCCCCTTGTTGCGTTGTTAAATCGTAAACGCCGTGCTAGAACCACCAGAAATCGGTCTTTATCCTCATTGGTTGAGCATGCAAATACCTAACATTTCCGAACGTAATCAACTGATTCAACATTCTGGAAACAACACTCTTTGACACACTAACGACATTACTTTTTCGAGTCGATTTGTTCTGAGCATTATATCATAGAAAGAAAAGGTGATCCATAACAAAATTGAGTAGTATATTCTTAGCAGGAAGTGAAGAGATAACTCCGTGTAGATCACTGTAGATCACCGAAAATGAAACCAAAACTTGGTAAACAGTTGTAATTAAACAGTAGAAAGCCGTCTTTCTTCCTTTTTGCGAGCTCTTCGGGAGAGATCTCTAAAGCAAGAAGACCAACAGAGAAACGTGCTTTCCCCGAAATTCTAACAGTCAATAATCTGACCCAATTATGTTGGATTTAAACTGAAATGTTGCGCATTTCAATCGTATGACATTGCGATTTAATTGAAATTTTCATAAATTTGTAATGTCACTGTCAGTTGGAAGACCGTTAGCCTTAAGATCTAAATGTTCTTGGTTCATTCCCGGGTTCCGGACGTTCGGCGGTTGGTACTTTTTTGTCCAGACTGGTTCTCCAATCAGATTTATGGAGCTGATGATTTATAGTACGTCACATGACAGCTTGTTCGTTGAACAACCAATTCTGAATCGCTAGACCGAAGAGGAATTAGATGGCGGGGATAGAGATCTATCAACTGCGTTGAATTGACCAATCGCTGGCCCCGCCCACTTACCTCTTTGGCCCCTACCATTGACTCCGGCAAGAAGTATCGCTTCGATTTTTAACAGCGTTATTTTGCATAATTAATGGCCAGTAGTGTGTTACAAAAAAGTAAAATGGTTGGTTGGTGACTTGAATAAGCTGTAGTTACGACGTTTAAGTCGCCAAAACCAGAATAAAGGTGAACAAAAGTGGTGCCAATGTTGGAGTTGATAAGGTCAGGTACGGGCTGAATGAATTATTTGATTGGTCGGTTTATTCCTTGATTGACAGTCGCGATTTGTCAATTACCGGGGTCTCTCCAAGGAGGGTCCCTTTTGTCGTGACGGGTACCATTGATGTATCTTATATCTGAAAGAAGATTATTTCGTGTATTTAATATATATATATACATATATATATATGAGTGTAAAAGTGATTCAATTTCTTACTGTGCGCAAAATCCTTCTAACCTTATCAAAACCGTTCTTGGACTGTTCTTTCTTTCCCTATGGACTTTCCTTTGAAGAAAGACCTATCCTGGTGCAGACAAAGACTTTCTTTGTTGCGACATGTCTGTCTTAAATATATAGACCTACTCAAAAGACTCGTATAAAAAGCTCTCGAATGGCCTGTGTATTTTATTCGTGTCAATCGGTAGTTTATTGTTCACATACCTGCAATTTTTGTCTGGGAGAATATCGATCTACATTTTAATGGTATCGTCGCCGGGCGAGCGAAATGTCATAACTACAGCTTTATTAAAGCTGTAGTTGCGTCATTTTGCACACGCATCGCCGATATCATGGTGGATTCCACTATACTGTACGGATGCGACAAGTGGTATGGAAGGTAGGAAAGAGAAAAACAAAGAGAAATTGAAATATTACGTCGTTCAAAATAACAAGATTTCAAAGATCTTTCATGATCTAATACTTTCGAATCAGTAACCAGTCTTCATCGCTTGCTAGTTACATTCGATAACAGGATAACAGTGTCTACATATTACGTCAAATATTGCAACTTAAAATGCATTTTTAAGCTGTATTACAGCAAGCAAATACGGCCAAATGTAGTTATTTCACAGTTATATTGATTCTTTGAAAGTCAAGGGAACTAACACGACTTGTCTCTTTACGCTAAGAGAACAAAGTGGAGTTGCTGCCCTTGGCTTATGCTGATGGGCTACATAATCAAGTCGATCACGAAATAGAATTGCTTAACGATCAATTGACCAATCGCGGCTGTCAACCAAGAATTAAATAGACCAATTAAAACATTTATTCAGACCGGACCTGGGCTTTAAACCCCGACATTGGACGCCATTTTTGTTAACCTTTATTGCTGAATTGGCGACTTAAACATCGTAACTACAGCTTATTCATGCTGTAGTTACGACGTTTATCTCGCCAACCAACCAATTAAGTTTTTGAAACATGCTACAGGCCTGAATTTTGCAAAATAACGCCGTTGAAAATTAAAGCGGAACTTCCTGTCAGAGTTAATGGGCGTGGCCTAGGGAGTCAGTTGGCGGGTCAGCGTTTGGTAAATCAATGAAAGTAAGACACGGTCTGTTCTAGATTCAATGAAACATGTGTATTTTAACGACGTGTTCTTTAGTTTATACAACTAAAAGATCCGAAAGCATTGCAGGAGTTTCTGCGGTTATTTCCCGTGAAATATCTCATGTTTGTTCCTTTTTACAACATTTCAGATATGGCATCTTTATCTATCCCATATATATGTATTAAGTTTTTGATTTAATAGATTTCTTGTCCTGTTATGACTTTTTTCTAACTTTCATTTACGCCAGATTTTCTTATTTATTAGATTAATGCATATTTCAAAATTATAATTAACATCTTTAAATACATGTTACTCTATAGTCCTTTCAGAAAACGTGGTTTACTTCCCTTTGACCCAAAGTCGTTGGAGTGACTTCCCTTTGTACGGGTAGCAAATTTGTGAAAGTCGACGGCGGTACCGGTCTAATTTTGATGGAACTCCGTGAACCACGGAGGATGACGGCTTTCTACCAGACGAAAACATCGACTTTTCAACTTTTAAATTTGCTATTTGAAGAAATACTTGCGTGTCAGTAATTCAAAAAGAAAACTGAAAACTAAGGTGTTTTTAGACCGACAGCTTAGTTTCAAATTATGTGTTTCAACCAATATTGCATTAAAAATAACCTTGACAGATGCATATTATGTCAAAGTTATATTAGAATGAAGTCTTATGGGGAAAGATTATTTATTTTTTTACCAGCCATTTTCCTCAAGACATTTTCCTTAACATAAGTAATATTTATCTATAACATAAAAAAAGGAATGGATAAAGAATTATACTGTAGAAAAAAAAACACATAAAAACTCTCCAATCTGAAACAGGATTATTATCATCATATTAACAAGTAAAAATACGTCCAGCATCATCAAATACACGTACTTGAAATAGATAAACCTATAAATATGTTACTATTTTGCCAAATTTTAGACCCGTCTAAAAATCCAAGGCCTTGCAGACGACAATTCAATTTTATCTTAAAAATAATCATTCAGTAGGATAGAAAATATTGTGGAAGAACGTAAAAACCAGGGATTTAACAGGAAATTGTTAAGGGGTTGCAAATTAAAACCAATGTATATCATTGTGAAGCATTGTCGTGTGACCTATCAGCATGTCATGTGTGTACTTTACTTTGATCATAAGAAGTCATCTCTTTGTCACATCTGCTGTATTTAGGGTTTCTTGGTAAATAATCCTTGCAAACCCTTTAATAATTTCTTGTTTCAGTTTCGTTTAACTTATTTTGCAAACTTGAATGAGAAGTTCATTCTTTTCAAAAATATTTCCATCAAAACTGTATTTATACATTTTTTCTCTTTTATCGAAGAAAACTTATTTTGACAAAGGTCTGAATTTTATCTCTCATTTGTTTTCGTTTACTTTGATGGATTATGTTATAAATTTCTCTGGAATAACTTTGTGCTCATAAATTTTGAAACAATTATAAAGAAATAACATGATGTATTTTATTTAAATGGGGTATTCAAAAGAAAGTCATCATTAGACTTTGACAACATTTTGTTCAAGTTTAATGTGCAATAATTTCTACATCTCTGCAATGACTTAAGATTTGTTTCGAACATTCGCTCATGTATAATGGGTCTTACAATGTAAGTCAACCTTTTAACCCCTTACCAGGAAAATCTTAGACTGGTCTTAAATGAAAGTTGCAGAAGGCGATTAATTTTGGGGATGAAAAGGAATTCCTTGCTACAAGTAACTTCTCCTTTTCTCATTATGTTTTCCACAGTTTATGTTCTCTAGTGTGTAGAAAAAAAGAGATAAGGAGGTAATGGGTAAACCAATTCCCACACAATTGCTGCCT
>OX336376.1:12941317-13250417 GCA_946902895.1 Fragum fragum
TATGCCAAGCTTCAAACCTCTATTTTCTATGAAAATTTTAGAAAAGAAAAAAATAATGCTAAACACAAAATATTAAATAGATAAATTCTCTTTCAAGATACAAACAGATTATATTTTACAGTGTGTGTTTTATCATTTTTTCCTTTTTCTTCAGAGAAGAAGTTTGTTTGTGATTATGAGGGTTGCAGCTATGCCAGTGTTGATAAAATTGGTTTGAGAAAACATGTTCGGTTGATCCACACACATAAGGTTTGTATCCATCTACTTATTTTAACCCATTACCAGATAGCTAAATTTTAGACTGGTCCAAATTTAAATGAGTTGCAGATGACAATTTTGAAATTATGAAAATTTGGATTTTCGATACTTTTAGGTAGAAAACATTGTGAATAATGAAGATATTTCTTGTAACAAGCAATTTCTTTATTTTCCACAATGTTTTCCAAAGCATTTTTTCTTGGGGGTATATAAAAGTGTCATAGAGTGGGAATGAGTTAAGGAAAAATGAAAAAAAGTATATACCAGATATGAACCCAATACATGACAACAAAATTTTAGACTAGTCCACTTAAAGAAAAATGCAGACAACAATTAAAGTTTGTGAAATTTTACATTTTTAGTTCCACAGGCTGAAAGCCAATAGGCTATTGTCATGTCATGGTGTCCAGCATGCATCTGTCTGTCTGTTAGTAAACATTTACTTTTAAAATATTCTCCTAGAAATTGCTGAACAGAATTTAAACAATTTTCACAAAAATGATGCTCTGAAATATTGACTTATTTACAGTAAACTGGAATTGCATATCGTCGTTGTCATTCTAAAAGCTTGCAACTACAGCTTGATTCAAGCTGTAGTTACGAGGTTTTAGAACAACAATGACGATATTTTTGTTGTGTTGATACACTTGGAAGAAATATTCATTCATGTAGTTCTGAAAATAGATAAAGGAGGTACAAGAGAATTATAAAGTGAGAAAGAAAGTAGTATTTTTTCTCCCCTTGCAACTGAGCTACAGGTACTTTCATATGTAAATTTCATAACTAAACAGAACTCAAAACCTAACCTATTCTCACATAATCCCCCTGTTTATGCCTTGAAATAAGATACTTAGAGACAATACTGTTCGTAAAGATGCAATTTCTTCTTTTCTTAATGTTCTTTACACATAATAACACATTCATCTCCTATTTATACAGAATTAATTGTTGTCTGGGACTTCTTTGAATTTAAACAAGGCTAAAACTTTGCGGTATGGTAATGGGTTAATAGAACGATATTATCCAAGTCTGAGGAATATATTTTTTTATCACCTCTTTTGTGGTTTAAACAAAAAAAAAAAATGGCCATTTTCAGTGCCTTCAATCCTTTGATTTCATCTGGTGATGGATTGTATAATCGACTATTTGTGTATATAGGATTGTCTGATAAATAGTCAAATGTAGGTTTTTGTATATTACAGAATCTAAAGCCGTATAACTGCTCTATATGTTCTTACAAAACTGCTCTACGTGGAAACCTCGACAAACACATTCGTTCTGTACACAACCTTGAAGTTGTAACAAAACATACAGTTCATATGAAAGTTAAGTTCAAGGACAGAGAAGCAGGCGACATCATCACAAAGGAAGGAGAACTTGTACAGTCAGCTAAACAACGAGACAAAACAAACAATCATAACTCTTCTTATGTTAGTATGAAAGGAATTTTTGAGATTGTTTTTTAGTCCTCCTAAGCACTAAGTGCCTAAGATGCGCTTTTGTGATAGATCATCGTCTGTCTGTCCATCTGTTCATTCACAATGACAATGACTCTTATTCTTCTCCCAAACAAACAATCAGATTTCAAACAAATGAATTGAAACCCATAAAGAATTCTGGCATTCCATTACAACCAAGTAAATGAACTGATGAATTCTTCTTCTTCTCCCAAACTATAAAGCCTAGAGTTTTGATACTTTGACATGGCTATTTGGTCCTCTACCAAAATACTCCAAAAAATTACTCTGCTCTGAAAATTAGTCTTATATTGAGTGATCCAGGACTTATATTCAAATAAAGAATGAAATCTTTAAAAATCTTCTTCTCACAGACCATAACATGTAGAGCTTTGATATTTGGTTCATATTATTGCCTTGTGAGTGACTCTTTATCAAAGAACTTCAACGAATTACTCTACTTTGAAAATAAGCCCTATGTTGTGTGATCCTGCATTCATCACAAGGCCACTCTTTGAAAATTCTTTCAAAATACATTGCATAATCTCTCAGAATACACATGTCCTTTACCAAATTACTCCAAAATATTGCTCTATGTTGTCAGATTCTGTACAAAATTTTGGGTTGTGAAAAGAAAATTAAATAAGTTTGACTAATTTGCTGTAGAAAGGCTGAAAAATTCACTTTAAGCCATTACGAGACAATTCCATATTTTACGCCCCTCATTCATAAAGCTTTGGAAAACATTGTGTTTAAATGAAGCAATTCTTGTAACAGGCTCTATTGGTTGAAGGCCAGAAGGTGATTGCTTTTTCTCTTCTGGTGTCCCTCTGCCCTGCCGTCCATGCATTAACTTTTCCTTTTGTAGGCTCTAAAGTCCACAATTTTCATTGGATTGTCTTCAAACTTCAGAATGATTGTACCATCATAAGGACGGCTCCTTTCCAAATTGGGGAACACAGGGAAAAGGGGCCTCGTGAAAATTTGATTAAAAAATCTTTAAAATTCTTGTTAACACACTAGAGTCAACAGTTGCCATCGGTTTCTCTTTAAACTTTCTCTGAATGATTGTACCATTATAAGAATTGTTCTTTTTTGATTTCGGTCAGATCCTTCAAGAAACACAGGAAAAGGGGCCTAATGAAATTTTATTAAATCCTCATTTACCTTCTAAAGTCTATTTTTCATAGGATTCTCTTCAAACTTTCGCAGATTGATAGTACCATCATAAGAATTGTTCCTTTGGAAATTGATTCAGAGCCGTAAAGAAACACGGGGAAAAGAGGCCTTGTGAAAATCTGATTGAACAAGTCTATTAAAAATCCTTGTTAACACAGGAGTCCAAAGTTATCATCAGTTTCTCTTCACACTTTCTCTGAATTATTGTACCATCATTAAGATTGTTCCTTTCTGAATTTGGTCAGATCCGTCAGTATCACAGGAAAAGGGGCCAAAAGAAAGTTTGGTTAAAAATCCTTGTTGACACTCTAGAGTCTATAGTTTTCATTGGAATCTCTTCAAATTTTCACAGAATGATCGTACCATCAGAAGTATGGTTCTTTAGAAATTTCTCAAGATAAGTGCAAAGTAGGGTAGAAAACTTTGTGACTAATTATAACAAATAACTTATCCTTTTGTCACAATGTTTTTCCTCAGTTATTTCTTCTTTGGTGCATCCTTGGGCAAGACATTTCAGGGCCCCAGCCTTGTATCGTTATACCTGGGAAGCACATGAATAAGTAACTTTGCCTGAACTAGAACATTGTACAAAGGTTCATTAACCCTTTCCTGTTCAATCCCTGGTTTTTACATCCCTTTGAATTTAGAATTGAGAAAACATTGAAGAAATAGAAGAAATTGCTTGTAATAAGCAATTTCTTTTCATTCCACAATTTTTTCTACCCTACTAAATTGTTATTTTTCAAATTAAATCCACTTTCAATTTTCGTCTGCAAAACTTTTTAATTTGGACAGGTCTAAAATCTTGTAAAACAGGAAAGGGTTTAACCCAATTGAAATAAACAAATCTTTTGTGTGTAAAAAAATTCCACTCCTTTCTGTTAGATCAAGATTGATCTTGTCCTTTGGAAATCTAGGTTTAACTTAAAGATATTGAAAAATCCTAAGAATGTTTTCAAACTAGGGTGAGCAATATAGGCCCTCTTCCTTTAAGTTGCGAAGAATGGTGAATGAATTTGAATTATGAGAAAATCTTTGTTGAATAATTTTGGAGCTATCAAACCAGACTATGTTTGTTCTGTAAACTTTTCAGTAGAAGTATAATTGTGCCAAACAAGAACTTAAAACTGTCATAAAATAGATGAATCCATGTATTAGTACAAAAATGTTGTAAGTAATAAGACAGTGTTGCACTAAGCCCTATAACCAATCACCAGATTGCAGAGTTTTAGACTGGTCCAAATTGAAAGGAATTCCAGATGACAATTACAAGTGTGTTAACCCATTTCCACACAATGACGCTTTTGGAAGCCCCTCAAGAAAAACAATTGGGAAAACATTGTGGAAAATGAAGAAATTGCTTGATACAAGCAATTTCTTCATTATCCACAATGTTTTCTATCCAAAAAGACAAAGAAATTTAAAATTACTTTAACTTCAAATTGTCGTCTGCAGTTTCTTTCAATTTGGATCAGTCTAAAATCTCACTGTGTGGGAATGGGTAAAATTTTAGATTTTTTTTCAACATTCTGGGTAGAAAACATTGTGAAAATTGTTGCAAGCAATTTCTTCATTTTACAGAATGTTTTCCTTTGATGGCTTTTCTTGAGGGGCGTCCAAAAGCATCACTGGGTGAGAACGGGCTAAGTCTTTTTGTAAATGATACTTTTTTATAGTAGAAGTCACATTTATATTATGATGTTTTCTGTCCATCTACAGCATCCTGCTGAAGATTTCTCTCTTTACAATGCCGTTGAAAGGATGTCCAAGAAATGTGAAAAAATTGAACAATTGAATGATGCGGGTATGACCAATCAACAGAAAGTACCACATAATTCATATATGGACCAGGAAGAAACAGTAAGTCATTCTTTAACCCTTTCCTGTACAAACTGGGGATTTTATAGTTAAAAAACCTTGTGGAGAAAGAAGAAATTGCTTGTAACAAGCAATTTCTCCTTTTCCAACAATATTTTCTAACATATAGAATGGTTTCATTTCAAACTGTATCCGATTTACTTTGTTGTCTGCAACCTCTTTCAATTTGGACCATACTAAAATTTTTAAAAAATAGAAAGGGTAAATAGACGGGAGCAGACTTTTGCTTGAATTCTCTAACCAGTCTAATCCATAAGTCCAATTAGTATTTTCATAATAAGGCTTCTTATTGGATGAGATATTTGGCAGGGCCAATCAGAACCCTTGTTTTGAAATTTGAATACAAACCATTGGTTGAGACTGATTCAAGATCTGGTCAGGAGGTTATACACAAGTTGAATGATTAGTTAGGTGTGGCGTCAGCATTATTTCTGTATTTTTTTTTATAGCTGGTACATGTTACAATGGCTTCTTGTCATTGTAGTTCTAGTTATACCGTTGCAACTACATCATTCCATTTGAACTACCAACTGCTCATCCAACTTAAGTGATTAGATTAGAAACTGGCTAAGAGAGAAATGATGCTTTTTGCAATTAATTTTGCCTTGTCAGAAAAAAATATGATCGATTAAGTGTTCAAACTCAAGACTACAAGAAAAGACTATGCTTCTCTGTTGTGAGTCCTGCAGGCCTGTCTCTTCCCGGCTTAACCTATTATCAGATGACAATATTTTAAATTGGTCCAATTTGTAAGAAGTTGCAGACAAAATTTTTAAAATGCAATTATTAAAATCTCTGTCTTTATGGATAGAAAACATTGTTGGAAATTATGGCATTTGCCACATTGTTTTCCCAAGATGTTTTCTTAAGGGGCTGAATTGTGTGGGAATGGATTAACTGTTCTTGCAGATAATTATTGAAAATGAGACTTTTCATTAACCCTTGTCATGCTGAACCCGGAATATTCCAGTTTATGTAGGAGGTGTAGACTAAGATCAGACTGCACTAATGTGCAGGCTGATCTTAGTCTATACCTCCTGCTTGTACTTTTCCTACAAGAGTTGCTTATGAAGTTGATTTCTAAAAAAAAATTGACTTTTGAACAACAAGTTCTATCAGTGCTTTCAGCCCTATGATTTTAACAGCAATTCAGTAAGGTAATTTATACAGCATGACAATGGTTAAGTTACAACACAAGCTGCTTGTTTAGTTTAACCCTCCCAGGATAATTTCAATGATTAGATAGTACGCATTTCATTTAAAATGACTGTCTTATGCCCCTGTATTGATAGATAGGGGAGCATATTGTTTTACCAGTGTCTATACATCATTCTGCTAAAACTTAATCTTTGAACTGTAAGATTTTCTTTCTGGGCTTAAATGTGTTTTCCCACCATTTCAGCATTCCCCTCCTGATTCAGCCGTTGATGACAGTGCAACCACAAAACAGTATCAGCTACAACAACAACATTTCATACATCCACAACATCTTGAACCAAATCTACCGAGTCAAATGCAATACCCTTTCCCTATTGCAATGAATAGTCGAATGACAATAGCCAATCAAAATACAGCTCATCAGCAAGAGTTTTATCGAAGCATGGACCAAGTACAGATGTACAAATATCAGATAGTAAATTCTTATCCAGAGTGAGAGTGACCAGGGCCTTTTTAAATTTGTCACTTGAAGGCATTCTTTTAAAGTAATTATCAACCCATTCCCACACAATCCTACTTTTTAGCTGACTATTGTAATGGCATTGTATCTGTTATGTGTCCATCAGTTGGTGTGTGCGTTCATTTGTAACTTAAAAAAGTACTGCAAGTACTGCACAGTTTCCAACCATGCTTCAAGGAAATAAACCTTTGGTGACCCTTTGTAAGATTCCTTCTAATAATTGACCAATTGCTGCCCCGACCCCCTAGGCCCTATCCATTAACTCTGACAGGAAGTTCCGCCTCGATTTTAACAGCGTCATTTTGCAAAAATTTAAGGCCAGTAGCATGTAACAAAAATGCAAAATGGTTGGTGATCTAAAAGTCGTAACTACAGCTTGAATAAGCTGTAGTTACAACGTTTAAGTCGCCGAACCAACAATAAAGATTAATAAGAATGGTGGGAGTTGAAAAGCTCAGGTCTGGGCTGAATAAATTATTTGATTGGTTGGTTTATTCCTTGTTTTACAATAGCAATTAGTCAATTTCGATCAGATAAAAGATATGGCTTTAATGGTCAGAGCTAATTTCTATTTATGGTGTATAGTGAATACTTTGAAATCTTCTTCTCAGAAACTAGTCATTGGATTTCAAACAAATTTCAAAGAACTTTGATCGGACAAAGTAGGGAGAAAAAATTGTTGAAAAAGTCAATCGTTTGTTACAAGTAATTCTTTTTCCACAATTTTAAATTTTAAAATGATTGTGACCTGAAAACTAGGTATGAACAGGAAAGGGTTAAAACAAATGGCAAAAAAGTAATTCTTTCTAAATTTTATTGTCTCCTGTATAAAAGAAATCTAAATTTCCTTTATGATAAGTAAATTCTGGCTGGTGAAGTGAATCAAACACTCATAAGCCTGTAGTTTATGACCCTGACGAATATTACCTTGAAAAATATTGTGGAAAATGTTCACTATCCAGCACTCTACAGGTTATCCATATGCAGTGCTTTTAACCAAGGCCATAGTGCAGTTGGTTGCATGCCGTATTCCTTATCATTGGATACATTGTTTGATCCCTAATTGCGGCAAATATCATTTCCAACAATTGTCTCCCAACAATGGGTAGATAATCATAAACCTAAGCTGAATGAGCAGCTGGAGACTCTGAAAGGATGTAGGGGTAGTACTGGTTTGAAAAATACCAGGAATCCATGATTAGCTGTTCCAGCCGCTGCTATGACTGAAATATGGTTAAAAGTGGCATCAAACCTCATTCAAACAAACAAAACCTGTAGTGCTTTTATGTGATTTAGATGCAATTTGAAATGTTGGCTGCAACTCCTTTCAATTTAGACCAGTCTAAAAATGATAAAGTGTATAAGGTTGAATCATGTAAAGTCGATTCATGTTGTGTCAACTTCACCTATCTCCTGACTTCACATGATGATGTAAAATTCTCATCCTGTCTTAACTCTTTCCTGGACAAACCTGGGATTTCACGTCACTGTGATTTATACATGAGAAAACATTGTGGAAAAAGAAGAAATTGCTTGTAACAAGCAATTTCTTCTTTTCCCACAATATTTTTACCACATAAGATGGTTTATTTTCAAATTGCACCCAATTTTCATTGTTGTAAGCAACCTCTTTGAAATTGGACAACACTTAAGTTTCTAAAAACAGGAATGGGTTAACCCTTTCCCCTACCATCCCTGATATTTATGTCCCTAAGATATTATATTTGGGAAAATATTGTGGAAAAAGAAGAAATTACCTGTAACAAGCTATTTTTTCTTTTCCGAAATATTTTCTGTCACATGGGATTGTTACTTTTTGAATTGTGCTTACTTTATAATGTCATGTGCTACCCTTTTGATTTGACAAGTCTAAAATTTTGAAATACAGTAAAGGTGCTATCACATAACCAAACAACAAGATTTAAGATTGGACGAAATGTAAAGCAGTTACAGACCACAGGTATTGTTTGCTGAAATCTGAAAATTCTTTGTCTTTTGGGTAGAAAACATTGTGAATAATGAAGAAATGCTCTCACAAACAATTTCTTCATTTTCCACAATGTTTTCCAAAGATCTTTTCTTGAGGTGCATAAAAAAGCGGGATTGTGTGGAAAGGGTTAACCCATTCCCACTCAGACTTGCTTATTTACCATCTTAAAAAAGAATCTTTGCAAAATAATAAACTAAGCAATTCTCTGATATCTCACAATCCATGGTTCCCTGCAAAATATAGAGTTTTTAAATCCTATCATCTTGTTTGCAATGTCCCTGACTTTAGATCTGTCTTTAATTTGGCCATCAAGTACTGAATTGAATGGACTCTTTAGTAAATGTAATGAAATGCTGTTGAAATAACAGTGACCACTCTAAACTAATGAACATATATTAACCCTTGTCATGCTGTATAAATTACCTTACTGAATTGCTGTCAAATCAAAGGACTGAAAGCACTGATAGAACTTGTTCAAAAAACAATATTTCTTTTAGAAATCAACCTAAAAAACAACTCGGGGAGGAAAAATATGAGCAGGAGGTGTAGACTAAGATCAGCCTGCACATAAGTGCAGTCTGATCTTAGTCTACACCTTCTGCCAAAACCGGAATATTCCGGGTTCAGCTTGACAAGGGTTAACCCTTGTCATGCTGAATAAAATCCATTTTAGAATTGTCTAAAATCAAAGGGCTGACAGCATTGGTATTATGTGCTGTTTAGTTATCTATTCTTCTATTGAAGATTAATTTCATAAACAACTCTGGTTTCAAAAGGGCAGACAGGAGGTGAAGACTAAGATCAGACTGCACTTATGTGCAGTCTGATCTTTGTCTATACCTCCTGCAAAAACCGGGACATTCTGGGTTCAGCATGATAAGGGTTGATATAAATAAATGTATATAATTTGTAGCTTGACTGTTTCCAGAGAAACCTGAGGTATTGCTATGGTCAGGATGTTGCCCCAATCATCCAAAACTTTGACATTTTGTGATATCTCTGGTATTACTGAACACATTCACTTGAAACTTGGAATATATGTTTACTATCAAAGGAGCAATTTAAACCAACAAGGGGATGAATCTAAATGCATTTATGAAGGAGTTATGTCCCTTTTTGTTTTAGAAATTTCACTCACTTTCATGCACTTGAACATCCATATGCAATACATATGTTCTTCAATTAACTACTTTATATAATAAAGTTATATAGAAAGTTTATTAAATCCAATGTTGCAAACAGTTGACCTTGACATACATAATGTTGTAAACATTTGTTAACAAATTCCTGCACAATACAATTTTTTGACGCCCCTCAAGAAAAAAAGCAAAGGAAAATATTGTGGAAAGTGTAGAAATTACTAGTTAAAAGTATTTTCTTCATCTTCCATGATGTTTTCTACCAAACAAAAGACAAATGTTTATTTAGATTTAATAACCTGAAAATTGTCATCTACTTCTTTCAATTTTGACCAGTCAAAATTCATGTTGTTTGATAATAGGTTTAAATAAGCAGTATTTTGTTTGTGATCAATTTTTCCTATATAGAAGACTTCTTGTTAGCTATTATTATAAAGATATTAAATATTTTCTATTTACAATATTCATTTGGTGTTGTATTTTTATTTTACCTGTCTTAGTTATAAATTTTTAGATCGAATTGAGTCTTTTGTTCACAATTGACCAATCACGGCTGTCAATCAAGAAATCAACCGACCAATCAAATTATTTAATCTGCCTCTACCTGAGCTATTAACTCTGACAGTGGCCACCATTTTTAGCTCAGCTGTTTTTGGAGAAAACCAGAGGTATTGCAAGAAGCCTTGGTGTTGTTGTTGTTGACGTCGTCATGCGAAAACTTTTACATTTTGTGATATTTCTGATTGTACTAAAGACATTCACTTGAAACTTGGCACACTTGTTCACTATCAAAAGAGCAACCTATACTATCAAGGGGGATAACTCTAAATGCATTTTGTCCACTATCCATTACCCAACAGCCAAGCATAGGCATCTGTAGGCGGTGCTCGTGTTAGTCTTTTTTGTTGGTTTGGCGACTTAAAAGTCGTAACAACAGCTTATGCAAGCTTTAGTTATGACAAATTAGGTCACAAACCAACCATTTTATTTCTTGGTTTCATGCTACTGGTCGTAAATTTTGCAAAATAATGCCGTTAAAATCGAAGCAGAACTTCCTGGTAGAGTAAATGGGCCAATGGAGTCAGTGAGCAGGGCAAGCGATTGGTTGATTATAGGACACTTCACAGAGGTACTGGCTACTCCCACTGACTCTGAAAGGAAGTTTGATTTGGATATCAAAAGGTGTAATATTGAAATATAAAATTTATGGCCAGTAATGTGTAACAAAATTGTAAAAATTGTTGGTTGGTACCTACTTGATGTAACTATAGCTTATTCAAGCTCTTTAGTTATGATGTTTTAGTCACCAAACCAACAAAGATTTCTTATATAAATGTTTTAACCCATTCCCACATGCCAAAATTTTAGACTGGTCTATATTGAAAGAAGTTGCAGACGAAAATTTAAAGTTTATTAAGTTATAGATTTTTTTCAACTTTCTTAGTAGAAAACATTGTGTAAAATGAAGAAATTGCTTGTTTCAAGCAATTTCTTCAATTAACACAATGTTTTCCCCAATTGTTTTTTCTTTAGGGGCGTCCAAATGCGTCACTTTGTGGGAATGGGTTAAGTTCACTTCCATTTTAAATGAATCATTCAGTTTAAATGAATCATTTGATTAGCCTTTTTGGTTGATGACTAGGATACGTCAAATGGGAGTTTGGATGCAACTTTGGTAAATCCAAGGGCATAGATAGTCGATATATTTAACATTATCTTGCAAAAAAGCCCAGCGGATGTAGCTTGAAATTTTTGTGTAGATTGCAAACAAGGCTAAATGCCTAATTGTTTTCCGATTATAAAGACATAAATCTTTCCAACTAATTGTTTCAATTCTAACACCATTGATAAGTGAAAAGAACGAATAGATTTTTCTTTGTGGTTGATAACTTTTTAAAGCACCACTGTCTTTAACGATAACATGAAGTTTAAAGCTATTTACAATTATTAACACTCTCACAAGTTTAAAATTACCAACTAAACATACTCTTTGCAAATCTTCTACATTAATTCGGCCATCGAGGCAGTCATTTTCTTTCAGTATAGGGTATTGAAATATACAATAACGGCAATCTATTTCCTTAAGTACATTTAAGCAAATGATATCGCAAAGATGAGTAATTTTCATGGGAAAAATTCATCCCAAAACACTTAAGTAATACCTAACCCGGGAACTATCCAAACATTTTTTGTACATTTACTTATAGCAGAGCTAAAATAAAATATGTAGGGAAAATAGTAATAATAAAAGAAAACTCGACCTTTCATTTCAGTTGAAATCCGAAAGCGCTAGATGCTTAATGGAAAGATTTATCAGTACGACGAATCAACTTTTAATACTTGAGCTAAAATAGAATATGTAGGAAAAACTAGTAATGATAATAGAAAATATGACCCTTTCATTTTATTGAAATTACAACGCTCTACATATTTAACATATTACCGTCCAACAAAATTTTAAACTAATCCAAATTGAAAGAAGCTGCAGACGACCATTTAAGGTTGATGGAATTTTTGAATTTTTTCGGTTTTTTTTTCTTCTTTTTTTTTGTGGGGATTTTTTTAATAGAAGACTTTGTGGTTAATTAAGAAATTGGTTGATACAAGCAATTTCTTCATTTTCCACAATGTTTCCAAAGCTTTTTTTCTCTCTATACGCGTAAAAAGGATGTATCATGTGGGAATGGGTTAACGGAAATACTAATCAGTACGATGAAATCAGCCTTTAATGTTTTTAATAAAAAGTAAAATACGTAGAAACGGTCCGAACGATTGTTGTAATATATTTTTGTCTGTTTATAGCTGATCTAAAATAATATATGTTTGAAAAATCAGAAATATTGATCCAGTCTTTGTTGTGTGAATGAAAATTGCATGTGCTATGCGTATGACAAAGAGATGTACCAGCACACATATGTCGACATTGGATGTTCTGAATGAAATACAAATTAAGTAAAACACAGAATAAGTATGCGATTTTTACTGATATTTAGATATGTTATATTTTAATTCACCTGAGCAGTTAAGTTTTCATTTAAAAGTGATTTTCTTGGGTCAGGCGATCTACCCAGGCCACCATGTTCCTCTTGTGTCGGAATAAATGCACGAAAATGTCGATGTCAACCCCAAATATATTTCACTTGGTCTAAATACGAGGGTCTATGATTATTTTGGGTTGAGAACGATAACGCAGTTCGGTTATTTGCAATTTATATCTATCATACGACTATTAAAAATTACACGTATGACGGAGAAAAATTATAAGCGCGTTTTAAAGGCAGGTATAATTATTTCTGAAAAATTGCCGAAAAATACTCTCATACGAACATATAGTACTTACATTTGATTCAGATGTTATCTTGGCGGTAAACTGATATGCTTAAAGTGGCCTTTTGTGGTTATATAGGAAAGATTCAGCGGAATTCCAGGTTATTTCTAGCTATTACGGAATTCGGTTGTCGACACCGCATGGACTCATTTGCATATGCCCCAAAGTCAACGGAAAGTAACGAATTGACAAGCGAAATTATGTCAATCAAATGGTTAGAGTAAAACTATGGTAAGTGTCTATATTCGTTATAACGCTTACGGCAGTTTTGGACTGATCTTTACAGAATTGAAGACCGGCTAGCGAACATAAATCCTGATGACGTGACGATGACGTTGGTTTGAGCAAATTCTAACTGATTTCGGGATTCCGGTGGTAATAAAAACAGGTGAATGACCCAATGTTCATTGCAACTGTCTCGATTGGCTTAGGGAAATACCCCAGATTATTCTGACAAACGATCTCTGATTTTCGCAAAACTAATTTTCAGAATATTTTATTAAAATAGTGTATAAAAGGGAATAAGAATAATCAAAATTTGTGACGTAAAAAAACCAACAACAAACATAGATACCTAGCTATAATGTGTGAATTTTCTAAATTCGTTTAGATATATTCTACTTTAACGAAGTCTTACAATGTATCGAATGATTGCAATCTCATCAAAGCTCAAATTTAGATATCACGTAATAGAATTTCGCATGGAGTTAATACCGTATATAGCGGTGTCAATAGAAATTGGTGTCAATGCGTTGTTTTCGACTGAAAAGGAGAAAATTTAAGTCTGCAGGTTGTTTAATTCAACGGGATATCGGGGAAGAGAACTGTGTTACCACATGCACATACCTTAAATGTGGCAAAGCCAAATCCATACATCGGTGCACAATTGGGGGAAAAGCTTTTGAGAAAACCACGAGGCGTGGATTCCGATTTTAAAGTAGGAAATGGCATTGCTGTCTCAACGCTAATTAGGACCTACTCGAGAAGACAAGGAAAAAGGCGCAAAATGTTGCCATCTGAAAAAGTTGAGGTCTATTTGTGCGACAAACAGGAGAAACTAAACTGATTCTGCTCTATTTGAGATTGAAAATGAGATGAATCTTGTGTTAAGCGACCAAGAATTGGTCACTTAAAAGAATAGTCGTTTATTACGTTTTTTTACGAATGATGTTTAATATTGATTCGATTGCATACATAAATCAGAAATCTCGTTTAATCCTAAATTGTTGGGACCCATTAGAATCGTCTTGAGACGATTCTTATGCCGAGTTTAAAAACATAATTTAGTTATGATTTTAATTTTTAGCAGAACCCCTTCACAATCACCAATCACTTTCACCATAGCATTCAGATTTTCATCATAACTTTTTAAGAGTTAATTAACTATGTGCCCGACAAGAAACCACTAAAGAAAGGGTGAGGGGTTCACCAGCTAAAGAAAAAAAATGACGTGTTATCAAGTACACCCTACTTTCATATCAGTCAAAATGTATCTTGGAAAAATAAGCAGCAGATTTTCATTCTTTCTATTGTGAACCAACAAATTAAGCGAAAATAATTAAGAGACATAAGTTATACCTTGAATCCTTTAAATATCAATGGCACCCGAGTTAATTTAGTTGATTTTAACAGTAGTTGGCTGACTAGCATCTAAACACTACTAAAGTTGCTCATAAACCGTTTGTCAAATCGTCGAAATAAACCGTAGAGAGCTTTTGCTTTTGTAAAAGGTATTTCGAGTTTGGTCGCTTCATGGACGTGGTCGCTTAATAGAATTGTCACTCGAACATGATCAACTGTACAGAGGGAATTATGAGCCACGGAATAAGATTCAAACATTAAACAGAAACTTGGAGGGTCTTTTGGTGTAAAAAACATAGTGGTCAGGCCTTATGAAGTGATTGCTTGTAACAAGCGATTTCTTCATTTTCTACAAAATTTACAAAGCATTTCTTTAGGGCGTCAGAAAGTGTCACTGTGTGGGAATTGGTTAAACCCTAAGGTTGCTGCAACTTATGTCCTCATGTCACATCACTGCAACATTCAGTCCGAGTCATCAGCTGCTTATCCCTAACTAAGGTGACCTAGGATTTGTCCATTGACAAGCGATAAATGACGTATAAATGTACAACTTACAGTGAGTGATCAAAGTACAATTTTGTTTATGCTTGTATAGACAAAATTGAACTTTGATCACTCACCATAACTTGTACCGTGATCTGTATGTCATGATCATATGTCCCTTAATGCTCAGCATTCATTTAAGCCCATGGGTTACGGCTCATGTACAACTTACAGTGAGTGATCAAAGTACAATTTTGTCTATTCCTGTATAGACAAAATTATACTTTGATCACTCACCATTTCTTGTACCGTGATCTGCATCTCATTATTATATATGTTCCTAAATGCTCAGCATGGATTCCGGTGCATGCGTTCCAGCTCATATATAAGTTACGGTGAGCAACTTAAGTTAATTTTGTCTGTTCACGTACCTTTATAGACAAAATTGACCTTTGATCACTCACCATTACTTGTACCGTGAGCTGTATGTCATGATTAAATATGCCCCTAAATGCTCCGCATGGATTCTGGTGCATGGGTTCCGGTTCATGTACAAGTTACAGTGAGCGATCAAAGTTAAATTTTATCTGTTCACGTACCTGTATAGACAAAATTGAACTTTAATCACTCATCATAACTTGTACTATGATCTGCATGTGATGATTACATATGTCCCTAAATGCACAGCATGAATTCCGGCGCAAGGGTTCTGGCTCATGTACAACTTAAATGGTGTGATCAAAGTTCAATTTTGTTTATACCTGTATGTGCGCTTTAAAAATTACTCAAAAAATTGAAATCCGTTGAATACTCTGATTGCCATGGCAACAAAACTAAATTAAAAAATTCTTTAAAAATCATCTCTTCCTGAACCAGATGTCACAGAGCCTTGATATTTTGCAAGAAGCATCAGTACATTGACCTCTTTCTGAATCGCTTAAATTATCAACCTCCAGTCTCCAGGGGCGGCCCCAGGAGGGGGTGATAAAAAAAGAGAAGGATTTGAATAAAAAGAAGGATTTTTCAAAACGACGACGGCCGCCGTCATAGCGCAGTCGGTAGCGCGTCAGACTCCTAATCTCCAATCATGGGTTGTCATGGGGTCGATCCCCGGCGGCGACACATGTACTTTCCGACATTTATCTCTCACCAATGGTTGGATAATAATAAACCTCAATGGGATAGCAGCTGGAGGCTAGGAAAGGATGTGGTGGTAGTACAGGTGTGAGAAATACCAGGAATCCATTGTAAGGTGCTCCAGCCTCCACGATATTCATGACTGAAATACTGTTAAAAGTGGCGTTATACGTCAATCAATCAATCAATCAATCAATCAATCAATCAATCAATCAATCAATCAATCAATCAATCAATCAATCAATCAATCAATCAATCAATCAATCAATCAATCAATCAATCAAAGCGACGACTCCTCCCAAACTACCGGGCCATTTTCAACCAATTTGGCAGAAATGTTCCTTATGTGTTGCCCTTTAAAATTTGCTAAAAGAATTGAAATCCTTTGAAAACTCTGGTTGCCATAGCAACAAAACTAAAATTTATAAAAATGTTTAAAAATTATCTCCAGGCCATGAAGTCAAAGAGCCTTGATACTTTGCATGAAGCATCAGTAAATGGACCATGATTTGTTATCATTACCCTCGGGTCCCAAGGGGTTGAGCCCCAAGGGATGGGGCTTATATAAAAAAGAAGGATTTTTAAAACGACATCACCTCCCAAACCACAGGGCCAATTTCAACCTTAGAATTGAAACCAAAAACTCTTGTTGCCATGAAAACAGGAGTAAATCTAAAAAAAACAAACAAAAAACTTAAAATAATCATCCCCTCCCGACCCAGAAGTTGTAGAATCTAGATATTTTATATGAAGCATCAGTAAATGTACATTGACCTTTTTCGAAATTGCTAGAATTTCAGAGGCCCAGGGTGATAGGGACCATATAGATATAAAGAAGGCAACTCTTCCAAAACTATGTGGCTTATTTCAATCAAATTGGGCAGAAATGTCCTTTGGGTTGCCTCCTTTTAATAATTACTAAAAGATTTGAAATCTGGTTAAGGCATTGGTTGCCAAGGCAACATAAGTTGATTTTAGTTAATTTTTAAAAGAGGTCTTCGCCAGACCCTTTTAGTATTAGGCCTTGAAGAAAAATAACCCTATCTTAGGTGAGCGCCAGGGTCACTGGCCCTCTTGTATATTTGTACTGCCTGAATAAGAAAGTTAGTTTATTTCAAGCTTTTGGGGGAAATGTGTCATTTATACGGGTTTTACTGCACTTTTCTGTTTTGATTTGAATGTAAGCTTTGTCATCTGTATTCTTTTTTTTTTTCAAAAAATTCTATTTCAATTCGGAAAGGTCTAAGACTTTGTTGTAAGATGTTCTTTTTGAAAATATGCTATGATTAACCGACCAAATTATTCGTTTAGACCGGAAGTGAACACCAACCGTGATTTATTTTAAGCATTATTGTTAGTTTTACGGCTTAAATGTCGCAATTATAATTTATTTGATTTTTTTCTGAGCACAAATTATGTAAGTTAATGAATAAACTAAATATGTAATAGAATAATAAATACATAGTATAAATAGATATTTAAAGTAAATCGTTTGATATCTCTGTCGAATAGCCATGTTGGAAGTAAGCCTAAAACGGCGTCTAATGGTCCAAAACGATTTTTTCGAAAATGATGACTTGATTTTAGAAAGCCGTTAAACATTTTGCTGATCGGATTCCAAATGCCAGGGCAATATGGTTTTTGTCTGTGTGCTTCAGTATCACGAGGTCAAAATCTAGGTCCACGGTCACTGAGTGCAATATCGGATTTGAAACAAATTCTCAGATAGCTCCAAGGTCAAGGCCATAATTCAAGGATAAACTTTCAAATTTCGCTTGTACAAAGCATTTTGTGTGTGGATTCCATAATAAATTGGCACAGTAAACCCGGTCCATCATGAGTACATGTGACATGGGGGGGGGGGGGGGGGTAAGAAAAAAACAAAACAAGATGTGTTTGTGAAACACAATGCCCCCGCAACAGGACTAAACGTTTGACCTTGGTATTTGACCTTGACATTGATATGAGGAGATACGCATTATGTAGATGTATCATCATGCCAAATATGTGCATTGTATCTTGAATAGGACAGTAGTAATGCATTTGCAATGTTAAGATTTTTGGTTGAGTTTTGCAGACAGACAGACAAACCGACAGACGGAAGGACTGATCGAATGTCGGACATACGAACAACGGTAAAACAATATGCCCCCGATCTTTCGATGCGGGGGAGAAAAAAAGATAAAAAAAAAAAAAAAAAAAAAAAAACATAGTTGAAGGGTCAAGATCACAGCTCAAGGTCACAGTATTCAAATTTAGCTTGTCTATAGCATATTCCACCTGTGTGCATCAGTGACCCGGGTTCCAAAATTATGCATGTGAAGAACTTTTGTAACTTTTGCGACTAAAATTTCGTATCTAGAGCTTTTTCAAGCTGCAGTTACAACGTTTATCTCGCGAACGAACATGATTATATTTTATTTGAAACATCTTAATTGGCCATAAACTTTGCAAAATAAAGCTGTAAAATATACTTTAACCCATTCCCACACGATAACATTTTAGAAAAGTCAAAATTCAAAGCCTGGTTGAAGTTGCAGACGACGCCGGATTTGAGTTGATGAAATTTTATCAATCTTTGTATTTTTGGCTAGAAACATTGTGGACAATAAAGAAATTGCTTGTTTTCCATGGTTTTTATATTGCGGAGCGTTTAGAAGCGTTATTGTGTGGGAATATTACCTGCCAGTAATACCCGAAAGGGGAGTTGGGCAGTATATATATAGATAGATGGATATGTTAATCTACAGTAAAAGATTAAATTCTCGTCGAAGTTCAGTGGACGGGACCGGAGATACACCAATTCAGTCTAGCTAACATTCGTAAGTTGATATAAATCTTGGTACCGATGGCATACGTAGGGTTAGTAATAGGCATACTTTTTGCAATATCTTGAATACACCTGCCGGTAATACCCGAAACAGGAGTTGGGCAGTATATATATATAGATAGATACTATGGTAATAAAGACGATGGTGTTTCGATTTGCATAAGGTTTAGACTACTTTCTCCATCCTTTTCCCCACACATTCAGGCTTTTTCATTAGTGAAAGAAAGGCGTTTGGAAACTTTGTGGGAAATGATGACATTTATTGTAACATGCAATTTCTTTATTTCCCACTGTTTTCTATTGAGTTATAAAATATTTTTAAAATTAAAGCAGTGTTTACTTTTCACTTTAACTACATTCAATTTAGCCCAGTCTGAAATGTTGTCATCTGGTAATCTTGATCGAATTTCATTAGACACGCCAGAACATATTGTCCAAATAATTGCCTTCTAATCAAGCATTCCCAAAACCGGGGTTGTATTCACAATCAGACAAATATTCTATTTGTGCAGACGACTACAAGAACTCGAGGATAGGTAACGTTTTAAATAGCGAAATGGGTTCTGCTGTCATAATTTGTTATTACTTTGGTGCAGCAATTCTCAGTATTTTTAAAATATGGATGTCGGAACGGGTTTTCGGATAGAGAAGAGCTCGGATAAATGTGGTCTGACTTCCATAACTGTTTCAGTTACCTGTCCTCTTCGAAGTGACGAATGTCATTATGGCTTGTATGCTCCCCCTCGATAGTGGATTATTAATTGTTTTCTGTTTCCGGTCAAAAGAAAACAAGAAGATGTTTTACACTAGTAGTCAACATTAAAACGTTTGTCAATCCAGTGTTTATCTATTTTGATTTTGAACATTTTTACACTATGGCTATCAACAATTTCCTAAGGTAGATCATTCCAATTGTTCGCAAGAGATTTGATGGTGCAGTACTGTGTGCTTATCATTTTCTTAACCCTTTCCTGTTTTATGAAATTTTAGACTAGTCCAAATTGAAAATTGCAGATGACAATGAAAACTGGATGCTATTTGAAATGAAACCATCCTATGTGGTAGAAAATATTGTGGAAAAAGGAGAAATTGCTTGTATGTCAAGTGTGCTCTCCATAACCATATTTGATATCCAGCAACTATCATGATTTCATCTATCGAAAACTTCTCACCCCACAGTGTTTTTGTGAAAGCTGCAATTCCATGAAAATCTCGCATGAAGAAAGTGAATGTCATGTAAAATCTTGTCCAGATTTGACTTTTGTCCTATGTAAGTTTTGAGATAAATTTTCAGTTGAAACGGCAGTTGACAAATCTTAATGTATATGAAATCAAAAGTAGCAACAAGGATGCTTTTAGGGCCATCTAATCATCTAGGCAAAGAATCATTACAATTACATTCATTATAGTGCAGTGCTTATCTTTTACCGACTTAAAAATTCTTGGCTAAACCTTGTGTGCAGTTGTCATAGATCTTTAACAACTCTCTTTCTACCAATTCTATTGATTTAAAACTTTGCACAATTCTTTTTGATGAGCCTAGGTAGCTTTATTACTCAGACATTCATTTTAGTGGAATTTTCACCCTTTTTGAACTTAGAAATTCTTGTGTAACTCAAAATTTTAGTTGAAAGATTTTTTATCTTTATTACTACAAAGGTATTATGTCTAATGTCGACATTGAATTGCTGTTACTATTCAGCACTCAGACTAGTTGAGCATTGCTGTCCACTGACAGCTCTTGTTAATGATCAAAATAAACTGAGAATGTTTGACCCATTTCTCCTTTCCAGGAATATATATTGTTCCCTTCTTTTGGTAGTAATGTTCCCCTCCTAGGTGATTTTTAGCTCTACTGGCCAAAGGCCACTAGAGCTATTGCGATGGCTTTTCCCCGTCCGACGTCCGTCCGCCTGTTAAAGTTTTCCTTGTTAACACTCTAGAGTCCACAGTTTTCATCAGATTCCCTTCAAACTTTCACAGAATGATTGTACCATCATAAGGATCGTTCCTTCGAAATTTGGCCACAGGAAGCCTGATCTGTTTAGTACATGTATCATGGGAAAAGAGGCCTTTTGAGAATTTTATCTATAATCCTTGTAACCAAGTCCAGAGCTTTCATTGGATTTTCTTCAAACTTTCACAGAATCGTTGTACAATAATTACGATTGTTGATGCTGACATGAGACCTGATCCTTCAAGTATCACAGGAAAAGTAGCCTTATGAAAATTTTATTTTAAAATCTTTACACCAAGAAAAAGTCTGCAGTTTTCATCGGATTCTGTTCAAACTTTCACAGAATGTTTGTACCATCATTAGGATTGTTTCTTTCTGAATTGGGCCTGATCTGTCTAGTATCATAGGAAAAGGGGCTGTATGAAAAATTATTACCAAATCCTCATTAACACAAGAATGTCCTGAGCTTCTATCAGAATCTCTTCAAACTTTAATAGAATGATTGTACCATCATTTGGATTGTTCCTTTATAAATTGGTTCTGATTGGTTTAGTGACACAAGAAAAGGGAACATATGAACATTTTTATCACAAAAACATCATTATCACAATGAAGTCCTCAGTCTTTATCATTTTCTTCAAACTATCTATCATTAGGATTGTTCCTTTGTACATTGGGTCTGATTTATTAAGTTTCACGAGAAAAGGGGCCTTATGAAAATTTTATTACAAAAATTCTTGACACAAATTAGTCCACTGTTTTCATTGATTATCTTTAACTTTAAAAGAATGATTGTACCTTCATTAGAATTGTTCCTTTTGAAATTTGGTTTGTTCTGTAAAGTATCATGGGAAAAGGGGCTCTATGAATTTTTCACTATAAACTCATTAACACAATAAATTCCACAGATTACACAGATTGATTTTACCATCATTACAATTGTTGATTTTGACAGTTGATCTGATTATGGCAAGTGTCACATAAAAAGGGGCCTTATGAAAAACTTTCTTAAATATTCTGGTTAACACAATGATGTCCCTTGATTTCACCAGATTCACTTCAAAATTTCACAGAATGATTGTACAACCACTTAACCCATTCCCACACAATTAAATGTTAGACTGGTCCAAATTGAAAGAAGTAGCAGACGACAATTTCAATTTCATGGATTTTAAATTGTTTTGTCTTTTTGGATAGAAAATATTGTGGAAAATGAAGAAATTGCTTGATACAAGCAATTTCTTCATTTTCCTCAATGTTTTCCACAGCTTTTTTCTTAGGGGGCTTGTGTGGGAATGGGTTAAATGGTTCTTTTCAGAACTGGGTACAATCCATCAAGTATCATGTAAAAAGGGGCCATATGAATTTTTTTTTAAATATTGTAGTAAACATAATGAAGTCCCCATATTTCATCTGATTCACTTTAAACTTTCACAGAATGATAAAACCAACAGTAAAATATCAGGGAAAATTGGGCCTTATCAGAACTTGATTTTAATATCTTTGTTAACACAATAAAGTCAATAGTTTTATCGGATTCTCTTCAAAGATGCATTGAATAATTGTGGCATTCGAAACACAGGAAAAGGGGCCTAAGATTCTTGTTTATGTGATGAAGATCACAATCATCATCAAATTGCCTTTTAAATTTCACAGGACAATTGTAGGGTTGTAAGGAAAGTTACTTTTGGAAGGAAATTGATCAATCAGAAAACACAGGAAAAGGGGCTTTATTGATTTTCATTCAAAACAATCCTGTTTATATGAAAAAGTCCACAATTATTGTCAGATTCTGATGAAATATTCACAGGATGATTGTAGGGTCATAACATAACTTTCTTTTGGAAATAGAGTGGATCCGTCATGAAACACAGGAAAAGGGGCCTGGAGGATTGTTACTCAAAATAATAAAGGAGATAAAGTCTTGTTTTTTCGCTTTATGCATTCTTCTTTGAGTAAATAACTTCCTTGAATATCAGAATTCTTTAATGGAAAACTTAATAACCAGTAGAGCGTCTCAGGCCCTCATGGGCCTCTTGTTCTTCATTTTTATAAATAATAGCATCCCATACATATTGCTGTTGGAATACAAATAGATCATAACTACAGCATATTCAGGCAGTTCTTACAATTAGTGTTGTAACAATAACTGGAAATAATCAATTAATTAGTTTATAACCAATAGGGTTTATAACCCATAGTGCAACCCATTTCCACACAATGACGCCCTTGTTGACACCCCTTAAGAAAAACAATTGGAAAAACATGGTGTAGAATGAAGATTCAGAAAGGTGAAAAAATCTAAAAATTCATTTTCTGGATTTTGGTGGATAATCGTTAACTTAACCCTTGTCATGCTGAACCCGGAATGTTCCGGTTTGGGCAGGAGGTGTAGACCAAGATCAGCCTGCACATCTTGGTCTATACCTCCTGCTTGTACTGTTCTTGCCAGAATTGTTTATGAAATTGATTTCTGAAAGAAATATTAAATTTTGAACAACAAGCTCTATTAGTGCTTTCAGCCCTTTGATTTGACAGCAATTCAGTAAAGTGATTTATCCAGCATGACAAGGGTTAAGTTGGATAGCAGCTGGAGGCTAGGATAGTATGAAGTGCTAGTACTGGTGTGAGAAATACCAGGAATCCATTGTTAGGTCTCCAGCCACCGCGCTTTGACTGTAATACATGCACTCTTAAAGGGAGGTATCGATGTTTCTGAAACCTAGATAAGAAAAATTACCAAGTGTCGAAAATAGACTCATACGAACATTTAATACTTTACGTTAGGTCAGGTATTTTCTTGGTGGTTATCTAATAGACCTAAAGTGGCTTTTTCTGGTTATATCGGAAAGGTTCAGCAGAATTCCAGGTTATTTTTAGATATCACGGAATTCGGCTGTCAACATGGGATGAACTCATTTGCATATGACCCAGTTAAATGAAGGTAACAAATTTACTATTGAAACAGCCAACAATCCTAAAACATGTCACATGAAAGGACTGATCTTTACAGACCGGGTAGCAAACATTACTCCTGATGACGTAATGATGACGTTGATTTGATGTAATTTGAACTAGATGCAAGGTTCTAACGGTTATTTGCGCCACGTGAATGCTCTATAATCTTCGTAACTGTGTCGGATTAAACTAAAATTAGATTAATAGCCTACGTAGGCTATTAGGGAAATACCCTGCTTTTTTCTGATAAGCGACCTCATATTTTTGCAAAACTGCTTTTCGGCATATTGTTTTCAAATAGTTTATGAGAAGAAATAAAAATGATTGAAATCTGTGCCATAAAAAAAACATCGATACCTACCTTTAAAAGTAGCGTTAAAGTCCATTCAATCAATCAATCAATCAATTGATTTTCTCCAAAGACCATGGAGTCAATTGGACTCCTAGTTAATAGAATTATAGATTTAATAGAATTAGAATTTGAAAATTGGGATTCTTGGACTCCCTGTCTCCCCTTAGTGTCTTTCTTGTGATAAAAGCGCCGATGTAAATACTTTCTGGATTGAAATATTGTAGCAATTATCAGGAGCAATTCTCTGTGAGCACCTGACACTTTCTGGACACACCTAGTCATAAATTTGATTCTAATTGAATTAGATGTAAGCCTTAGTTGAAATTGTATTATTATTTGCTAAAAGATTGGAAAATGTGCAAAAACTGGTTAAAAAATGGTTGCTTTGGTAATATACTGGAATTTTTTCCCTGTTTTAATGGCAGCAAATCAATTAATGAAAAAAAAAGAACCTGTACTTCACCCTTGTCATACTGAATTAAAAATCATATACAGAATTACTTTCAAATAAAAGGACTGGCAGCACTGGAAGGTCTTAACCCATTCCCACTGAGTGACGCTTTTAGACACCCCAAAGAAAAAAAGCTTTGAAAAAATATTGTGGAAAATTAAGAAATTGCTTGTTACAAGCAATTTCTTCTTTTTCCACAATATTTTCTACCAAGAAAGTTGAAAAAACTAAATTTCACAACTTTAAAATTATCTTCTGCAACTCCTTTCAATTTAGATCAGTCTAATATTTTGATGTTTGGGAATGGGTTAATGAGGGTCAATATTTTGTTTGAAAATTGATAATTGAACAACTCTGACTGAAAGGGGATAAGAAAGAAGACTGGTAGACCAAGATCTATATCCTGCCAAAACAGCAATATTCCGAGTTCAGCATGACAAGGGCTAAGATGATTTGTGTTAAGTTTTCAAACTTGCAAGAAACTTTATTTTTGAATTTTTTTACGATAGGTTTTAAGATATTCACTTAGATCATTTAAATTGTACAAAATAGGAACACAATTTTTGCCTATTTTTATGAAGTCAAATCAGTATTCAGAAAATAAAGCTTCACATTTTTCAAGACAGCATGTTTGGAGGAACACTTATAGCAACCTTGGAACATATCCTTGAGTGGGCGTGCCCACCCCTCATATAAAAGTTCAAATGCTTCATCATTTCTGACAATGATTTGTAACATTTTATCAACTTTGAAATTGGCCTCAGCAACTTTTCCAATTTGGAGCAGTCTGAAATTTGTTGTCTGGGTACTGATTATATACTGCTTTAACCCTTTCCCGTTCAAATACGCGATTTTACGTTCCTGTGATTTTAAACTCCAGAAAACATTGTGGAAAAAGAAGAAATTGCATGTAACAAGCAATTTCTCCTTTTTCCACAATATTTTCTACCACATAGGGTGGTTTCATTTCAAATGGCATCCAGTTTCCATTGTCGTCTGCAACCTCTTTCAATTTGGACTAGTCTAAAATTTCCAAAAACAGGAAAGGGTTAGATTTGTGTGCATATTCCCACACAATTCTGGATTCTCATTACCTTAACCCATTACCAGATAGCAAAGAAGTTGCAGACAACAATTTAAAATTGGTGAAATTCTAAAAAATTGTTCTCTTCTGGGGTTGAAAACATTGTGGATAATGAAGAAATTTCTCATTACAAGCAAATATTTTTTCTAGAGGGTTGTCAAAAAACAGTATTGTGTGAGAATTGGTTATATATAAGACTTCAGGAAAATTTGAGAATTATAAAAATGCTTCATCTCCTATCTTGTTTTATACCCAAAGACAGAGATACATTGAGTTTGTGATCTGCAAATTTTGAATTTGGATGGTCCAATATTTATCTCATTCTGTTAATGTGTTAATGAATGGGTTAATGAACTTTTATACTCATTCAATGCTTGTCTCCCAGTTACAGTGATTATCATGCTTGCATTTCACAAAGTGCATTAGCTAGGCCTCTTCCGGATTCAGAGAGAAAGTCCTTATATGCTAGAATGATATTTCAGCCAAACTTAGACCGTAGAAAAAGATGGCAGATGATACCAAGCTTTATACCCTCACTGTGCCCAACTATTCGACTAACTTGTTGACAGAACTGAACTGCCTGCGTACCAACAACATGTGCTGTGATGTGAAAATCTGTACTGATGAAGGGTTTTTATATGCTCATAAAATCGTCATGTGCTCTGTGAGCCCTTATTTCAAAGAAAGGTGAATATTTGTGTGCACTTTTCCAGATTTAAACCATTACCAGACGGCTAATATTTAGACTGGTTCAAATCAAAAGGAGTTGCAGACGACAATATAAAGAGGATGATATTTTAGATTTTTTCAACTTTCTTGGTTAGAAAATGTTGTATCAAGCAATTTCTTCATTTTACACATTATTTTCATAGGCTTTTTTCTCTAGGGGGGTAAAAAGGAGGGAGTGTGTTGGAAAAGGTTAAATTCGATAATATATCTGTAGATTGGCCAATGCAGGTTAGCTCATTGAGCAATTGACTAATTGTTGGCCCCAACCAATGACTATCTAGGCCCCACCCATTAATTCTGACAGGAATTTCGGCATTGTTTTTTAACAGATTGACTGACCAATGGACATCCATACAGACTGACAGTCTGACCAACAAGCTGAATTTTTGAATCTTAGAAAATTTATGCGATCCCAGATTTTACATAAAATAAAAGAGGGAATCTTTAAAAATCTTCTTCTCCCAAATCATATGGCCTAGATCTTGGAAATTTGGTATAAATCATCATCTATTGACCCTCTACTAGAATACTTCAAAGAATCACCATACTCTGAAAATTAGCCCTTTTCTGTACGATCCCTGATTTTGCACAGAAATAAAGAAGGATATCTTTGAAAATATTCTTCTCCCAAACCACAAGACCTAGAGCTTGGAAATTTGGTATAAATTATCATCTATTGACCCTCTACTAGAAAATCTTCTTCTTCCAAACCAAAAAGCCTAGAGCTTTGATATTCAGTATGTATCAATATCTATTAACTTTTAACAAAATACTTCAAAGAATAACCATACTCTGAAAATTAGCCCTTTTCTGTACAATCCCGGATTTTGCATATGAACAAAGAATGATATCTTTTAAAATCTTCTTCTCTCAAACCAAAAGGCATAGAGCTTTGATATTTTGTACGTATCAATATCTATTAACCTTTACCAAAATACTTCAAAGAATTACCATACTCTGAAAATTAGCCCTTTTCTGTACAATCCCGGATTTTACATATGAACAAAGAATGATATCTTTTAAAATCTTCTTCTCTCAAACCATGAGGCATGGAGCTTTAATATTTGGTGTGTATCAAAACATGTTGACCCTTCACCAAAATACTTCGTAGTATTATCTTATTCTGAAAATGAGCCATTTTCTGTGCAATCCAAGATTTTAGACGGGAATAAAAAAGGATATCTTTGAAAATCTTCTCCTTCTTAACCATTAGGGGTAAAGCTTTGATATTTAGTATAAATCATCATCTATTGACCCTCTACCAAAATACTTCAAAGAATTACTCTACTCTGGAAATTAGCTCTAAATGGTAGGATCTTCAATATACCTAGGATTAAATGAGAAAATCTTAAATTTAAAAATGAAAAGAAAAGTCTCCAAAATATTTAGGTGTAGTGATTTTATATTTTGTTTATATCATAAAGCCTTCAGCCATAATACTCAGGGCAGCAATGTAGGACCATCATGGTCCTCTTGTTTACAAAATGTTCCTAGTCAGCTGTGCTTGTGCATATTATCAGGCTTTTACCATTCTAGGCAGTGTCCCACAGAAAAGGCCCTTAATGTGTCAACATTTATCTAGACTATAGCAATCTGTAGATTTTATAGAATTTTTAAAAAACAGTAAAATTTTAGTGAAATTTGCTAATAGATTGTTTCTATATTTCAGGATAAATCTGACATCTCATGAACTAGATACAATAGATCTAAATAACACCAACCAGCACTTGCTGAATTGTATTCTTGATTTTTTGTACACTGGCACACTGCAGTTTGATATCATCCATCTAGCATCAATGGTGCAATTGTTGAACAAATTTCAGTTAAAAGATGTTTTAGCCATGCTTGGTGATTTGGAAAATCCACACAAAAGTGGCAATGATTCAACAACTAATTTTGATCTCAATGAAACACCAGTGATAGAGTGGCCTAGTGGAAATGTGGCTGATCAGGAACCGGTTGCAGAAATGGAGGACAATTCATGTATGAATAAGAGAAAGTTATATGATGATGACACTGATATTGAAGAATATGAAGACAATTCTGAACACCTAACAAGTGTTGTTCAGATTGCAAGAGAATCATCAGTGGATATGCCAACTGAAACCCTTGTACCAATGATTAAAGTCAAAAGTGATGCAAAAAAGTCTAGAAAATCCGTAGATAGAAAGTGTAAAACAGCTACAAGACGTCCTAGGAAGAAAGTTCCTCCTGTGAGGATCTCATTAAAAAAGAAAGGGGTAGATACAACAATTGCTGATGGTGGTGTGAAAGTTGATATTGGCCATATACCTTTGGGTAGTGGTTTTAGTGAATCTCAAGGAGATGCACAATTTGAAACTATTGGAGGTTATATAGTTAAAGTAGAACCAAATGACTCTACAGATGATGCTCTTGATAACAATAAAGAACCTCCAATTAAGAAAAAAGTAAAACCTGAATTGCCATCAAAATCAAAACAGTGCAAATTTTGTGATGAAGTGTTTCCAAGTTACAAAGAGTATCTGGTCCATAGAAAGACTCATTCACAAGGTCCAAGTGGTGTGAAAAAGAAGAGAATTCAGAAAAAGCCTTATTTATGTTCAATTTGTTCCAGGGCAATGTCATCTGCCATCAGGAAGGCTTGTCACGAATACAGTAAACATGGCATCCCGTATGACAGTAGCTTTAAGTTGTATACATGTACATTTGAGGTAACAGTGTTTAGAAATACAAATGAGCGCGTGCGTGACATTTCCAACCATTACTCATGTGCACCAAGTAAAGACTCAGATCAGCCTGTGCATCCGCACAGTCTGATCAGAGTCTTCACTCTGCCCTCTGCAGATAGATACTGACCCATAGCTGCTTTAAACAATCAGCAAATATGCTAATTGCCCCGAAATGGCTGTAGAGGGTGCTCAATGTGTGCGAGCCACCCACCTGCGAAATTGTTGGAAATGTCACGCACAGGCTCAAATACTTTTTACATCATAAACCTATTACTACATTACCACCCTTTTTTTTTAGACAGTCCAATTTCAAAGAACTTTAATGTGATGAAATCTTTAAAATCTGTGTCTTTTGTGGTAGAAAACAATGTTGATGATGAAAAGATTGCTTGTAACAAGCAATTTCTTCTATTTCCACAATGCTTTCCAAAGTTTTCATATTGAAGGGTATTTAAAAGCGTCATTGTGCGGAAATGGATTAGATATAAATATAAAAGACTGTTGAACTTAATCTACTACAAAAAAAAAAAGACTGATCAAAGATATTTTGAAATGTTTGTAATTTGCAAAAAACAAGTAATAAGCTGGGTAGAAATTATTGTGAGAAAAGACAAATTTGCTTGTTACAAGCAATATCATTTTTATGCTTCCAGAAGGGAGAGCATATAGCAGCTGCTTCGTCTGTCAGTCCGTCATTCCTTTCATCCGTCAGGAGCAATTTCTTCATAACCCTTGGGCCAAATCAAATGAAACTTACCATGTGAACTCCCTATGATATAATGCTGATGTGTTTTTCTTCGTTTTTGGATTTGAGGCCTTGTCACCGAAAAAGAGGACTCGGGGTAAAATTTAGTTTTTATCAAATTTCTCTTAGTCTAATGGTAAGAATTTAATGAAAATTCATTTTTGAGTAGAAAATCAGATGTCCTTGACCATAAACTTGTTGAAATTTGCAGAAATAAGATGCATCATGGAAAAAGGGAGCTTAATGTTTGTTAGCTTCGCGTTGTCACTCCATTTCTCCACAACTAACTTACAACCCAATTAAGTTACAATGCTAATATTACATTTGTAGATAGGTCTCAACAAGGCGCAACTGAGGAAGGCCGTTTCATCAAGTTGAAGGTCAAAATTTTAACCCTTTTCCCTAAAATGTTACTCAAAAACTTAACCTGCCAACTAAACATTTTCCTATAACTTCATCCCTAATTAAGTAACAATGCTAATATTTGGTATGTAGATAGGTCTCAACAAGGCGCAACTGGGGAAGGTCATTTCACCAAGGTCAAGTTAAAAAATTTAACCCTTTCCCTAAAACGTTACTCAAAAACTTAACCTGCCAACTTAACATTTTCCTGTTACTTCATCCCTAATTAAGTTACAATGCTAATATTTTGTATGTAGATAGGTCTCAATAAGGCACAACTGGGGAAGGTCGCTTCATCAAGGTCAAGATAAAAAATTTAACCCTTTTCCCTAAAACGTTACTCAAAAACTTAACCTGCCAGCTAAACATTTTCCTATAACTTCATCCCCAATTAAACTACAATGCTAATATTTGGTATGTAGATAGGTCTCAACAAGGCGCAACTTGGGAAGGTCATTTCACCAAGGTCAAGGTAAAAAATTTAACCCTTTTCCCTAAAACGTTACTTAAAAACTTAACCTGCCAACTTAACATTTTCCTATTACTACATCCCTAATTAAGTTACAATGCTAATATTTTGTATGTAGATAGGTCTCAATAAGGCACAACTGGGGAAGGTCGCTTCATCAAGGTCAAGGTAAAAAATTTAACCCTTTTCCCTAAAACGTTACTCAAAAACTTAACCTGCCCGCTAAACATTTTCCTATAACTTCATCCCCAATTAAACTACAATGCTAATATTTGGTATGTAGATAGGTCTCAACAAGGCGCAACTTGGGAAGGTTATTTCACCAAGGTCAAGGTAAAAAATTTAACCCTTTTCCCTAAACGTTACTCAAAAACTTAACCTGCCAACTTAACATTTTCCTATTACTACATCCCTAATTAAGTTACAATGCTAATATTTTGTATGTAGATAGGTCTCAACAAGGCGCAACTGGGGATGGTCATTTCATCAAGGTCAAGGTAAAAAATTTAACTTTTTCCCTAAAACTTTACTCAAAAACTTAACCTGCCAACTAAACATATTCCCATAACTTCATCCCTAATTAAGTTACAATGCTAATATTTGTTTTGTAGATAGGTCTCAACAAGGCGAAACTGGGGAAGGTCATTTCACGAAGGTCAAGGTCAAAATTTAAGCGTTTTCCCTAAAACAAAGAAAAAAAACAATAAAAATCACCTGTTTCTAAAGAATTCCTGTTTTGGGGACATGGTGTTTCACAAACACATCTTGTTCATTGATAACTTTGATGGCCAAGGTAAAATATTTAATTCTTTACCATACATTTACATTGAATTTTACTAGAATCAGGCCTGTGAAGGAAAACATATTCCTTCAATGTTTGTCAAACTTCTATATTTCTTGTGAACTGAACTCTCAAACTATAGCTGAATTCAATAAGAAGATTTTTGTCCAATAATTGCATACAGTTTTGTGACAAAGCCTTTGTCGTAAACCTGTCTCCAGCGACTACAACACACTCAAGAGACGGGGTCTACTGGACGTGGGTTCTTATAAATGAAGAAAAATGCAATAAACGCCCAGTCTGGATCAAGTCAAAGCAAATACGTCAGGATGACACCACTGGCTGTTTAATAAAAAAAAAGTAGCCAGAACCTTAAAGGATGAAACTGAATAAAGAAAAACAATTTAATTCTAGAATTGAATTGTACTTTAATGAAACATGAAAATGCCAGTAAACAGCTAATGTATGGCTTTTACAATAGTACTTCATTCATCTCTGATGTTTAAACTTCTCTTCAACAACCTTGTGATATTAAAGTTTCTCAATTGGCATTGGTATCCATGGGTCTTCTTTTATTCATGAATCACTTTCAACTTGAATTGGGAAGCAGGTAAATGATTGTAATAATTTTGTCTTCTGTGCAAAACTTAACAAAATGATTCGCTAAGAAGGCAAGTGCAAAAATATCAAATTTTAACAAACAATGATATGTCAAAATGCAAAGCAATTATGTTTCAGACCTAGATTTATTAATCACGCACCACTAGTATTGAAATATTGAAATTAGAAAATGTCTTAACTTGTGAAATAAACCCTGAGGATATAAACATAATATTGAAATTGTCAGATTCTGGTATGGACTGACACCAGTCTGAAATAAAAATTTAGCTACCAAAAATTATAGACAATGTGCAAATACAGAAATCAGATCAACTGTAATCAGCTTTCTGTTCTCTATGTTGTCTTGAAGATGTCATTGCAATATTATAATCTCAGTGCCCCTAATTGCCGGGCTCTCTGAAATTACCTGCACTATAGAATTTTTCAACAAAAGAAATTTTGAAAGAATGCAATCTGACATTTTCAACATATATCTGTCCCATATACTTTATTAAGCTGGCAAGGTAGCTATAGATAATTTAATGATCAGCGTGAAATTGAATTTCAAAAAAAGGATGACTATAAAGAAAATATTCAAATCTCCAGAAATGGTCAGATACAACTTGAATCCATTTAGAAAACCGATTTTTCGTAAATTGATAAAAACTCACAAAATTTCGAACCTAATTGATACACACCAATTTTGTTGTGAGTGTGAAACACTGACACAAAACTGGATCCCACTTTTAGACACCAAGTTGTCGTAAACCTGTCTCCAGCGACTACAACACACTCAAGAGACGGGGTCTACTGGACGTGGGTTCTTATAAATGAAGAAAAATGCAATAAACGCCCAGTCTGGATCAAGTCAAAGCAAATACGTCAGGATGACACCACTGGCTGTTTAATAAAAAAAGGTAGCCAGAACCTTAAAGGATGAAACTGAATAAAGAAAAACAATTTAATTCTAGAATTGCATTGTACTTTAATGAAACATGAAAATGCCAGTAAACAAGTGAATTAAGTTATAAGTCCAAAATGAAAATAGCTATCAAGGTCAATAATCGATTGTGTTCAAATCACAAGTTTTAGAATATTTGGTAAAATTAGGATTTCATACTGTAAGTTAATTTGTTGTGTTCAAAAATTTCATAAGGTGATGGTTTAATTTCACATGTTAATTGGCAAATACTACAAACTATTTTAAAAGACTATTAAACTATTTACATTAAGATGTAAAATATGGAAGTCTTTAATTCTTTGATTACCAAATAATCAAAGTACTTGCATATTTTGCAAATGACTCTGCAAGAAGACAGTACTCCAAAGTGTCTATTGAATTTGTCCAGAGGGGACCTCAAATTTCCGCAAAAATATCTGTCAATTATTTCATACCAGATCTAATTCATAATTAGAAAATAACTAATTAATTTTAAGAAATTTAGCACAGAGTTAAGTTATTAAAATCCCAAAAATCCTGCTTCCAGAGAGTCCAGATATGGGGAATTGCAGCTCTCTTTATAGCATCCTGATCAGGGTTCTGGAAGATTCCATGGAACTTGATTGGCTGGCCAGCATTTCAACTAGTTTCAGCAACCTCCCAGAATCCATTCTGATTGGATTAACTGTCAAAGGATGACCATGCCTAATTATGCAAGGTTTTAATTGACACACTCTGCAGATTAATAGCTCCTCCTTCTTTGCACTTGGTCACCTTGATTCCAATACACACAATCAGGGAAATGTAACAAAATCAAAATCCTCAAAAGCATGATTCCAATCTTCAGTCTGGCTTTATTTTCATTGTCTACATAATAATACCATCAAAATAAGCCTAAGCATGACCACTTTACTCACAATATTAAGTAAATTAGTATTTTGTGACATTAATTTACTACATTAAGAATGGTCACTAAGTGCAGTAAATCAAAAGGACAAAATTACAATACTCTTTCAGAGACTCTAGAAAATCTCAGATTAGAATATGAAAATGATAATCATACCAACAGACAAACAATGTGCACTTACAAAGCAGAGACAAATGCTTCTTTTCCCACATTGTTTAAGAAGATCATTATTACAATGTAAACCAAGCAACATTCTGTCCAAATTACACATTGCTGCAAATTTCTGCATCAAACTTCTTTTCATATAGTAATCTAATCGCTGATTAGTATGCATAGCTATCAAAAAGTATGGCACTTGCCTAATGACCTTTTCACACCTTTTCCAATTAATCTGGTCAGTCCATTAATGATAAAGGTCTATATGGGATACTGTATATTCCATACATAGCAGAGGGTCAATCAGTGATAAGGTAGCTACAAATAAGCAGTTATTTTATTTATCCCAGGAATACACAACCCATCCAGTACACAATACCAAATGCAGACGGGCTGTATACTGTATTTGATTGTGCAGCCCGAACCAGGGACATAAATTAATGTATTTATGGCAGCTAATAAAAATTACCTGATAAATGAAATGCTAACAATAATATGCTTTTGAAACTGTAACTAATAATATCAAATAAGCTATTCAACGTCGGTTAATATTGATCCGCCTTAAATAGTGTAGACCAGGAACAGTGTGCTAGGATCCTCTTTAACACAATCATTTGTTGATTTCTATTCCCTAATGAATTTAAATTTGGCTATACAGTTTAACTCTGAATGATCTGCTCAAATCATATGATTATGAGATTAATGGTCAGGTTTACCTGTCTAATCAAAACAATATGGAAAAGGAGAAATCTTAGACTGTCATAGACTGTCCATTTTGGGTTGTTGCAATATGTCAAATCTTGGACAGTAAAATTCCATAGTTAACACGTTTTAAGACTAAATTGCATAAAATGCATTTCTATAGAATACCTAAATTAGCATTTACTAGTTCTAAAATGCTAAAATGGAGTAAAAGAAAATTTCTTTCATTGAAGACTCAGACCACCTGACACCTGCAAGAGCATAGCCCTGGCTATCTTATGCAATTCTTCAGGGTTATCCAGTAGATATTATGCAATACTTCTTCCTATGGAAGTTAGTCTTGGTGACAATCCCAGTAGGGGGTTTGTATCAAAGAAACGTATGATCCTTGATCTTACCCTATAACCCTTTCTTGAAATGCATGGAGCTTGTTCCTCCATAAGGGCAAACATGCAAATTTACAACACTGTTCCCCCCATGGAAAAAGAATGGATCTTCCACAAGAGACATTCAATTCCGCCCCGGAATTTCAAAAGCAAAGTTTTACCTAAGAAATTAAGGAACTGAAAAGAATGTTTATCTATTCTTTTTTAAAATATAAACTTGTATGATCAGCCTAACGCAAACCAATAATTCAGATTCAATACAATACAAATCAATACTCGATATACATACATAAATAGCAGACAGAGAGTGTCCTATCAACCATGGTGATTCTTAGAAATAAGTTGGATAACTCTAGAAATTTAAACTATTAATGGTTTAAATATGACAATTCTAATTTCACGAATAAAGTATATGTAACAAATAATTATCCATAACTCGAATTGACTGATTCTCGAAATACCATCCTATCCAGTCAATGCCAGTTATAGCTTTTGCATATCATGGGACTCGCTAAATCACTCTACCAAATCACTGATAGGATAATGCTAGGCTACACAGCATATAACATCTTCAATATGCTATGAATGTAACCAAGTATTATCAATCAGTGCAGAAACACTAGGCCTCCATTTAAAAAAATTCAATTAATACTGCCTGATACAGATAAGTGTTCAATCTATATATACAGTAGACAGCACCAAAATATTGCAAATTCATTATGGCACAAATATAATTACTCAAACAAAAGTCAAGAAATCATTCATTTTGTTTCAAACAAAATCTTCAACAAACTCATTACTTCAATAGCAATACAAAATCTTAGGTTCTCTCATCAACTAGTACAATTTGTGTATTGCAACAATGCTGTATTGAAAACAAGTCAATATCCAATTTAAACAGAGAATCACTACCTTGTCTTTAAACTTCCAAGAACATAGAGAAAGGTAAGTGTTCGACCAATCAATTTAAATGTTATTGGAACAAGACAAAAATGCGATAAACTTATGGACTCGTCCTGTAACCATTTTTTGGGTATATTGCAGATGTAACAATGTGCTACACAGTATATAACTTCTTCAATATACTATGAATGTAGTTCAGTCTTACAAATACAAAATGAAATTTAATAAAACACTCTCTCACATGTAATTACCGGGAAAAAACATCCAACCTATTACTCTATCTCTCAAGACTATCTGGATTTCATACATCAGACTCGTCATTTCAATCACTCCTGTGAAAAGCTGGATTCAATACATCAGCTCCCTACCTCACAGTGATAAGCTGGATTTGATACATCAGTACTTATCAGTCGTATTCTCTCCTGTGAAAGACTGGATTCCCTACATCAGCCCTATCATCACAGTGGCAGGCTGGATTTGATACGTCAGACCTACCCATCAAAACTCGCTCACATGATGTCACATGGAAAAGTTAGATCACCAAAGTGGCTCTTCTTCCTCCATACAGCATCTGAATGGTTACCTAATCACAATGTTTTCGATATAAGGCTTTCTCAATACACCATAACTATAAAACACATTATTCACTTGTAGACTTCTAGCACTTGAACAACATTGTAGTAGATCTGTGATATTGATAAAATATTGATTTCACATCTTTCATTTTAACTTCACTATAGTAGAAAATTTTATTTCATGGTGACTAAGAAGGCACACCCATGTTCACTGAACAACGAAACAGTGGTAAACACTGGCTAGTCAGGTATATTCTTGGGTTTGCCCATCTTGGTTGATTCCTCTGGGCACATAGGCGAAATATGGCCCTGTTTTTGAAAGGTGTAACACTTTACAAAGTCCAAAGATCTGAGACTTTTTTTTAGTCTTCGTACTTTGTCTTCTTTTAGGTGATTTGACAGTGTTGTGCTAAATTGCCTCTTTGTTTCATCAAATACCATTCTGTCATTTCACAATTCTCATTTTTCCACAAAGTATGGCTTCTAGTTTGACCTAAAGTCATTTGTTGACATGTTTCATGCCATTCTACCATATCAACTGCTTCAGAAATAGTTAAAGGGTTCTTAGTTAACACTTCATATGCAATATGCTTATTTTTTAGTCCCTTCAAAAAGTTTTCAACTGAAAGTTCATCGTATATAGTTGTCCCTTTTAGTCCAGGGTATGCTCTAGGCATTAGAATTTGAACTCTAGCACAGTATTGCTGTAAAGTTTAACATCTTAACATGTTGCAGGTTAATCCTATTGGTTCTAGGTATCGAACACTGCCCAAAATGTTTAGATATTGTACTTATTAGCTGATCAACATCATCACACTCCTCTGTTTTTAGTGATGCAATAAATGATAATGCTTTTCCCCCGGTGAGAGTATGAGATGCACTTTAAAATCCTCATTAGTCCATTTGTAATGTCTTCTTAATAATTTCATTTGCATAAGAAACGGCTCCCATGTGTCAGGTTTACCTTCAAATAATATAGTTGAGGATTAGTCATTGTGGATCCACTCTGAATCCTGGTCTATAGTTTCACAACTACATGAATCTTGCATATATACTTCCATATTTGAAACAGCTAATGTATGGCTTTTACAATAGTACTTCATTCATCTCTGATGTTTAAACTTCTCTTCAACAACCTTGTGATATTAAAGTTTCTCAATTGGCATTGGTATCCATGGGTCTTCTTTTATTCATGAATCACTTTCAACTTGAATTGGGAAGCAGGTAAATGATTGTAATAATTTTGTCTTCTGTGCAAAACTTAACAAAATGATTCGCTAAGAAGGCAAGTGCAAAAATATCAAATTTTAACAAACAATGATATGTCAAAATGCAAAGCAATTATGTTTCAGACCTAGATTTATTAATCACGCACCACTAGTATTGAAATATTGAAATTAGAAAATGTCTTAACTTGTGAAATAAACCCTGAGGATATAAACATAATATTGAAATTGTCAGATTCTGGTATGGACTGACACCAGTCTGAAATAAAAATTTAGCTACCAAAAATTATAGACAATGTGCAAATACAGAAATCAGATCAACTGTAATCAGCTTTCTGTTCTCTATGTTGTCTTGAAGATGTCATTGCAATATTATAATCTCAGTGCCCCTAATTGCCGGGCTCTCTGAAATTACCTGCACTATAGAATTTTTCAACAAAAGAAATTTTGAAAGAATGCAATCTGACATTTTCAACATATATCTGTCCCATATACTTTATTAAGCTGGCAAGGTAGCTATAGATAATTTAATGATCAGCGTGAAATTGAATTTCAAAAAAAGGATGACTATAAAGAAAATATTCAAATCTCCAGAAATGGTCAGATACAACTTGAATCCATTTAGAAAACCGATTTGTCGTAAATTGATAAAAACTCACAAAATTTCGAACCTAATTGATACACACCAATTTTGTTGTGAGTGTGAAACACTGACACAAAACTGGATCCCACTTTTAGACACCAAGTTGTCGTAAACCTGTCTCCAGCGACTACAACACACTCAAGAGACGGGGTCTACTGGACGTGGGTTCTTATAAATGAAGAAAAATGCAATAAACGCCCAGTCTGGATCAAGTCAAAGCAAATACGTCAGGATGACACCACTGGCTGTTTAATAAAAAAAGGTAGCCAGAACCTTAAAGGATGAAACTGAATAAAGAAAAACAATTTAATTCTAGAATTGCATTGTACTTTAATGAAACATGAAAATGCCAGTAAACAAGTGAATTAAGTTATAAGTCCAAAATGAAAATAGCTATCAAGGTCAATAATCGATTGTGTTCAAATCACAAGTTTTAGAATATTTGGTAAAATTAGGATTTCATACTGTAAGTTAATTTGTTGTGTTCAAAAATTTCATAAGGTGATGGTTTAATTTCACATGTTAATTGGCAAATACTACAAACTATTTTAAAAGACTATTAAACTATTTACATTAAGATGTAAAATATGGAAGTCTTTAATTCTTTGATTACCAAATAATCAAAGTACTTGCATATTTTGCAAATGACTCTGCAAGAAGACAGTACTCCAAAGTGTCTATTGAATTTGTCCAGAGGGGACCTCAAATTTCCGCAAAAATATCTGTCAATTATTTCATACCAGATCTAATTCATAATTAGAAAATAACTAATTAATTTTAAGAAATTTAGCACAGAGTTAAGTTATTAAAATCCCAAAAATCCTGCTTCCAGAGAGTCCAGATATGGGGAATTGCAGCTCTCTTTATAGCATCCTGATCAGGGTTCTGGAAGATTCCATGGAACTTGATTGGCTGGCCAGCATTTCAACTAGTTTCAGCAACCTCCCAGAATCCATTCTGATTGGATTAACTGTCAAAGGATGACCATGCCTAATTATGCAAGGTTTTAATTGACACACTCTGCAGATTAATAGCTCCTCCTTCTTTGCACTTGGTCACCTTGATTCCAATACACACAATCAGGGAAATGTAACAAAATCAAAATCCTCAAAAGCATGATTCCAATCTTCAGTCTGGCTTTATTTTCATTGTCTACATAATAATACCATCAAAATAAGCCTAAGCATGACCACTTTACTCACAATATTAAGTAAATTAGTATTTTGTGACATTAATTTACTACATTAAGAATGGTCACTAAGTGCAGTAAATCAAAAGGACAAAATTACAATACTCTTTCAGAGACTCTAGAAAATCTCAGATTAGAATATGAAAATGATAATCATACCAACAGACAAACAATGTGCACTTACAAAGCAGAGACAAATGCTTCTTTGCCCACATTGTTTAAGAAGATCATTATTACAATGTAAACCAAGCAACATTCTGTCCAAATTGCACATTGCTGCAAATTTCTGCATCAAACTTCTTTTCATATAGTAATCTTATCGCTGATTAGTATGCATAGCTATCAAAAAGTATGGCACTTGCCTAATGACCTTTTCACACCTTTTCCAATTAATCTGGTCAGTCCATTAATGATAAAGGTCTATATGGGATACTGTATATTCTATACATAGCAGAGGGTCAATCAGTGATAAGGTAGCTACAAATAAGCAGTTATTTTATTTATCCCAGGAATACACAACCCATCCAGTACACAATACCAAATGCAGACGGGCTGTATACTGTATTTGATTGTGCAGCCCGAACCAGGGACATAAATTAATGTATTTATGGCAGCTAATAAAAATTACCTGATAAATGAAATGCTAACAATAATATGCTTTTGAAACTGTAACTAATAATATCAAATAAGCTAGTCAACGTCGGTTAATATTGATCCGCCTTAAATAGTGTAGACCAGGAACAGTGTGCTAGGATCCTCTTTAACACAATCATTTGTTGATTTCTATTCCCTAATGAATTTAAATTTGGCTATACAGTTTAACTCTGAATGATCTGCTCAAATCATATGATTATGAGATTAATGGTCAGGTTTACCTGTCTAATCAAAACAATATGGAAAAGGAGAAATCTTAGACTGTCATAGACTGTCCATTTTGGGTTGTTGCAATATGTCAAATCTTGGACAGTAAAATTCCATAGTTAACACGTTTTAAGACTAAATTGCATAAAATGCATTTCTATAGAATACCTAAATTAGCATTTACTAGTTCTAAAATGCTAAAATGGAGTAAAAGAAAATTTCTTTCATTGAAGACTCAGACCACCTGACACCTGCAAGAGCATAGCCCTGGCTCTTCAGGGTTATCCAGTAGATATTATGCAATACTTCTTCCTATGGAAGTTAGTCTTGGTGACAATCCCAGTAGGGGGTTTGTATCAAAGAAACGTATGATCCTTGATCTTACCCTATAACCATTTCTTGAAATGCATGGAGCTTGTTCCTCCATAAGGGCAAACATGCAAATCTACAACACTGTTCCCCCCATGGAAAAAGAATGGATCTTCCACAAGAGACATTCAATTCCGCCCCGGAATTTCAAAAGCAAAGTTTTACCTAAGAAATTAAGGAACTGAAAAGAATGTTTATCTATTCTTTTTTAAAATATAAACTTGTAAGATCAGCCTAACGCAAACCAATAATTCAGATTCAATACAATACAAATCAATACTCGATATACATACATAAATAGCAGACAGAGAGTGTCCTATCAACCATGGTGATTCTTAGAAATAAGTTGGATAACTCTAGAAATTTAAACTATTAATGGTTTAAATATGACAATTCTAATTTCACGAATAAAGTATATGTAACAAATAATTATCCATAACTCGAATTGACTGATTCTCGAAATACCATCCTATCCAGTCAATGCCAGTTATAGCTTTTGCATATCATGGGACTCGCTAAATCACTCTACCAAATCACTGATAGGATAATGCTAGGCTACACAGCATATAACATCTTCAATATGCTATGAGTGTAACCAAGTATTATCAATCAGTGCAGAAACACTAGGCCTCCATTTAAAAAAATTCAATTAATACTGCCTGATACAGATAAGTGTTCAATCTATATATACAGTAGACAGCACCAAAATATTGCAAATTCATTATGGCACAAATATAATTACTCAAACAAAAGTCAAGAAATCATTCATTTTGTTTCAAACAAAATCTTCAACAAACTCATTACTTCAATAGCAATACAAAATCTTAGGTTCTCTCATCAACTAGTACAATTTGTGTATTGCAACAATGCTGTATTGAAAACAAGTCAATATCCAATTTAAACAGAGAATCACTACCTTGTCTTTAAACTTCCAAGAACATAGAGAAAGGTAAGTGTTCGACCAATCAATTTAAATGTTATTGGAACAAGACAAAAATGCGATAAACTTATGGACTCGTCCTGTAACCATTTTTTGGGTATATTGCAGATGTAACAATGTGCTACACAGTATATAACTTCTTCAATATACTATGAATGTAGTTCAGTCTTACAAATACAAAATGAAATTTAATAAAACACTCTCTCACATGTAATTACCGGGAAAAAACATCCAACCTATTACTCTATCTCTCAAGACTATCTGGATTTCATACATCAGACTCGTCATTTCAATCACTCCTGTGAAAAGCTGGATTCAATACATCAGCTCCCTACCTCACAGTGATAAGCTGGATTTGATACATCAGTACTTATCAGTCGTATTCTCTCCTGTGAAAGACTGGATTCCCTACATCAGCCCTATCATCACAGTGGCAGGCTGGATTTGATACGTCAGACCTACCCATCAAAACTCGCTCACATGATGTCACATGGAAAAGTTAGATCACCAAAGTGGCTCTTCTTCCTCCATACAGCATCTGAATGGTTACCTAGTCACAATGTTTTCGATATAAGGCTTTCTCAATACACCATAACTATAAAACACATTATTCACTTGTAGACTTCTAGCACTTGAACAACATTGTAGTAGATCTGTGATATTGATAAAATATTGATTTCACATCTTTCATTTTAACTTCACTATAGTAGAAAATTTTATTTCATGGTGACTAAGAAGGCACACCCATGTTCACTGAACAACGAAACAGTGGTAAACACTGGCTAGTCAGGTATATTCTTGGGTTTGCCCATCTTGGTTGATTCCTCTGGGCACATAGGCGAAATATGGCCCTGTTTTTGAAAGGTGTAACACTTTACAAAGTCCAAAGATCTGAGACTTTTTTTTAGTCTTCGTACTTTGTCTTCTTTTAGGTGATTTGACAGTGTTGTGCTAAATTGCCTCTTTGTTTCATCAAATACCATTCTGTCATTTCACAATTCTCATTTTTCCACAAAGTATGGCTTCTAGTTTGACCTAAAGTCATTTGTTGACATGTTTCATGCCATTCTACCATATCAACTGCTTCAGAAATAGTTAAAGGGTTCTTAGTTAACACTTCATATGCAATATGCTTATTTTTTAGTCCCTTCAAAAAGTTTTCAACTGAAAGTTCATCGTATATAGTTGTCCCTTTTAGTCCAGGGTATGCTCTAGGCATTAGAATTTGAACTCTAGCACAGTATTGCTGTAAAGTTTAACATCTTAACATGTTGCAGGTTAATCCTATTGGTTCTAGGTATCGAACACTGCCCAAAATGTTTAGATATTGTACTTATTAGCTGATCAACATCATCACACTCCTCTGTTTTTAGTGATGCAATAAATGATAATGCTTTTCCCCCGGTGAGAGTATGAGATGCACTTTAAAATCCTCATTAGTCCATTTGTAATGTCTTCTTAATAATTTCATTTGCATAAGAAACGGCTCCCATGTGTCAGGTTTACCTTCAAATAATATAGTTGAGGATTAGTCATTGTGGATCCACTCTGAATCCTGGTCTATAGTTTCACAACTACATGAATCTTGCATATATACTTCCATATTTGAAACAGCTAATGTATGGCTTTTACAATAGTACTTCATTCATCTCTGATGTTTAAACTTCTCTTCAACAACCTTGTGATATTAAAGTTTCTCAATTGGCATTGGTATCCATGGGTCTTCTTTTATTCATGAATCACTTTCAACTTGAATTGGGAAGCAGGTAAATGATTGTAATAATTTTGTCTTCTGTGCAAAACTTAACAAAATGATTCGCTAAGAAGGCAAGTGCAAAAATATCAAATTTTAACAAACAATGATATGTCAAAATGCAAAGCAATTATGTTTCAGACCTAGATTTATTAATCACGCACCACTAGTATTGAAATATTGAAATTAGAAAATGTCTTAACTTGTGAAATAAACCCTGAGGATATAAACATAATATTGAAATTGTCAGATTCTGGTATGGACTGACACCAGTCTGAAATAAAAATTTAGCTACCAAAAATTATAGACAATGTGCAAATACAGAAATCAGATCAACTGTAATCAGCTTTCTGTTCTCTATGTTGTCTTGAAGATGTCATTGCAATATTATAATCTCAGTGCCCCTAATTGCCGGGCTCTCTGAAATTACCTGCACTATAGAATTTTTCAACAAAAGAAATTTTGAAAGAATGCAATCTGACATTTTCAACATATATCTGTCCCATATACTTTATTAAGCTGGCAAGGTAGCTATAGATAATTTAATGATCAGCGTGAAATTGAATTTCAAAAAAAGGATGACTATAAAGAAAATATTCAAATCTCCAGAAATGGTCAGATACAACTTGAATCCATTTAGAAAACCGATTTTTCGTAAATTGATAAAAACTCACAAAATTTCGAACCTAATTGATACACACCAATTTTGTTGTGAGTGTGAAACACTGACACAAAACTGGATCCCACTTTTAGACACCAAGTTGTCGTAAACCTGTCTCCAGCGACTACAACACACTCAAGAGACGGGGTCTACTGGACGTGGGTTCTTATAAATGAAGAAAAATGCAATAAACGCCCAGTCTGGATCAAGTCAAAGCAAATACGTCAGGATGACACCACTGGCTGTTTAATAAAAAAAGGTAGCCAGAACCTTAAAGGATGAAACTGAATAAAGAAAAACAATTTAATTCTAGAATTGCATTGTACTTTAATGAAACATGAAAATGCCAGTAAACAAGTGAATTAAGTTATAAGTCCAAAATGAAAATAGCTATCAAGGTCAATAATCGATTGTGTTCAAATCACAAGTTTTAGAATATTTGGTAAAATTAGGATTTCATACTGTAAGTTAATTTGTTGTGTTCAAAAATTTCATAAGGTGATGGTTTAATTTCACATGTTAATTGGCAAATACTACAAACTATTTTAAAAGACTATTAAACTATTTACATTAAGATGTAAAATATGGAAGTCTTTAATTCTTTGATTACCAAATAATCAAAGTACTTGCATATTTTGCAAATGACTCTGCAAGAAGACAGTACTCCAAAGTGTCTATTGAATTTGTCCAGAGGGGACCTCAAATTTCCGCAAAAATATCTGTCAATTATTTCATACCAGATCTAATTCATAATTAGAAAATAACTAATTAATTTTAAGAAATTTAGCACAGAGTTAAGTTATTAAAATCCCAAAAATCCTGCTTCCAGAGAGTCCAGATATGGGGAATTGCAGCTCTCTTTATAGCATCCTGATCAGGGTTCTGGAAGATTCCATGGAACTTGATTGGCTGGCCAGCATTTCAACTAGTTTCAGCAACCTCCCAGAATCCATTCTGATTGGATTAACTGTCAAAGGATGACCATGCCTAATTATGCAAGGTTTTAATTGACACACTCTGCAGATTAATAGCTCCTCCTTCTTTGCACTTGGTCACCTTGATTCCAATACACACAATCAGGGAAATGTAACAAAATCAAAATCCTCAAAAGCATGATTCCAATCTTCAGTCTGGCTTTATTTTCATTGTCTACATAATAATACCATCAAAATAAGCCTAAGCATGACCACTTTACTCACAATATTAAGTAAATTAGTATTTTGTGACATTAATTTACTACATTAAGAATGGTCACTAAGTGCAGTAAATCAAAAGGACAAAATTACAATACTCTTTCAGAGACTCTAGAAAATCTCAGATTAGAATATGAAAATGATAATCATACCAACAGACAAACAATGTGCACTTACAAAGCAGAGACAAATGCTTCTTTTCCCACATTGTTTAAGAAGATCATTATTACAATGTAAACCAAGCAACATTCTGTCCAAATTACACATTGCTGCAAATTTCTGCATCAAACTTCTTTTCATATAGTAATCTAATCGCTGATTAGTATGCATAGCTATCAAAAAGTATGGCACTTGCCTAATGACCTTTTCACACCTTTTCCAATTAATCTGGTCAGTCCATTAATGATAAAGGTCTATATGGGATACTGTATATTCCATACATAGCAGAGGGTCAATCAGTGATAAGGTAGCTACAAATAAGCAGTTATTTTATTTATCCCAGGAATACACAACCCATCCAGTACACAATACCAAATGCAGACGGGCTGTATACTGTATTTGATTGTGCAGCCCGAACCAGGGACATAAATTAATGTATTTATGGCAGCTAATAAAAATTACCTGATAAATGAAATGCTAACAATAATATGCTTTTGAAACTGTAACTAATAATATCAAATAAGCTAGTCAACGTCGGTTAATATTGATCCGCCTTAAATAGTGTAGACCAGGAACAGTGTGCTAGGATCCTCTTTAACACAATCATTTGTTGATTTCTATTCCCTAATGAATTTAAATTTGGCTATACAGTTTAACTCTGAATGATCTGCTCAAATCATATGATTATGAGATTAATGGTCAGGTTTACCTGTCTAATCAAAACAATATGGAAAAGGAGAAATCTTAGACTGTCATAGACTGTCCATTTTGGGTTGTTGCAATATGTCAAATCTTGGACAGTAAAATTCCATAGTTAACACGTTTTAAGACTAAATTGCATAAAATGCATTTCTATAGAATACCTAAATTAGCATTTACTAGTTCTAAAATGCTAAAATGGAGTAAAAGAAAATTTCTTTCATTGAAGACTCAGACCACCTGACACCTGCAAGAGCATAGCCCTGGCTATCTTATGCAATTCTTCAGGGTTATCCAGTAGATATTATGCAATACTTCTTCCTATGGAAGTTAGTCTTGGTGACAATCCCAGTAGGGGGTTTGTATCAAAGAAACGTATGATCCTTGATCTTACCCTATAACCCTTTCTTGAAATGCATGGAGCTTGTTCCTCCATAAGGGCAAACATGCAAATTTACAACACCTTATTCAGGGAGCATAATCTGTCTCTGATGGCTCTTGTATTACAATATTTACCCATAACTTATTTTTCATCGGCATCTAAAAGATGTTAAAATGATTTTATTGCTTCTGCATTAATAGTTTGGCAGGGCTGGTGCTAGCATTTGAAATTGAGGAGAAGTCACTGACTCTGGTTATGAAATTTGATGGGTCCTTACTGATCTTTAAGGGGTCAAAACAGCAAAAAGAGCAAATCAAGAGTATGCTTTTAAAGGTTTACTGCCAGCTGACCTTTTCTTGTAAAGATATGAAATAGAGATCAAGTAAAGGTTTTTTTATTAATAGTATATAAGATGTGTCAATGGAAGTTTCAGGGATAAAGCTCTCTTTTGACCCTATTCCCTTGGGAGAAATTTTTAATGGTCAAAATAAGATATTTTCAGATTTTTGACGATCAGAACCTTGGTTTACATCTCAATCACAAGCTCTGATTGGGGCATGAACTTTTGCTGCATCTAATTGTCCTTTACTCAAGATTTTGGTTACAAAATCTTTATACATTTCTTGACAGGGATCTCTTAATTCACAGTTCCTTGTGGTAAGTCCATCTTGTGGTATCAAATTAACTGAAAGATTTCTTCCTTAGAATAACGCCGCCATCATAGCTCAGTAAGTAGTGCATCAGACTCCCAATCTTCAATCACTGGATGTCATGGGCTCAATCCTCGGCGGCGGCACATGCCCTTTCCGAGATTTTCTCTCACCAATGGGTGGATAATTGTAAACCTAAGTAAGTTAGTACCTGGAGGCTAGGAAAGGATGTAATGGTAGTACTGGTGTGAAAAATACCAGGAATCCATTGTTAGGTGCTCCAGCCACCATAATATGACTGCAATACTGTTAAAAGTGGCATTAAACCCCATTCATTCAATTAATCAATTATTAGAATAATAGTGTTCATTCAAGTTAAAAGATAAACCCTTTCACTGATGATAAAGTTTTAGAATGGTCCAAATTCAAAGAAGTTGCAGATGATACCTTTAAGTCTATGAAACTTAAAGATCTTTATCTTTATTGTTTGAAAAGATTGTGGATAATGAAGAAATTGAGGATTAGGGGAGAGCAGAAGAAAAGGAGATGGTGTGGGAATGGGTTAGTCATAAAAAATGTTAAGATTTTTCAAGAAGTCACTGGGTAGGGAAGTTCAAATCACATGCATAAATTTGAAGTTAGAGCGTTAGAGCTTGTGCACAAGCATTGAAATGACCGAGGCTGTTTAAAATGCTCAAATATAGCATGCTATTCAATTCATGATTTCAATTCTAAGAGTTATAGCATATACAAAATTAACCCATTACCAAACAATACAATTTTAGACTGGTCCAATATCTAAAATTACAGTTGTTCTCTCAACAGTGGTCAATTTATTATTTGTATACTATTTCTTTTCTAGGGTTGTAACTACATTTCTGCTAATAAGCGCTATGTGGATAACCACATGCGCGGTCCCCATAGCGATGAGCGCCCCCACGTCTGTGAATATTGTGGAAAAGCGTTCAAGATGCCCGGAGCCTTATGGACACATACAAACATCCATACTAAACAAAAGGAGTACAAATGTGAGGACTGTGGGATGAACTTTCATCAGCAATCTGGCCTTGACGTAAGTATTGCTTTTACCCATTACCAAGTGACTAATTTTTAGACTGGTCCAAAATGAAAGGAGTTACAGACGACAAAACAGAGTTGGTTTGATTTGAAAAGTAAGCGGCATATGAGTAAAAAACACTGAGAAAAGAAGAAATTGCTTGTCACACTCAATTTCTTCTTTTCTAATAATGTTTTCCATAGGTATATTTCTTTAGTGTAAAAATGTGAGATTCTGTGGTAATAGGTTAACCCATTAAAAGACAACAAAATTTAGACTGGTCTTAATTGAAAGAAGTTGCACATGAACTTTTACACTTTTTCAATTTTCTGGGTAGAAAACAATTTGGAAAGTGAAAAAATGGGTTATTGCAAGCTATTTCTTCATTTTACGCAATGTTTTTCCTGTTGTTTTCTTGAGGGGCATCCAAAGGGTGATTGTGTGGGAATCGGTTATCGGTATAACTTTTGCATTGTCAATAAGTTTACAATGGTAAGTGATATAACCTTCATATTTCACATGTGCATTGCTTATGACATGACCTTTCTGTTGGTACTAAGTTAAAGGTCATCTGTCAAGATCAAGGTCATTTCTCAAGGTCATAAGTTCGAAACTCTTAACTTTAACATTGTCTATAAGTTTAGAATGGTAAGTGATATAGCCTTCATATTTCACATGTACATTGCTTATGACATGACCTTTCTGTTGGTATTAGGTTCAAGGTCAGCTGTCAAAGTCAAGGTCATTTCTGAAGACAAAATATTGAAAAGATGTGCATTGCTTATGACATGGACTTTCTATTGGTACTTAGTTCAAGGTCATTGGTCAAGGTCAAATTGTCAAGGTCATTAATTTTCAAATATACCTCCTTTACAAATTGCTAAAATTTCTTGTTACTTTAAATAGATTTTGTTTATTCAGTGCTCTAGGTATTGTTTATTTCAATTTTTGACCCAATGAACCTTACCATGCTAAAAGGGGGCTTAATGCCATGTAGCTTTACATTTTGTATATTTCCTACTCTAAAATAAATAAGTCTACTGTTTCTGCTAGACTTCTCAAGTTAGAGTCTTCATTTTTTGTATGGAGACAATTTTCATTGATAACTTTGATGGTTGAGGTAAAATATTTAACCCTTTACAATATAATGATATTGAATTTTACTAGAATCAGGCCTGTGAAGCCATACAGATTCCTTCAATGTTTGTCAAACTTCCAAATTTCTTGTGAACTGAACTCTCAAACAATAGTTGCATTCAATAAGAAGTTTTTTTGTCCAATAATGGCATACAGTTTTGTAACAAAGCCTTATTTGGGGAGCATAATCCGTTTCCGACGGCTGTTGTATGATTTGCTGTTTCTTGGTTGAATTTTATTAATGGAACTAGCAATATTATTAAGGCAGTTTTTTCACTAATATCCAAATTATGTGCATTCTGTTGATTTCCACTTATTATTTGAATTCTATTGGCTGCGTTACTTCCTGTGAATGAAAAACTATAAGAAAATGGCAAACATGTATTAATGATGTGACTACTTTTATTCAAATTTTGGTGTAAAGTGAATTGATAGATGGTGGATGACTGCCGAAGTCTCCACTTGAAATTTGATGAAGATTTTGGATCGATTTTTGGTGTTATTTTTGGGATTTCAATCGTTCTGGCAATTCAAAATTCGGTCTTATCAGTTTTTATGAGCCCTGGTACAGAAATTATATTGTGGATGGGTGACCAAATGTTATAATATCATATTATCTCAAATTGTATTAACGACCATTTGGTAGCCTATCAGTGATATTCTTGTTATAAGATACGTATTATTTCATACTGACCACAAGATCTACTAATGAGGCTAGACTTTCAAATTTTAAAGCTAGTTGTTAAGTTGGAATGTGGAGCAATTCCAACTAAGATTTAACAAAACCACAAAATGAACACAAGACAATTTCATTTCGGGTTTTTTGATAACACATATCACGTGATCTCTTAGATATGAATACACCTCGGGTTACTTCTCATCTCAACTTGCCACAGACAATCAGTTAGTTGTAGCGGAAGACAATAATATGGCACATGTAAAGGATGATATAAAAATATGCTTACAGACTTCTAAACAAATTCTGGTTTGCTTTGAATTATTAAAAAATAAGGTAATAATCAGCGCAGTATTTTTTTTTGTGTGATTTGCCGTCCCGTGTTTGGTAATCACATGATCTCAAGTGACATGTGGTAGTCATGTGACCATAGATAGGCAATGTTTACAAATATGGCTCAGGTCGCAAATGCATTTTTACAATAATCACACCGCCCAGTGCTTTAAAACATTCTAGAGCGATTAAGGGGATCATAGGCATCAAGCAAACGCGATTATTGTGGGATTTACAGCTTTTACTCAATAAAAATAAAATAGATTCAAAACGAAAGTAGAAGATTTTGAAAATTAGAATGTAAACATATCAACTTCCAGTTTCTACTTATTTACTAAATGAGTACGCCTTGTTATATACAAGTTTAAATCAATAATAACACATCAAACCTTTAACAAGTGTCATCTAGCTTTAAGTTTGGTCCTTTTTATTTAAGATTTTTTACGGTTCTAAAGCCGAATAATGAATAAGGAAATCACGCGACTACAGGGCGTTTGATACTATTTTCATCATATTATAGGAATTATAGGAAGGGCAAAACTACATGTGCAAACAATAATGTTAACGCCTTTTTTTTTCTTTTGAATTTACTCACAACGTTTTTAATATTCTTTTTTCCTAAGTCTAAACCAGTATTTCAAATCGATCACCCTTGAAACAAGTTTCTGCTCATTTTCGCAAATTTCCATGTATACTCATAAACTTGAAGTGAAAATCTACGTGAGTTTAGTATGATCGTTACATAAAAAGATAAAATTTGTTTCATCAAATCATACATTTTGCCAATTGAATATAAGTGTGTGCGTTATTATTTATCGGATGCTTATCGGATGGTACATATTGTGGTTTACATAATCATCCAATATATTGTGTTATACCAAAGGGACTCCTTTACATCAAGGATGTTAACCCATTCCCACATAGTGACGCTTTTGAACGCCCCCCCAGGAAAAAAACATTGGGAAAACATTGTGAAAAATGAAGAAATTGCTTGTTACAAGCAATTTCTTCATTTTTAACATTGTTTTCTGTCTAGAAAGTTGGAAAAATCTAGAATTTCATAAACTTTAAATTGTCGTCTGCAACTTCTTTCAATTTGGACCAGTCTAAAAATTTTCTGTGTGGGAATGGGTTAACCGATCATTCTTCTGATCAACTCTCTCTCATTACTATCATTATATTTAACCAATTCCCACACAATCCCTCCTTTTCACGCCCCTCAAGCAAAAAGCTTTGGAAAACATTGTGGAAATGAAGAAATTGATTGTTTCAAGCAATTTCTTCATTATCCACAATGTTTTCTATCCAAAAAGGCTGAAAAAATTAAAATCCCATCAACTTGAACTTGTCTGCAGCTTGTTTCAATTTTGACAAGTCTAAAAATTTGTCAAGTGGGAATAGGTTAATCATTTCTATTTTTCATAATTTTCTTTGCACTATTAACATTATCATCAACAATAATTTTTGTATTATTCACTTCATTGTTGATATAATGCTTCCCGTTAATGCATTTCAATATGTTATTTTATTTCATTGTATGGTACATTTTTATGAAAAATTGAATATTGATATCAAAATTTTTTTCTCCTTTTCTTCCAAATTTCTTTTGTTACAATCATGCAAATTAAAAAAAACCCAATAACCTGACATCCTGTAGTGTGTGCGTGTTTGATGTTAAGAAAAGAGAGAGAGATCGACATTGGCAGACATAAAGACAGAAGCAAATATTTCAAAAACAGCTTGCCTGCTTTGTTCTTCATTACTGTCATAATGCTTAAGTATATATGTCGTGCCCATTCTTGAGAATGCCCATTCTTAAGAATGGGCAGATGGTAAAATCAAGGCTTTGCCCATTCTTAAGAATGGGCAAAACGTTGATTTTAATAGGAAAATTGGCCTATTCGTTGGTAATACTGTAAGAAATATTAATTTTAGAACATTTAATTTGTATGTTAACCGTAATATACCATAATAAAACGTTATTATAGAAAAACCCACTCCGATACGGCTTCACTACAGTCGTTCGATATAACTTCCGGTAAACTAATAATCTTTTTAAAAGGTCGTCCCATGGCAAAATAAAATATCATGGTCATATTGTTTTTGTAAGATCAATAACATCTAATATTACGTAATCTTATTCTGTTATCAATCTTCCATCTTAGAAAACACGAAGACGGAACGCAGTCAATCCTTAAGAAATGACGATGTCACTATGATTGTTTCTACCGTATTTTGTCAGCGTGTAAACCCGTCTTTTGATTAAAAATAAGGCATATGTGACATTATTAAGAGTGTGAAGTTATTCAACGAATTGTAACCGTGACAATTAGAGGTTTTATGCCTCTCAAAAAACGGTATCACCTTGATACATTCGTGTCCGGTGATCTTGCGTGTCCGGTGATCTTGCGCGTCCGGTGAACTTGCACATTATGGAATTTATCTTAGATGCGCAAGATCACCGGACAGCATCGTAAAGGAAAACAACTTTTAACCCAATCCCACACAATGGCGCTTTTTGACAACACTTAAAAAAACAATTGGTAAACATTGTGTAAAATAAAGAAATTGCTTGTAACAAGCAATTTCTTCATTTTCCACAATGTTTTATAACCAGGAGTATGAAATATCTAAAGTTTCATTGAGTTTAAATTATCATCTGCAACTTCTTTCAATAATTGGACCATTGTCAAATTTTCTTGTGTAGGAATGGATTAACCAATTACCAGACAAATGTTAGATAATGTAATAACTGAAAGAATTAAGCTGCAGGAAATTTTGCAAAGTCTACTCAAATTGGAAATAAGCACAAAATAAGGTAGAAAATATTTGGCAAAAAGGCGAAATTGCTTGTTACAAGCCATTTGCTCCTCTTGCTTCAAATTTTCCTTAATCATATTTCTTCAGGGCGGTAAGTGAACTTATGTGGTAATCGGTTTCAAACAAGAGTAACAATGTGATGCTAAATCACTTACAATCTTGTGTCATCTATTCTACTAAAGTAACCATCCTTTATAAAGGTGTCATTTTGGTGACTACACAAACATTTAGGCATGTTTCATAAGTATAATGGACAAAAAGGGTGATTAGATGAGTAGTTACAATTACATTGCCTCTAAGACAGCACAATACTTCATATATATCTAACCATGGTTTCCTAGTATTTCTCACAAGTACACAATATCTACCGTATATCCTTTCCGAGCCTCCACAAATGTCGAAACGCACATTTGCCGCAAACCCAGGACCAAACCTGGAACACCCTAGCTGATTATAAGTCTGACATGCTACCGAAAGCAATATTGCCGCGACCGCAGAATTCAATATAAACTGAATTATCTTTGCCATATCTGGCAAATAAATCTTGGCAATGAATTCTTTGAAATAGTTCTACAGAAGCACTTAAAATTTTTCACTTTTTTACAATAGTCTAGTTAAGGTATGTAGAATTCATTCAAATAAAAAGGTATTTACAAAATTTTTAAAATATCCATTCTATGCCATGGACATAAAAGCCATGTTTTTCAACTGACCAAGGTTATATGAAGGTATCTGACAAAGAGTCATTCTGAGGGTCATTCCTGTGAAATTTGGTTAAAAATCCCCATCCACAGGATTCGGTGAAGATTTTAAAGTTTTCAGAATTTATTTCATATTTGGAAATTAGCCCCCCACCAGGAAAAAGCCATGTTTTTAATATAATCAAATTTATTGAAGAAATCTGTTAAAGGGTCTCCAAAGGATAATTTTGTTGAAATAAGTCGACTTGTATCTGAGAAATAAAAGTTTTCACTGTCTACCATATATGGCAATAAGAAAGTCACCAAAGGCTCATCCCTGTGAAATAAGAATTAAATCAATCAACTGGTTTCTGAGAAAAAGTTTCTTCAAAGTTTTCACAATATTTGGAAATTAGCCCTGCCCATTAACCCTTAACCATATGACAAAGCTTTATACCAGTGCAAATTGAAAAGAGTTGCAGACAACAAATTGAATCCTGTGAATTTTCTAATTTTTCAATTTTTTTGAAAACATTATGGAAAATGAAGAAATAGCTTGGTTCAAGCAAATTGCTTCATTTTACACAATGAGTTTGAACCACAGATCAGCTTTATATTCATTTTCAACATGTGTCATTGCATGTGTGATTAATCTGTCTCTCACCAATGGCCAAATGAAAAGTACATGTACTCATTGACATTATATGGTAGCTCCTTGAATGTTCAAGTTCTGGTATGGAAAACAACAGGAAGCCATGGTTAGGTGCATCAGTTGCCCTGATATAACTGAGTTACAGTTGAAAATAGCATTGAACTACAAACAAATAAAAAAGAAAGGTAGTATTTAAATATTTGGCAAGTGAATATAAAATAAGCTATTTTTACAGGCCAAATGCAAATGTATCAAATCCATGAGGAATAAAAATTCATATTTAACCCATTACCAGATGCCAAGATTTAAGACTGGTCCAAATTTAAATTAGTTGCAGACAAAAATTTAAAATCTGAGAAATTTTAAATTTCTTTTAAAATTTTTGGGTAGAAAACATAATGTAAAATGAAGAAATTGCTTGCAACAAGCAAGTTCTTCATTTTTTACAATGTTTTCCCAATTGTTTTTCTTGAGGGGCATCCTAGAGTGTTATTGTGTAGGAATAGATTAAATGAAAAAAAAAAGCATCAGAATCATAGAATTAAGCCTGGCCTATAAAAGCTCCCGTTGTTTTCTATTGGTTATAATAAGGGATCTGCATTATAAGGGATCACCCAAGAATCTTTCTTGTATATAAAAGCCATGTTTTCAGAAATATGAGAAAGCTTTTCCAAGACCTATTGATGTGGAATTTGGTTGAAACCTGACCAAAGGTTCTGATAAAAGGATTTTTCACTAAACATAATTACTTTATGCCAATAAAGAAAAATCATTTCAGATTAACATGAGGAATCAGGAAAAAGGGTAACCCAAGGATAATCCCTGTGAAATTTGTTTTAAATCCATCAAATATTTTCTGTGGAAAATTTATAAGAAACTATTTAATTGGGACATGACAGAGTCAACGCAATGACAAATCCCCTTCAGCCAGAGTTAGATTTGGCCCAAAAGCAAACTAATAAAATATTTTTTTTGTATTGAAATACTTATTTTGGATTTTGTTATTGCAAGAATTAGTAGGCAAGGTTGATGTTAGGCTAATATAAGTTAGATTATATATTGCCTGAGGGATATCAAAACTATGTAACTACAGCAAGATATTCAAGTTGCTGTAACAATCTTCAAGTAACCTATCAACAATGCATATAATTTTGATCCAGGCATCTCAATTCAATAAGCTTTATAAATCTTTTACTTCATTATTGAACAGATATTTTTTTTCATAAAATTTATCAGAATTAGTATGCAATACAGTAGTACCTGTAGTTACTACAGTAATGCAATTGAATCTTTTAGAGCTGTTTCAGTGCAATACTGTAGTAACTCACACATATACATATAACTCATTATATACAACTTTTTTTCCAATTTCTTTTCTTTAATATTTTCTTTTAACCCATTCCAACTCAAGCCCTCCTTTTTACGCCCCACAAGAAAAAAGCTTTGGAAAACATTGTGGACAATGAAGAAATTGCTTATAACAAGCAATTTCTTCATTATCCACAATGTTTTCTATCCCAAAAGGCAAAAAAAATTAAAATTCCTGCAACTTGAAAATGTCGTCTGCAGCTGCTTTCAATTTAGGCCAATCTAAAATTTCCTTGTGTTGGAATGGGTTAATGAAAAAAAGGAAAATATGTTCAGAATTTTTCCTTTAGTAAATTAGAAATGAAAAAATGAGAATGTTTTTTCCTCTCTCCTGCAAAATTTGCCAAAACCAGAGTTACTACAGTTTTGCGATGAACCCTTGATATTCAATTACAATATTAAGAGTAAAGAGTCATTAAGATGACCATATAAATATCTTAAAGGCGGAAAAATGTACAGGCAAACAAGATGTGTTTGTGAAACACAATGCCACCAACGTACATGAGTTTTTTTTTTGGTTTGATCTTGGTATGTGACCTTGACCTTATCACATGACCTTGACTTTGAAATGAGGAGATGCGTATTATGGAGATGTATTTTGAATATGCTGGTAGTAATTGGCAATGTTAAGTTTTTTGGTTAAGTTTTGCAGACAGACAGACTCAATGACAGACAGACGGACAAAGGTAAAACAATATGCCCCCTATCTTTCGATGCAGGGGCATAAAAGTATAAAATGAGCTTCAAAGCTGTTATAGATACTAAGACCCTTTTTACTTGATATTTGATGGAAAAAACTATTTTGTCAGCATTATGATTCTTTCTACAAATTTGACAAATAAACCCATGACCAGACAATTTTGCTTTTTGGCAAACTGAGAAAATATGATCACAGAAAACTTTGAGGGGAAAGGAGATATTGCTTGTAACAAGTAATCTCTCCTTTTCCCCAGATGTTTACTACTTTATTTGGCAGTTACTTTCAAATCTTAGTTTGATTTGAAATGTCAACTGTAAGTTTTATCATTTAGAACCAGTCTAAAATTTGTTGTATGATAATGGGTTTGAGTTGCTAGGATATTTTCACCTAGCCCATTCCCACACCATTCCACTTTTTGATGCCTGTCATTTAAAAGCTTTGATAAACATTTGACAACAAAGAAATCGCTTGTTATAAGCCATTTTCTTCATTACCTACAAAGTTTTTACCCAAAAGACAAAGATTATCATAATTTAAGTCTTGATGAAAGTGTTGTCTGTAACTTGGATCAGTCTAACATTTTGTTAACCTGTATGAATGGCAGAGTTTCTCTTGATATTTGGTGTAATATGCTATTTTATTTGATATTGGGACTTCCACATAGCTTAAAAAATTTTTTGGAATTACCCTGCAGCATAAAACACAGAGACTAAGCCAAGATATTTGACATGTAAGCCATAACAAGGCAATTGTCATTAACACTTTCCTGTTCAATCCCTGGTTTATAGGTCCCCATGGTTTCATGCTAGCAAAAACATTGTGGGAAAAGAAGAAATTGCTTGTAATGAGCAACTTCTTCTTTCCCACTATAATTTCTACCCTGTACATTGGTTACTTTTCAAATTGCACTCTCTTTTAATCGTTGTCTGCAGCTTCTTTCAAATTGAACAATTTTAAATTTTGACAAACAGGAAAGGGTAAAGGCCCCTTTTTATGATATTCAATACAAGGATCTTCCTTGCATGTAAGAAAATGTGCAAAACTTGTATAGCTGTAGTTATAGGAAAATGTCATCAAGGTTTATTTGTTGAATGGTGTTTAAGGCCACTTTCAACAGTATTTCTGATACATGGATATCATATGACTGGTGCACCTAACCATGGCTCCTGTCCTTTCTCACACATGTAAAACCACAAGCTACATCTATTACAACGTTCCACTTTTAATACAACATTGGCACATAACAGATCCTATGACCATACGTGAGAGCCATATGATGCATGTTGTGATGAGCTGTCATATTCCTCATTACTATATAACCACTTCCAGCAAGTTTGAGAAAGATCGAGCCAAAATTAAGCACCTGTTGCATTGTAAAGAGAAAACTGGCATTAAGAACACTTTTCCTGTGAAATAGGATGGAATGTCATCAAAATCGAAAGGGATCTTCCTAATGACCATTTAATAATTTCTGTAAGTTTGGGAAAACCCACCAAAATTGTGAAAGCTTAATTGTTATTGCTGAATTTATGCCCGACATTAAAGGATAACAAAAACCCACCATGAGCATATTGTGACCAGGTGAGCTAAACGACTGATTGCTTTTGATCACCCCTTTAATGGATACAAGATATTGATTGTTTGCATGAACAGTGATGTCAATGACATTGCGTTTCATTGGGTAATATAAACTTGAAATTAAAATCTGAAAAACAATAGACTTTGTGTTGACAACATTGATAAATGAGTGATCAAGTCAACACAGCAGATGTTACCTTGTAGCAATTAACTCCGTGTGGAGAGCATATTTACTGACCATCTTTGTTGAGTCTGAAAGTATTAATTCTTTATTAGACTGCAAAGAATTTGTATGTACTTAATAGGCATATTCTTTTATTTCACACTTTCCTGTGCAATCCCTGCTTTATAAGTCCTTAAGATTTTATACTTGAGAAAAGATTTTGGAAAAAGAAGAAATTGCTTGTAACATGCGATTTCTTCTTTTCCAACTATAGTTTCTATTCTGTGGGTTAGTTACTTTTCAAATTGCACTCTAATTTCATTGTTGTCTACAACTTCTTTGAATTTTGACAAAGTAAGTCTTAAACTTTGTAAAGAGTTAAGAAAGGTTTTGTTTGAATTAAGTTTAATGCCACTCTGAATATTCTTTCACAGTAAAGTTCACTTATTTATTGCGTACTACTAGTGCTAGGCTTGAGCCCTGAAATGTCTTGCCCAAGGACAAACCCACATGACCAGTGGTGCAGCTGGGATTCAAAGCCATAGTCCTTGACTTCTTGCTAGCAATGCAAGACCCCTTTGAAAAATTGTTCTTCTTCACCAAGGTTTGATGGTCCAAACTCATGGGTGTGGAATTCACATGCCCATTTGTCTGACATGACAGGTTTATTTTCTTGGGAAAAAGTACATTTTTCAAGGCAACTTGCCGAAGGACAAATAAATACCAGGGCATATCTTGGAATGGTACAAAACAGATCTTAACCCATTCCCTTACAGTCACAATTTTTGATGCCCCTCAAGAAAAACAATTTGGAAAACATTGTGGAAAATGAAGAAATTGCTTGCTACATGCAATTTCTTAATTTTCAGCAATGTTTTCTACCTAGTAAGTTAAAAAAATCTAAAATTTCATAAACTTTATATTGTAACTCCTTTCAATTCAGACCAGTCTAAAATTTTGCCATCTGGAAATGGGTTAAAGAAAACTTGTTATATATTGGGAAATTATGATGATTCTATAGTGAAGGGTGTAAAACATTGATGTAAGTGAAGAAAATAACAACTTTTTCTCTAAATCTATCTCTTCACCTTTTAGGAGACAAGTTTGTTTAAATTCTGGAAAAGTAAAGAGCTAATCTGTACAACTGTACAATCTATAATAATGGGTTAAAACATGTAGTTTTAATTCCTTGTTGCAAAGATTTACCGGTAAATCCATTTCATTTGGATTGATTGTATCACACTTAATATCCATTGCAACAGTTATTCAGTTATTATGCAGAAACTGGTCACCTTACAATGGCTTCTTGTCATTCTTCTCAATAGTGAATCCAGGACAAACGACATGGGCCACCAAATGCTCATCTACTTAGGGAACTACTTATAACCACTTATATTTTACATTGGAGAGAGATACAGAAAGGACAATGTCAAAATGACTTTTATCAAAATTAAATGTCAGAAAGAGTTATAGCTTAGCTTGGGCTAGAACTCACAACTTGTGAATTTAGCAAAAAGTGTGTTACAAACTGAGCTACCTGGATTGTACAATGCATTTCAATTGGCATGTGCTCTTGAACCTATTCCCACTCATCTTCACATTTTGTTGCGTTAAATAAAGACTATTGAAAACACTGTAACACATTGCTATGTATATTGCCTATGACAATATAACTTTTGGGGACTGCGTCCATAGCACAGTTAATAACATATGCCATTCCCAGTTGCGAGGTCGCGAATTCAATCCCGGCTTGGACAAAAATCGTTTCAGACATTTGCCTCCCACAATTGGGTAGATAATTGTAAACCTAAGTCTAATGAGCAGCTGGGGGCACAGAAAGGGTGTTGTTGTTGCACTATGAGAGAATCTAGGGGTAGGTGCTCAAGCCTTCATGATATGACTGAAATACTTTTAAAAGTGGCTTAAAATAAAATGTAAGGGAAGTCAGTTCAATAAATATGTGTTGCTATTGTTTATCTTCAGTCAAACTTCAAAATGGGATGCCATGGGTTCGATCCCCGGCGGCAGCACATATTCTTTCGACATTTGTCTCTCACCAATGGGTGGATAATTGTAAACCTAAGTGGAATAGCAGTTGGAGGCCAGGTAAGGATGCAGTGGTAGTACTGGTGTGAGAAATAACAGAAATCCATTGTTAGGTGCTCTGAGCGGCTGCGATATGACTGAAATACTGTTACAAGTGGCGTTAAACCCCATGCAATCAATCAATCAATCAAGACAAAACTTAAGTGACAGTGTGACTTATTGAAATGGAGTTTTAATGGGTCTTATTTTTTCATGTTTTTAACGTCTGAAAGTGTTTTTTTTTAAATGTCAACCTTTTGGTGGAAGTGATTACCTCTGTCAGGTCCTAAAGGAGGCTGTGATACCTGATATTGAAATAAAACAACTGATTTCAATTGATTTGGTGAATGAAACATGATGTTTTATGGTTTATATCATTTTTTTTATCATTTTTTTTTCAAAGCAATTTGATTAAAACATTAGCCCAAGCATTTTGAATTTAATACAACCTGCTCAAAACTTTCAAAGCACAAAATCAAACCATTTCCGTTCTGATCTATACCATTCAAAAGACTATTCAAATTCATTCATTTTGTCATTATCATAATTTGCCTTAACTGCAAAACCCGGGTTCATAAATCGACTTGGGTGGACCTACACACATATTATACACTACCTCCCAGGCATTATTTGACAATTCCATAATTTCCTTAACTGCAGAACCTGGGTCTTTATTTGGACCAGGGTGGACCCACATAGACATTATACCCTACCACCCGGGCTATGGCTTAATCAAATGCTATTTCAAATCCCTATATGGTGCAATAGGACAATGTCACTACATTAAAAAGTAAAAGGCAACAGTTCTAGAATTAGGCCTATAACCATCCCTTGCATAAAAGCACTCAACACTTTCCTGTTTTTTCTGTGTTTTTTTTTTTTAAATTTTACATTTGTACAAATCCTAAGAAGTTGCAGATGACAATTTAACGAGAGTGCAATTTAAAAAGCAACCATCCTACAAGGTAAAAATTATTGTAGAAAAAGGAGAAATTGGCTTGGTACAATTTCTTCTTTTCCCCCAATGTTTTTTCAGGTATAAAATCGCAGGAACGTAAAAACCTGGGATTGTACACTAAAGGAAGGGTTAAAGTATAAAACAACGAGTATAAATCTAGCGATATATACAATACGTCCACCCAACATAAATGGTACGAAATAGTTCAGGTACGACCTGACGGATCATGAGTACATTGCGTTATCTATCACAAGGTGATAAATATTTTACTATTTAAAGTATTTAGAGACTAGTTTGGAACAGGAACTTGTAAAAGTTAAAAAATTAAACCTGTTTTTTTATCTCGGGGTGCGAGCTGCTCCGAATGTGGTAGAGAAATGCGGCAAAATTGTGTTCTGTAGTAGTGAAAACTCTCCACTTTGTGTTTGTCAACCCGCACGGTTAAATATACCATTTATTTATTGAATGGTTAATCTAGCAATTGATTGACGACTGGTTGGTCGATTCATAATATATTGGTCGATATTGATCGAAAAAAACGCGTTCGGTAACATATACAAACTGTATTGACCATTCTTAAGAATGGACGCCCATTCTTAAGAATGGGCACAATGTGTCTGCCCGTTCTTAAGAATGGGCATATTCTCAAGATTGGGCACAACATATACACTTATACTTTGGAAAAAGGGAACTTTTGAAAAAAAAAAGAACTTTGGTGCATTTTAGGAGATGGGTATCAATATAGGCCACTTTTATAGCAACATTTCATCTGTATTGTCCAAAATGTGGTCAATAGTATTTAGATGCTCTAAAAATTGAACAAATTCAATTATTCAATCAAGCTGTTTCAAATTGTATTTCCAATATTTACACAATTTAAGACATCTAACAATGGCATATTGATTGCTACTAGATATAATTCTGAGAGGTGATGATACATACTTATCTGTATGCATATTGCCGAGTGTAAATGTCTTCTATTTATCTGACTTACATAAAGAAAAGAATATATGTGTTTTATAACTAAAAGTCAACCACTTAAATAAGTTTACCCATTTCTCAAAAAATTTTTGTCCAAGGACAGTGAGTTATTTTCAAGTATTTTGCAGTTTTGATGAGTTTCAACTGTAATATAACCCATTCCCACACCTTGATGCTTTGTTAAACCCCTCAAGAAAAACAATTCAGGGGAATATTGTGTGTAAAATGAAGCAATTGCTTGTAAAAAGCAATTTTTTCATTTTACACAATGTTTTCTTTCAAGAAAGTTGAAGAAATCTAAAATTTCATATACTTTCAATTGTCGTCTGCAACTCCTTTGAATTTAGACCAGTCTAAAATTTTGCGGTCTGGTAATGGGTTAAAGCAAAATATCTGCATGATAGCATATGATAGTACTGTATATCCTCATTAAAATTTCTCTTGATCATAAGTTCTTAAAACATTCCATGATCAGGGGTCGACACTAACTTTGATTCAATGGGATCCCACAGGAATGACTACCTATTACTTCAGGGTTTCCTCCAGATATTCAGGGATTCCTTCTTGATATACATTAACTCAATCACACGCAATCCTGTCCTTCTAAGCCGAACTTGAAAAAAAGCTTTGGAAAACATTGTGGATAATGAAGAAATTGCTTGTTACAAGCAATTTCTTCATTGTCCACAATGTTTTCTACAAAAACAAGCAAACAAAAAAAATTAGGGGCATAAGTTGATAAGTAAGATCTATTTTACTGGAGAAATATTAAAGGATCCTGACAGAATCCCTAGCCTGAGATTGCTGGGGTCCCTCCCAATTTTCAGGGATCCTTGGGATCCCGGGACACTGTTAGTGTCGACCTCTGATGATTTGACATCATTGGCCTCCATCAATATTTTTTTCAAGCACATCAAAGGTTGCATTTGGTTTTGAATGGAAGATGTTTTGGGGTTTGAAACAAGTTATCCTAGAACATGAGCTATTCTAGTTAATATATTTAGCTTGGCTGTTTTTGGAGAAAACCAGAGTTACAGCTTACTGTTCTCACCCAACAACAGATTTTGGACTTTTCTAAATTGAAAGAAAATATAGGCAGTCTAAATTGAAAGAAAATGTAGGCAGTCTAAATTGAAAGAAAATGTAGGCAACATCCTCAAGTTGATGAGTTTTTTTAAAAATCTTGGCATTTGGGGAAACATTGTGTGAAATAAAGAAATTGCATGAAATATCAATTTTTCCCACTATGTTTCCAAAGCTCTTTTCAATAGGGCCAAAAAAAGCGGCATTGTGTGGGAATGGGTTAAGCAAGGTTGTCGTCTTGGTTTGTCATTATCGAAAAACTTTAACATTTTGAAACATCTCTGGAATTGCTGAACACATTTACTTCAACTTTGAAAATATAATCACTATTGAAAAAGCAATGTATACCAACATGGGAGATAACTCTAAATGCATTTTTAGCTCTGCTGTTTTCAGAGAATACCGGAGGTATTGGTGTGGCCAGGTTGTCAACAACGTCTGCGTCAGTATTATCATCATACAAAAAATTTGACATTTTGTCATATCTCTGATATTACTGAACACATTTCCTTGAAACTCAGAATATAATTATTATAATATTATTATGTTCACTGTCAAAGAGCAAGGTATACCAGCAAGATGGATAACTGAATGCATTTTTGAACAAATTATAAACCCTTGTTTTACTTAGAAGTTTTACCCACTATCAAGGACTTAAACAGCCGCGCAATGGCATCCTCATGCGCTGCGCTTGTTATCATAATTGAGGTCATGTTTTAGCGTATTTTTTTTATGTAGTTTGTTTCCTTATATTATAAGCGTTAGTGGATTATGAATCTGAATGAGAAAAAATATTGTTTGAGCAAGGAAAATCATTTGTAGACATTTTTAGGGTATAACCATCCCTTTGACATGACTTACCTGTTTGTTTATAATAGGTAAAAATATAAAGAAGTGCATTTGATCAATCACTTAATGGCTTAGTTGGCTTGGTTACTTGTTGTTAAAACTGAAAATTAAGATTGACCCATTATCAGAGGACAAACTTTTAGACTGGTTCAGAATCAAAGAAGTTGCACTCAAAATTTTTTAGTTGTTGAAATTTTGAAAAAAATCGTTGTCAATTTTAGGGAAGAAAACACTGTGGATTATGAAAAAAATTGCTTGTCAAAAGCAATATCTTCATTTCCCACAATGTTTTCCAAATAATTCTCCTAAAGGGCTTAAACAAGTGGGATTGTGTGGGAATGGGCTAATATTAACTAGGTATTTTCAAAGTAACAACTTTATCAAGTTACTTTTTACTGATATGAAATAAGTGGTTGGAAGCTTGGCATTTTACCAGGATAAGATTACTAGCTCTTCTTTGTTATCTACATATGTCTTGAACAAAGTGGAGAAAGTAACCTCTTATGTTTAAAAGATTTTCATGTTGATGCTTTGTACACTCATTTCAAGAGATAAACCTGAAATATTTTTGTGTTTTTTTATCTCAACTACTTACTATTAAAAACTCATTTTGGCATATTTGGTTTCAAAGTATCATATGGAATACCAACCCTTTTCTCGAGCACACAAATTAACGTGCCATTTACAAAATTGAATACATGAATGATATTTTTCTCTCATTCAGATAAAGTCCACAAGCACCAAGTCAGAAATGTTTGTGTCTAATAACTCAAGTGGGGAAACATCAACAAAGATTAATGATTTATCTTATAAAACATCAACACAGCTTAATAATTCAAGTGGGACAGTACCATCCAAGTTTGATAATTTACCTCCTAAGACATCATCAGGACCTGATTATTCAAGTGGAAATCTATCACCACAGCCTGGTGATTCAACACAAAAAACATCACTGAATATTGATAAATCCTCTTCTAAAACATCTACACAGCCTGATCTTTCTAGTGGAAAGGCGCAAAAGGCATCAAAACAGACCTGTACTTCAGCTGATATTGATTCTATCCATAAGGAAATGTCAATGAAGATTGATAACTCAACATCTATAACTTCAACCAAAGAGGATGATTCAGTACTGCAAAAACAAACTGATTTTGATGATATTTCATCAATCCAGCTGGATAAGTCGATATCTATATTACTGACCAAAATGGATGGTTCAATGAAAGATATGCCAACTGATTTTGGTGATGTATTGCAGAAAGTATCAGCCAAGATTGATAACTTAAAAGAGAAAACTTCAATCGTGTTGAATAAACCAGTACAACAAACATCAACTGTGATTGATGACTCCAAACAGAAAACCCCTCCAAAGCTCTTTGAATGTGCAAAATGTACCTACAAATCTTTAAGACGTACAAATTTATTGCGACATTTAAGATCTCATGAAAATACAAAATCTCGTCTAAACTGTCCAAAGCCAAGTAAACAAAGGCCTAAAAGACCACAAGAGTATCTCTGTGAAAAGTGTGCAAAAACTTTCAAAACTAAGTGTGGGCTAACACTTCATAAAAAACAGCATGACGGTGAATATAAATATGTTTGCGACATTTGTAATAAGGGTTATAACCAGTCAACCCAATTTAGATATCACATCACTACACATCAAGCAACGGCAGCACAATGTTGTTATTGCAGGAAGACGTACATAGGCCATTCATCACTTAAAAGACACCAAAATGTCTGTTCATTAAATCCAAATGTACCTAAAGACATTGATAGAAGTCTAATATGTGAGGAATGTGGTCAAACATTTTCAAGTAAAGATGCATTATCATATCATGTTAAGGGGAAACATGGAACCGCAAGCTATGTTTGTAATATCTGTGGGAAAGTGTATGCATGGCGATCATCTTTGAGGACACATAAAGCCCTATGTATGAAAAAATGTTTCCTAATCTCATTACCTGATACAGAGAATTAGACTGATTCTTAGAGGGTTATCATTTTAATGCCTGTGGGAAAGCTTACTCATGGCTGTGATATTTTTTAGGACACTCAAAGCCATGTATAAAAAAATATTTATTTATCTCATTACATGATACAAATAGTTAGACTGAAAGTTACTTATATCAGCTTTGGGTATAACACAAAGGAATATGTTAACCCATTGCCAGACAACAAAATATTAGACTGGTCCAAATTGAAATAATCTGCAGACGACAGTTAAAAGTGTATGAAATTTCAGATTTTGTAGTTCACCTGAGAACAAAGTTCTTAAGGTGAGTTATTGTGATCACCTAATGTCCTGCGTCCAGTGTCATATGTCATAGTAGTGCGTCAGTCAACAATTTCTTTAATCATCTTCTGAACCTCCTGAACAAGACAACTAATCTTGATAAAACTTAGCAGGGATGCTCCTTGGGTAATACTCCAGAAAGCCTAGAGCATTGATATCTGGTATGCAGCATCTCATAGGGGACCTATGATGCCCCTTAGATCATGTCATGCGATACCAGGGCTCACGCTGTCGGTCGCTATTGTCGCCAAAAGCGACAAAAATACAATTCTGGCGCAAGTTTTATTCATTTGGCAAAAGTGTGTGGCGCCAAAAAAAAATGAAAAGTGTTGTTAGCTTAAAACATACATTTACTTTGACTAATCTCTGGAAATCAAGTCCGAGGGCCAAGTGTGTATAATTGCTAAAGGGCTAGTATATCGGATCAATTATGTCATTGAGTCTGACATAAGACTAACACATCACCAAATTTAATACAGATCTGATTGACAGACAATCAGGTGAATAAAATGCGCTCATTGGTCGGCGAGTCGTATTGATTTTGTGTTATGGGCGTGACTTAGTATTATGGATGAGCCGATGCAACTTCTTAGTTGACGGCCATCACATAATCGATCAGAAGACCTCAATTATCACGTATAAATAGGCTTTCAATAAGAAAAGTGTAATTAAACTGGCCGCCATTTGCCTTTTCCTGGTGAATATAATTGCCGAATTCGGGCATATTTTCGTATATTTCTGCCGACAGTTTCAGTCTGATTCTAATCTCAGCACCGCTACCGCGATTCCTTACTAAAACACTGAATCATCATTTATGGGTCATTAGAAGGATATTCTGATGAACTGTTGATAGAAAGAATGATTGTTTGTCAAAATTTGACAAAAATTTCAAAAGTTATACTGTCCCAAAAGCAGACGAACCATTTCTTTTTTGTTCATTCGTACCCAAGAATGTTCAACCTTAAACCGATTTTTTTTAAATTACAGAAGTCTACCCATTATTAAATCAAGCATATTTTACTAGGTTTACTACTATTACCTTCTCTTTTTTTTTCTCACCAAAGTCTCAATTTTCTCATCAAAGTACTGAAAGCACTGATTAAAGATGAGTAAAAATCAATGTAGGTGTATGACTTAGCTACATTCATTAAAGACAAAACAACTAACAAATGACCATATCAAAAACCTGTTTAATATACACATTATCTATTGAACAACATAAAAGTTAAAAAAATTACAATGCAGTTAAGAAATGCTCGAGCTTGGCCCCAACTCCTCAATTTGGCCCCAACTTTTTCCATTTGGTCCCAACTTTTTAGCTCACCTGAGCACGTAGTGCTCAAGTGAGCTATTGTGATCGTCTTTTGTCCGGCGTCCGTCCGTCGTCCGTCGTGCGTCATGCGTCGTCATTCAACAATTTCTTTAAACGACATCTCCTCCTAAACCACTGGGCCAATTTGAACTAAAGTTGGCAGAAATATTCCATAGGTGGTCCCCTTCAAAAATAGCTAAAAGAATTGAAATCCGTTAAAAACTTTGGTTGCCATGGCAACAAAAGTGAATTTTGAGAATAATCTTTAAAAATCTTCTCCTCCTGACCCAGAAGGCATAGAGCCTTGATATTTTGCATGAAGCATCAGTATATTGACCTCTTTCAAAGTAGCTAAAATCATGATCCTCGGGTCCCCAGGGGGGAGCCCCAGGGGGGTGGGGTTTATATAGTAATAAAGAACAATTTTTGAAATGAAATCTCCTCTCAAACCACTGGGCCGATTTGAACCAAATTTGGCGGAAATGTTGCTTAGGTGGTCCCCTTCAAAAATAGCTAAAAGAATTGAAATCCATTAAAAACTCTGGTTGCCATGGCAACAAAAGTGAAATTTTAAAATAATCTTTAAAAATCTTCTCCTCCTGACCCAGAAGGTGTATAGCCTTGATATTTTGCATGAAGCATCAGTATATTGACCTCTTTCAAAATAGCTAAAATCATGATCCTTGGGTCCCCAGGGGGGAGCCCCAGGGGGGTAGGGTTTATATAGAAATAAAGAACGATTTTTTAAATGACATCTCCTCTCAAACCACTGGGCTGATTTGAACCAAATTTGGCAGAGATGTTGCTCAGGTGGTCCCCTTCAAAAATAGCTAAAAGAATTGAAATCCGTTAAAAACTCTGGTTGCCATGGCAACAAAAGTGAATTTTTAGAATAATCTTTAAAAATCTTCTCCTCCTGACCCTGAAGGCATAGAGCCTTGATATTTTGCATGAAGCATCAGTATATTGACCTCTTTCAAAATAGCTAAAATCATGATCCTCGGGTCCCCAGGGGCGGAGCCCCAGGGGGGTGGGGCTTATATAGAAATAAAGAACGATTTTTTAAATGACATCTCCTCTCAAACCACTGGGCCGATTTGAACCAAATTTGGCAGAAATGTTCCTTAGGTGGTGCCCTTCAAAAATAGCTAAAAGAATTGAAATCCGTTAAAAACTCTGGTTGCCATGGCAACAAAAGTGAAATTTTAAAATAATCTTTAAAAATCTTCTTCTTCTGACCCAGAAGGCGTAGAGCCTTGATATTTTGCATGAAGCATTAGTATATTGACCTCTTTCAAAATAGCTAAAATCATGATCCTCGGGTCCCCAGGGGCGGAGCCCCAGGGGGATGGGGTTTACATAGAAATAAAGAACAATTTTTTAAATGACATCTCCTCCCAATTCACAGGGCCAATTTGAACCAAATTTTGCAGAAATGTTCCTTAGGTGGTCCCCCTTAAAATTAGCTAAAAGAATTGAAATCCGTTAAAACTCTGGTTGCCATTGCAACAAAAGTGTAATTTCAAAATAATCTTTAAGAATCTTCTCCTCCTGACCCAGAAGGTGTACAGCCTTGATATTTTGCATGAAGCATCAGTATATTGACCTCTTACAAATTAGCTAAAATCATGATCCTCGGGTCTCCAGGGGCAGACCCAGGGGGGGGGGGGGGGCTATAGGCATGAAGCATAAGTTCACAGACTTCTTTCTTATTTCTGAAATTATTACCCATGGAAAAAGTTTTTTCCTTCTTTCAAATCGGCACTAAAGCCTTGGAATTTGTAATTTGGACTTTTGGATTCCCAGGTTCATAGTCTTTATATGTAATTGTGGCCCACTTGTTTCATAATCCTAACCTTAACATGAAATTAGACTGTTGAAAGAAAAAGAGCCTTTATCTCAGGTGAGCGCCCCAGGGCCAACGGCCCTCTTGTTTAATTTGGCAAAAGTGATGGCGACAACTTTCTTCAAGCCAGAGCTAACCCTGGATACCCTTTGGGTTATTTTGGGCTCTGTCCAGCTGTACCCAAATTTCACAGAAACTAAGAAGGAAAATATCTTCTGTAAAATGAGAATGCTTAGAACAATGATATTTGGTATGTTGAACCTCCTAGTGAATCTCTAAAAGATTATTCGTGGGTTGACCCTTTGGAAATATTTGGGCTCTGCACAGGAGCATCCTATTTTTTACATAGAAATGTTGTAGAAAATCTTACAAACCCCAACCAACCCAACACCCTATTTTATTAGCTCAACTATTCGAAGAATAGGCGGGCTATTCCAGTCACTTTGGGGTGGGCATAATTGTTTGGTTAAACCGTATGTTCAAGTGTCATATCTCAGTTTCTATTAATGCTATAACTTTGGAACTTTGCACATTTTTTGTGACAAAATTATCACCCTCTAGACAAGGTTTCACTACGCTGACATTCATTTTAGTTGAATTTTAACCCTTTTGGGACTTTAAAATTTTTGGTTAAACCTTACATGCAACTGTCATATGTCTTTAATAACTCTCTTTCTACAAATGCTATTGCCTTGAAACTTTGCACATTCTTTTTTGATCATCATATCATCTTCTAGGCAAGGCTTCATGACAATTACATTTATCATAGTGGAGTTTTATCCCTTTTTGGACTCTTGGTTAAACCTTGTGTGCAACTGTCATATATAATTCTCTTTCTACCAATGCTATTACTTTGAAACTTTGCACATGTTTTTGTGACATTAATATCAGTCTCTAAATATAGATTCATTACTGTTACTTTCATTTTAGTGTAATTCTTACCATTTTGGGACTTTGAAATTCTTGGTTAAACCTTACGTGCAACTGACATTTATCTTTAATAATTCTCATTCTACTAATGCTTTTGCTTTGAAACTTTGCACATTTTTTTTTGTGACCATCATATCATCTTCTAGGCAAAGATTCATTACAGTTTCATTTATTATAGTTGAGTTTTAACCCTTTTTGGACTTAGAAATTCTTGTTTGACTTAAAATTTTATTTGAAAGATTTTTTATCTATTACTATGGTATTATGCCTTATGTAGACATTGAATAGCTGTTACTATCCAGCATTCAGAATAGTCGAGCATTGCTGTCCTCTGACCGCTCTTGTTTTAATTCACTATCTAGTTCATCAAATTGAATCTTCCTTGCAATGTACATGCTACCTTTCTAGTACAGAAATCCTGAATCTTTGTAAGCAAGTCTCTTTGTTTCTGATTTCTTATACAAGATTTTCTTAACAGTTGACTTTTGGCCTAAATTAGGTCACTAGCATTTAGATTACTTCTACAGTCAACAACTCGGATGAGTGCTTTAGGGACAATTGCCCTCTTGTTTTATTTTTCTGTGTAGAAAAAATTGTGAAAAATGAAGAAATTGCTTGTTAACCCATTCTAATACATTGATGCATTTAAACACCCTCAGCATGAAATCTTTCAAAAACATCGTTTTCCACAATGTTTCCTGCAAAATAACAAAGATTTTAAAGGTTTCATCAATTTAAAAATTTCATCTGCAACTTCTTTGAATTCAGAATGGTCTAATATTTTATCGTGTGGGAATGGGTTAAACAAACAATAAGTTTTTTGAAGAAGAAATTATTGATTTTGACCATCTACATTTGTATCTATACCCCCCAAAACTATGTTTGGAGGGTATATAGGAGTCAGCTTGTCTGTCCTTCGGTCGGTCAGTCGGTCTGTCTGTAACTTTTTCGTGTCCTCTCAATTTCTCAGCAACGATTGGATGGATATGATCCAAACTTCACAGATGTAATCGATATCAAGTAGCAATGTCAATATTCCATTTTGGTTACGGTCCTTTGATTTTTGATGGAGTTATGGCCCTTTGGTGAAAAATCGCGTCTGCTCAAATTCTCAGCAACCATTGGACAGATTTGATTCAAATTTCACAGAACGACTCAGTATAAGTCAGACATGTGCATATTCTATTTTGGTTATGGTCCATTGATTTTTGACAGAGTTTTGGCCCTTTAATTAAAATGTCTGTTTTTGTTAAGGCCCTTTGGCTGATAGCACTTGTATATTGACTAGCGCTGTTTTGGGGTATTAGTCCGCTTTGCGACAATGTCTAGTTTGAATTGGCCAATGTCACACTTTCTTCATTGGTTTTCTTTCTATTCTACCATTCCCAAATAGAGACAAGGAAATGGTTGACAAATTGAATTCAGGTCCATCTAGTACCTGGTTAACGCATAACCAGACAATAAAATTTTAGACTAGTCCAAATTGAAAAGAGTTACAGACAACAATTTAAAATTGGTGAAATTTGAGATTTTTTTCAACTTTCTGGGTAGAAAACTTTGTGTAAAATGAAACAAATGCTTTATGCAAACAATTTCTTTATTTTACGCTATGTTTTCCTGATGTTTTTTCTTGAGGTGCATCAAAAAGGAGTTAACCCATATCCACACAATCCCGCCTTTAGACGCCCCCAAAGAAAATAGCCTTTTTAAAAAAATTGTGGAAAATGAAGAAATTGCTTTATACAAGTAATTTCTGCACTATCCAGAATGTTTTCTATCTCAAAAGATAACTTTTTTTAAAATTTCATCAACTAAAAATTGTCTACAATTTTTTTGAATGAGTACTAATTTATAATTTTGTCGTCTTGTAATGGGTTAAGACTCTTTTTATTGAAGATATTTGGTGAAATTGTAGTTTTGAAATTGTAAAATGAAAAGTTTTTTTTATTAGTGAACTAAAGCTGCAATGTAACAGGAAAAATGAGGATCTTGCCCTGAAATCGAATTGATTAGAAATTAAAATCATTTTCTGTCTGATTTGAACTGGCAAGCCTCTTCACCATATTGTCTGTTCATGAGCAAAATGTCATAGCTACATCTTTATTAAAGCTGTAGTTTTGACATTTTGCTTGCACAACTGCAATTATATTTCCATATTAATACTACACATTTTGTTATTTATTTTTTTGTTTGTTCATAATTTTCAAAAATGTTTTTATGTTAATATTAACAGACATATTAACTTAGAAGAGGCAGTTACATCCTCCCCCTTCAACAAACTGTGTGAAGTAAAATGAAGTGAAACTTTTTATGGTTTTATTGATTGGTTTTTGTCATATATTATAAATGTGGGGAAAGGGGAGATATAATATCACTGAAATCTGTCATGTGCCATAATATCCATGCAACTTTAACCTTTTCCTTTAAAAGTCTTCTTTTCAGAAATGTCAGGATGAATTTCAAACAAAATGCTCGGGGTGCTCATTGGATGACCCTTTATCAGATTCCTTAAAAGTATTTTGTGTAATCTTTAAATATCTCCTTAGAGACTGAAAGGAATGAGCCTCACTCGATTGCACCATAATTGATCATTTCATCGATCTAGGAGCAAAATAGCATTATTACAGCCTTATTAAAGCTGTAGTTACAACATTTGCCCGTGCACTGATGATATGGTGACCCTTATCAGATTCTGTCAAGAATTTTTTTGCCATTCTTTTACTTGACTTTTATGGGCCAAGCTCATTTCTATCATTATATGGTATGTAGGGAAAATCTGTTCACATGGATTTCACAAGAATGATCCTAGGTTGACCATTTATGATATTCCTTCAAAGAATTTATATCTGATAATAAGCTATGGCTTTAATGGGCGAAACTAATTTTCAATTTGTGGTATATTGTAAAAACCTTTGAAAATCCATGATAGGTTGGTTATTTTTTCAAATCGCCCCCAAATTTTATTGTCGTCTCTTTGCTCATGGAGGAGAATGGAATGCATGATTTTTGTCGAGCCCACATGGGGTCAGTGAGACATAGTCGTAACAATTTCACTTTGGTGTTAGCGCGTGTGTGGGTTAGTGCAGAATTTTGTCTGGAGTGTAACTTCTACGTTTTAGATTTGAAAGTAACTTTGCTTAGTTGATCCTCTTGATGAGTGCTAGTGTAATGTGAAGCATTTGTTGTGATACCTCCAAGGTCAAGGTCACAGTTGAAGGTGAAATGACAAAATTTACCTTATCCGGAGCATAAATTCTGCTTTTTATATGCCGCCGGAGGCGGTCGTATATTGGCATCATCTTCTCCGTCTGTCATCCGTCCATCCGTATGTACGTATGTCCTTTTTTCTTGTGAGCACAACTCCTCCTAGGTTTCTGGTTGGATCTTTTTGAAACTTGGTCAATGTTATCACCTTAATTGGTAGATGTGTATGGTTCATTGATTTTTGCCTCAGTTATACCCCCTTAAAACTTGGTCTCTGGGGCTTATTGAAATTGCAGACTTGTGAATGCAACTCCTCCTAACTTTTTGTCTTGATTTAAATGAAACTTGATCAATGCCATCACCATAATTTGTAGATGTACATGGATCAAGGATTTTATGGTTCATTGATTTTCGCAAGAATTATGCCCCTTGACACTTAGTCTCTGGGTTTTTGAGTGGATATTTATAAATCCTTGTCAGTGTCTCTAGTTCTATAGATGAATCTGTATGAAACTTGATCAATGTCATGACTATAATTGGTAGACATGCATTTAAGTGAAACATTAATTGGGGCTTAACAGAGACATTGATGCTGAGTAGTGATTCATGGAAGTTAAACTGTAAGACATTTGATGCTGAGTAGTATTTCATGGAAGTGAATCAGTGATTTTGGCTTAATAGAGACATTGGTGCTGTATAGTGGTTCATGGAAGTGAAACAGTTATTTGGGCTTAACAGAGACATTGATGCTGAAAACATCTACCAAAAAAGATTGTATTTTATAAGTGCATAGTAATGGTTTCAGTTGACTTTGAAAAAAGAATAATCAGGAAAATAAAAGACACTTCAGTTTGGCTGACATTTTTGCAGTCATGAAGGTTAATGGTGACGGTGTTAAGGGTGTTAGTAGTTAGTTTTGAGATCTAGATAACAAATTGTGATAACAATCTAACTCAGTTATTCCTGTTCTTGTAAGACTTCTTTGGTATTGTCTTTTTGAGCCCTATTCTGAGCTTCCTGTGAGTACCAACAACATATGGTTTGATTAATCACAAAAGAAATTTACATTTTAAAGCAGAAATCACTCTCTTTATCTGGAGCTGGAACTTGGTGGCTGTGGAATGTGTTCTTTGTGTAAGGGCAAGTCCCAATAACTCAACTATTTAGACTAAAAAAATACATGTAGTTCTCTTATTTTCAAATCCTTTCGTTTTATATCTGTTTGGTTTAATGTATGAAATCGTTTCCATTTAATTTATAGTCTTTGAATTAATGATTACAAATATAAAAATACATGTTATACTTTTGATTATGTTTTTTGAATGCTTTTCAAGTGTAGTAATTTTGTATAGCAGCCATTTCCAAATACATTCTATGGTCAAAGGGAGATTAATAAAAAAATCCCCTCTAAAAAATCCTCCCCTGTCTAATTCGAGTCATCCTTCCTAAACAAAAAACTACTTAATCCTTTTCTTTTCAAATTCTCTTTTTTTATAAATCTTGAAAATAGTGTGGAAAAGGAAGGAACTATATTTCATTATATGCTTAAGCTTAGAAGTTTATGTCACTCACCCTGATGGCTGGATAATAGTAAACCCTAGTTTATGTCACCCATCCTGATGGCTGGATAATAGTAAACCTAAGTGGGATGAGCAGCTGGAGGCTCAAAATTGATGTTGTAGTAGTACTAGTGTGATAAATACCAGGAATCCACGGTTAGGTGCTCAAGCTGCCGCAATTTGACTGAAATACTGTTAAAAGTGGCATTAAATCCCCTGCATTTAATCAACTTTATACCTCGATCAAAAAATCGAAAATCAATTTAAATCAATAAATGTCAAATGTTGTTTATTCAAAATTAAAATATCTTATTCAAACGGTGTTTGATAGACATATTATCTGATTGACAGGTAAATTTCAACCTGAAATTTTAAGTTCAGCTAAAAAAAAAGAAAAATAACAATAAAACTCGACATAACAGAAATAGCTGATATTTCTGATACAGAATAAAGATTCAATTCTATATGAAATAAAGAGTGTATGAAGTTGAGACTTGAATTTTACCTTGGCATATCCGGATGTTCAAGATTTCCAATTTGGTTAGATTAACATGAAACAGTTATATTCACCTAAAACTGAGAATGTTAGTTATTGATATTTTAGATTCATTTCTCCATTAGTAATGAAATCTCAAACCCATCTGGAACATGGCGACATTCAGGACCTTCAGTCCTTTGATTTTATTATTATTATTAGTTGCAGTTTAAAGAGGCATTAAACCCCATTCAATCAATCAATCAATCATAACAAACAGTTTGAACTTGACAATTTCAAAAGGTAGTCTGCAATTGTTTTGAATTTGGTTCTGTCAAAATAAGTAGTGTCTACAATTATTTTCGTGAAACAGCAGCAAAGTGGCGGCGAATATTGTGACTATGGCACTCTTGTTTGGAATGATTTCAAAATGAAAATGCCATATTTCGCCTTGTTAACACTTAATCCTTTCCCACTCAATCCCTTGTTTTTAAGACTCTATAGCGAAAGGTTTAAGAAAACAGTGTGGTAGAAGGGGAAATTGCACAGAATGTGCAATTTCTTTTTTTTTCAACAACGTTTTCTATAACATAGGTAAAGCAGAAGCAATCTTTTTTATAGTTATAAATTTGTTGTTTGCGAAACCTTTTAAAAAATCCTTTTCAAAGTGAAAAATTGCTAGAGTGGTAATGGGTTAAGCACGCTCATTTTCTATGCCATGTGCATGATGCTTGGTGAGAATGTTTGTCAGTGATATCTCGACCAACTGTGAAACTTGGTGACATCTGTCCTGAGAATAGCTCAGTAGGTCAAATCTTTAGAAAAAACTTTTTGTGCATTCTTTTTGCCAAATTTTCTGTCTGTTGTTCATGCAAGTTGGTAAGAATGTTTCTTTTAATGATATCTGGATCATGTTTCAATATAGGTCATTTCCATCTTGAAAGTAGGTTGTGAGGTCAAATCTTAGTAAAAAAATTGTGTGCGCTCTGTAAGCCACAGTATTTGTCCAATCTTAATCATACTTGGTCAGAATGTTTTTTTATTGATACCTCAGCCGAATTCAATATGGGTCATGTGTGTTCAGAAAGTATGTTACTAGGTCGGATTTTTTGAAAAAAAATTCTGTAAGCCACATTCTCTATAAATATTAGCAGACTCGAGATGTTGTCCCTGGACAACCTATTTCTCATGTTTTTCAAAAGTTTAGACCTGTCCAAATTCAAAGTTTTGTACATGAAAATTTAAAGTGAATTTAATTTGAAAAATAACCATTCAGTAGGTTAGAAAATATTGTGGATAAAGCAATTTCTTCTTTTTCTACTATGTTTTCTCAATAATAAAATCACGGGGGCTTAAAAGCCAGGGATTGTTTTGCTAGATGTAAGAGTGCTGTTACTCAATTATAAATTGCATATGGAGGAGTTTCTCTCAGGCATGAGTCTAAAACAAAAACCACATGGTAAAAATTTTAGACCAGTCCAAATTCAGGTAAGTTGAAAACATCAAATTTATTGATGAAATTTTTACTTTTTTTTCTTTTAGCGTAGAAAACATTGTGGATAATGAAGAAATTTCTTTTAACAAGCAATTTCCTCATTTTTATGCCCCTGCTTTGAAAGATCAGGGGCATATTGTTTAAGCCTTGCCCGTCTGTCCATCTGTCTGTCTGTCATTGAGTCTGTTGGTCTGTCTGTCCATCTGCAAAACTTAACCAAAAACCATAACATTGCCAATGACTACCAGCTCATATTTGGCATGATGATACATCTCCATAATATGCATCTCCTCATGTCAAGGTCATATGATAAGGTCAAGGTCACATACCAAGGTCAAATGCCAAATAAAAAAAAACAACTCATGTACAGCTGGGGCATTGTGTTTCACAAACACATCTTGTTCACAATGTTTTCCAAAGCTTCCATATTTTGGGGCATTTAAAGCATCGATGTGTGGGAATGGGATACCAAGATATGCCATGTCTACATGATCTTGCTATTCACTTACATCAGTGGATTGTGATCTGTGAAGTTGAAATCAAATATTAATGTGACCTTGACCTAAACTGAGGTTAACTCCTAAAAGAAATTTGTTTGTAGAGAGACTATAAATATTACTCACAGACTAGATCCTAGATAAATTTACTTTTACAGATTTCTCATTATAATTTTGGCCTTTACAAATGACTTTTTGACATCCTTTTGTTACTTGACCCATTCTCGTACAATCCTATTTTTTACACCCCATATGATTAAAACATTGAAGGAAAAATAGTGGAAACGAAGAAATTGCTTGTTTAACACTTGACATGCTGAATAAAATCCTCTACAAAAACTGCATAAAAATTAATAAGCTGAAAGCATAGAAAGCACTTAATATAGGTAAATTTGTCTTAAAAACAAATCTAGCTTTAAGGTACAAGCAGGGGGTCTGGACAAAGATCATAAGTGCAGTCTGATCTTTGTCTAGACGTCCTGCCAAATCAGGAATATTCCGAGGTCAGCATGACGGATTAAATTTTCATCAACTGCAAACTATTACCATCTGTAATATCTGAATTTGACCAGTCTTAAATTTTGTTGTCAAGTAATGGCTTTAGTACCATAACAGGTGAGCTATGCTCTCTACAGATGAATTAAGTATCCATTGATGTTCTACATTTCATCATAAATATAATCGTATTGTTTACAGACTCACAAGAAGAAGGATCAATCGCTAGGGGAAGACTGCTGGTCTGAATCCTATCATCTTTGTTCTCAAAAGCTTTAACAAAAGTAGCCGTTGTAGTTATCTTAACCCATTCCTGTACAAGGCCACCTTTTGACGCCCCCCTTTAGAAAAAAACAGCTTTGGAAAACATTGTCAAAAAAAGAAGAAATTGCTTGTTACATGGCATTTTGTCATTACCCATAGTTTTCTACCCAATTTCATCAACTCAAAATTGATGTTTGCAGCTCCTTTGAAATTGGACACCTCTAAAATGTTGTCATGTGGTAATTAGATGAATAAACCAGTTTTATGACAATATATTACAGATTCACAAGAAGAAGCATCACATGGGAGAAGACTCCTGGTCTGAATTGTGTCATCTTTGTTCTGAGAAGTTTCTCCACAAGGGGGAGCTCTGCTGGCATTTATTCAGTGTGCATAATCAGCCTATACCAGATAGATACAAAGTGTAAGTAATGGTATTTCTTTTAGGTATTTCTTAACATTACATATGAGCGCGTGTGTGACATTTTCAACCATTACACATGTGCACCAAGTAAAGACTCAGATCAGCCTGTGCATCCGCACAGTCTGATCAGAGTCTTCACTCTGCGCTCTGTAGATAGACACTGACCCAAAGCTTCTTTAAACATTCAGGGAGTATTCTAATTGCCCCGAATGGCTGTCCAGCGTGCCCAATGTGTACGAATCACGCACCTGCGAAATGGTTGGAAATGTCACGCACAGGCTCATATGTAATGGCGATGGGTCTAAAGAGTTGCCTCTATGCATATGTGAGTATGTGTGTCTAATTCTACATTAACCCATTTCCTCATGAGAAATTTTTAGACTGGTCCAAATTGAAAGGAGTTGCAGACGACAATTAAAAGTTAATGAAATTATGGATTTTTAGGTCACCTGACCAAAAGTCATGGTGACCTATTGCAATTGTGTTTTGTCTGTCATCATGCGTTAACTTTTTACATTTTTGATTTCTTCTTAAGAACCCTTGGATGGATTTCAACCAAACTTTGCAGGAAGCATCCTTATAGAAAGAAGCCTCAGATTTGTACACGTCATGGAGTTATCTTCCCTTTGGGCCCAATAAGGGGCAAAAAAGGGTATATCTTTAAAAACCTTCTTGTCATGATCCAGCTGTTAGATTAGATTCACATTTGGTTTTTGAGGGCAAGGACTATCAAGAAAAAAAAATCTGTCAAGAAATGGCCATGCTAGGGGGGGCAAAGGTGGGTGACAATCTTTTTCTACCAAACCAAAAGACCTACAGCTCCGGTATTTGGAAAATCTTTTTCTACCAAACCAAAAGACCTACAGCTCTGGTATTTGGTATGTGGTATCATCTAGTGGACCTCTATCAATATTGTATAAATTTTAACCCCAGTGTCAAAATAAGCCCGTCCCTGGACGTCACAAGTTTAACATAGGCTTATATAGTGAAATTTTCAAAAATCTTCTCCCAAACTAGAGGGCCTAGAGGTTTTATATTTGTTATGTAGCATCATCTGTTGAATTCGTATCAACATTATATAAATCATGGCCCCATAGATAGAATTAGCCCATTCCAGGACGTCACAAGTTTTCAAAGGGCTTATATAGTGAAATTTTTCAAAAATCTTCTTCTCCCAAACAGGAGGGCCTAGAGATTTGATATTTGGTATACAGCATCATCTTGTGGAGTTCTGTCAAGATTGTACAAATTATTGCCTCAGGATTAAAATTAGCCCATTCCCAGATGTTACAAATCTAACGTAGGCTTATATAGTGAAATTTGTATAAATCTTCTTCTCCCAAACAGGAGGGCCTAGAACTTTGATATTTGGTATACAGCATCCTCTTGTGGACCTCTATCAAGTTTGTACAAATTCTTGCTTTAGGATTAGAATTAGCCAATTCCCAAATGTCACAAATTTAACAAAGGCTTATATAGTGAAAACTTTAAAATTTTTCTTCTCTAAAACAGATAGGCCTAAAGCTTTGACATTTGGTATGTAGCATCATCTGGTGGATCTCTTTCAACATTGTATGAATTTAATTAGCCCATATCCGGACGTCACGAATTTTACATAGGGCTTATTTACTGAAAATTTAAAACTCGTCTTCTCCCAAACAGAAGGTCCTAGAGCTTTAATATTGTGTATGTAGCATCACCTGGTGGACCTCAATCAAGATTGTATAAATCATGGCCCCAGGGTCAGAATTAGCCCGTTCCAAGATGTCCCAAGTTTAACATAGGCTTGTTTAGTGAAAACTTTTAAAAAATCTTCTTCTCCCCAACTCAAAGGCTTAGAGCTTTGATATCAATTATGTAGCATAATCTGGTGGAATCTTATTTGTTTTTGTGATCTTTGGACTCGGGTGACAAAAAAGGCCCTATGGGCCTCTTGTTTCAAATTGTGTCAAGCAATTTCTTCATTTTACACAATTTTTTTCCAATTGTTTTTCTTGAAGGGCATCCAAAAGCGTCATTGTGTCGGAAAATGGGTTCACAGATGGAATTCTAAATACCATGGCACATTTGTTCCCTTTGAAAGTTACCATTGTCTTTTGCGTTAAGTTTTGTCTGATACTCCAAAGTTCCTGTTCACAACCACAGGTCATGTAACAAGCAGCTTACCTTTTCCCACACAGTGACGCTTTTTTACACCCCTCAAGAAAATAATTTCGGAAAACATTGTGTAAAATGAAGAAATTGCTTGTAACAAGCAATCTCTTCATTTCACACAATGTTTTCTATCCAGAAAGTTGAAATTCTGTAATTTCATGACCATAAAATTGTCATCTATAACTGTTCAAGTCGAACCAGTCTAAAATTTTGTCATCTGGTAATGGGTTAAGCAGGAGTATCAGTATCTTTAACACATATCTCTTTCTTTGATTGAAGTGTTAGATATTTATCCGAGGAATATGTTGCTGCTGTTTTGAAAATTGAGAAATATCAAAATTTTTGCAATGGTGTCAAACTTGAAGGGTTATATACTATTTAATTTATTTCAAAAACAAGGAAAGAATTATTGTGCTTTGCATTGTCTACTATTTCTCTAACAAAGAGAGATCGAATGAGCATATTTCACATAAGCACCTTAGTTTATACTAATTCATTTTACTTCAATTGCGACGAAAGCTTTAAGCTGTCAAACACTCACAATCCAGATGTTTTCACTTCCCTGAAAGAGAGGCATTGGCTTAACCCATTCCCACACAGTGATGCTTTGTGACGCCCCTCAAGAAAAATAGTTGTGAAAACATTGTATGAAATGAAGAAATTGCTTGTAATAAGTAATTTCTTCATTCTACAGTGTTTCCTTTCTAGAAAGTTGAAAAAATTCTAAAATTTCATCAACTTTAGATTGTCGTCTGCAGCTTTTTCAATTTGGACCCATCTAAAATTTTGTTGTTTGGAAATGGGTTAACACCTACAACTTGACTAGTATGTACTGGTAATACCTTGATCTGTTACATAGAATCACTTTTGATATACACTCATTGTGTGAAATGGGTCATTAGTCCCCTACCGGCGAAGCCGAAGGGGACTATAGATTTGCACTCCGTCCGTCTGTCCGTCGGTCTATCAGACGGGACTTAACCAGTTTTCCAGACTATTTTTTTAACCCTTGGAGATATTGAGCTGATTTTTGGTATGCCAGTCATTTTCAATGAGTTACAGAACAAGTTAGGTTCCAGTCCATTGATTTTTGTGGAAGATAGGGATGCTGGACTTAGAAATTACAAGGAAATTTCAGTTTTACGGACATTTTTTCTAAACCCTCAGAGATATTGAGCTGATTTTTGGTATATGAGTCTGTATCAATTAGTTACAGAACAAGTTCCAGTTTGGTTCCTGTCCTTTGATATTTGAGAAAGATACTGATGCTGGACTTAGGAAATTACCAGGAAATTTCAGTTTTCCGGACTTTTTTTGTTAATCCTCAGAGATATTGAGCTGATTTCGGGTATGAGAGTCCGCATTAATGAGTTACAGAACAAGTTTGAGTTTGGTTCAGGTCCATTGATTTTTGAGGAAGAAAGGGATGCTGGACTTAGAAATTACAAGGAAATTTTAGTTTCCCGGACTTTTTTTCTTAACCCTCAGAGATAATGAGCTGATTTTTGGTATGTGAGTCTGTTTCAATTAGTTACAGAACAAGTTCTATTTTGGTTCGGTCCTTTGATTTTTGAGGAAGATACCGATGCTGGACTTAGGAAATTACAAGGAAATTTCAGTTTCCGGACTTTTTTTCTTAATCCTCAGAGATATTGAGCTGATTTTTGGTATGAGAGTCCCCATCAACTATTTACAGAACAAGGTTAACTTTGGTTCTGGTCCATTGATTTTTGTGGAAGAAAGGGATGCTGGACTTAGAAATTGCCAAGAAATTTCGGTTTTCCGGACTTTTTTCCTTAACCGCCTGAGATAATGAGCTGATTTTTGGTATGAGAGTCCGCATTAATGAGTTACAGAACAAGTTTGAGTTTGGTTCCGGGCCATTAATTTTTGAGGAAGATACGGATGCTGGACTTAGAAAATTACCAGGAAATTTTTGTGAAATGAAGGTGGTTTTTGTTATGTGAGTCAATATTGATAAGTTACAGAACAAGTGTAAGTTTTGTTCCGGTCCATTGATTTTTGAGGAAGATATGGATTCTAGACTTTGGAAATAACAGTTTTTCCAGACTTTTTTCTTAACACCTGCAGGTATTGAGCTGATTTTTGATAAGTAAGTCAGCATTGATGAGTTACAGAACGAGTTCAAGTTCTGTTCCAGTCCATTGATTTTGAGCAAGATATGGATGCTTTTGCAAAATAAGTTACATATTAATAATATTGAGTTTAATTGCAGTCCATTGCCTTTCCAAGGCTTGTAAAGGATGTTAGGGTGGTACTGGTGAGAGAGATACCAGGAATACATTGTAAGGTGCTCCAGCCACTGTTATATTGACTTAACAAATTGTTAAAAGTGGTTGCATGAAGTGATCAAGGCAAAATATTTTGAAAAGCATTCATAATCCTAGACAGATTTTTGAAAGCTTTTGTTCAAAGTTTACTTGGGCTTTAGGGTCTTAATTCTTAATTCTCTTGGAACAGATGACTCTATGAAGTATAATTTAGCTAACAACAAAAAGAGATGCCTATTTTTTATGTTTGTGTGTGTGTGTTTGTTTTTAAGAATTGCTCATAAAATCTGATACAACTGTAATATTTTGGAGGGGTAGAAATCCCTTTACCACCCAAAAATATACTGCTCTAGGGATATATATATAAAGCCGGTAGGGACTTGGTATTGCCATGCAATACTTCAGAACGCTTTTTTATCATGGTTTGTATGAGTGGTTGGATCATCACCTTGGGTTAACCCATTCCCACACAATCACACTTTTTGACACCCCAAGAAAAAAAAGCTTCTGAAAACATATAAAATGAAGAAATTGCTTGTCTCAAGTAATTTCTTAATTATCCACATTCTTTTCCACCCTAGTGTCTAAGGATTTTTAACCCTTGTCATGCTGTATAAATTTCCTTACTGAATTGCTGTAAAATCAAAGGGCTGAAAGCACTGGTAGAATTTGTTGTTCAAAAATCAATATTTCTTTTAGAAATACAATTCATAAACAGCTCTGGCAGGAAAAGTACAAGCAGGAGGTTTAGACCAAGATAAGACTGCACTTATGTGCAGGCTGATCTTGGTCTACACCTTCTGCAAAAACTGGAGTAATCCAGGTTCAGCATGACAAGGGTTAAGATTGCATTGACAAAAATTGTTGTCTGCAACTTTTTTCAATTTGTACCAGTCTAAAAAATTGTTGTTTAGTAATGCGTTACTTTCAAGATTTTGATGAGTTTATCATTTTAATAATATCACTTTTGTCAGTGTAAATCTACAGAAAAATCTTAATAATCCACTGGAAATCATTAACACATTTCCTTACAAGAAAATATACTAAGGGAAAAAAGTTTAGCAATTTTTTTCGACCTACATTATTTTTCAACGTAAATGTATAAGCCTTATAAAATCAGTCTCGTTTGCAATTTTTAAAAGCTAACTAACTAATTATGCATTAAGAGCATGTTTTCCTCGCTTCTAAAGGCTGTCTGACGCAATTTTGCTGAAACACGTTCTGCACGTGCTTCCACATGTACGTGAAGTCTATATCCACAATATCTATCCCAGTTTATTGATTAGCATCAATAACAAGATAATTCATTAAAACATTTAAAAAAATTCAAATGGGACGTCGCCCAGGGCTTAACTTAGACCAGCAGAACATAGCCATTGGTATGCTGGTTGGTGGTATAATGGTAAAAGAGGTGGCTCAACATGTTGGCGTGAGCCAAAGTTCCATTTCAAGACTTAGAACAAAGTATCGTCAATTAGGCACCGTCAAAGACAGGCCACGTTTAGGCAGGCCACTTAAGATTACCCAACGTGAGGACAATTACATCGTGACGCTTTCACGGCGTAATCGCTTCCTCAATAGCACCCGGTTTGGTCCGAAATGCAACGGGAACACGGGTCTGTGCTTGTACTTTAAGAAACAGACTTTGTTCGGCACGTTTACATGCACGTCGACCTTACGTTGGCATTCCTTTGACACTTGCATACAGACATGCAAGATTGAATTGGACAAAGGTACACCGTTGATGGCCAAGACGAATGTGGAATCAGGTCCTATTCACAGACAAATCCTGTTTAAATTTGATGTTTGTGGATGGCAGGGTACGCGTTTGGAGGCGTGATGGCGAAAGGATGGATCCTACCAACGTCAATCAACATGACAGTTTTGGAGGCAGCAGCGTCATGGTCTGGGGTGGTATATCATACCGTGGCAAGACTGACTTGGTAGCTATTCAGGGAAACTTTAATGCCGTTCGATACTGCACTGAAATTGTCCAGCCAGTGGTATTGCCGTTCTTGCGTCAAGGGCTTGCTACCATTTTTCAGCAAGATAATGCCCGCCCACATGTCGCTCGGCACATGTTTTACCTTTTACAGACTAATAATGTTGATGTGTTGGATTGGCCAGCCAAATCACCGGATCTGTCTCCGATCGAACACCTTTGGGACCATCTGGGTAGGAGAGTATTAATTGACATTAATAACATTAGAGGCCTGGAACGTGTTCTGCGACAGGAATGGGGTCGTATCCCTGTGGCCATTAATTGTAGGCTCATTTCTAGCATGAGAAGACACTGTGATGCCATCATTGGCACAAACGGTGGACACAAAAGATATTACATCTTTGTGTTACTTTCACTTCCCTACCCCTTCCATGTTTGACGCTGTACAACAGAAACGTATGACCTTGAAATCATCTGGTTTTTTTAAATTCTGTGGCTAACACATAAAAGATCGATGTGTGAAAATATGGTTTGAATTCAAAGCTAGACACCGGAGAAATTGGCTGTAACGTACAAAATTGCTAAACTTTTATCCCTCAGTATATTTAACTGGTCCAAATTGAAAGGAGTTGCAGACGACAATTTAAAGTTTATGGAATTTTAGAATTTTTCCAGTCTCTGGTTAGAAAACATTGGTTCAATCGATTTTTTCATTTTAGACAATGTTTTCCTTAATCCTTTGCTTGAGGGGCGTCAAAAAGCATCATTGTGGGAATTGTTTATAGTAAGATACACTTGCCTTTAAAATAGAACTGACAAATTGTTCAAAGTAAAGTAAATCCTATACAGATATGCAAATCAACTCATGAGTTATTTTCTTGTTTTCAGGTATACATGTGAGTTATGTGATTATAAAACGATCAGGAGGGAACAGTTTGAGAGACACCAGAATTCTCATACAGGTTTGTTTCAGTGTATAGAATAGTTATATGAACTGATTACAATATTTTGGACTTCTATGTTTTTTGCTTATCTGAGCAGATGTTCAAGAGCTATTGTGATCAATCTGTAGTCCTTCTATCTGTCCTTCCATCAATGATTACATATAGATCTCCTAAATTCATCACCATATTTCACCCACAGAAATTATCATCAATGAAATTGTATCCATGTAAAACTCTGGATGCAATGGCATCCAAATAAAAAAAATAAACAAAGATTAATAAGGAAATCATTACAAATTTCTTATTCTTCTCTTCCCAAACTAAAGGTTTAGGGCTTTCAAATTTTGCATGTCTCATTGCCTATAGGTACTTTACCAAAATACTTCAAATTAATATTTTAGGATGAATACAATGGATTCCTCTTAACAGCAACCCAGATAATAGCAATCCACTGCTTAATTGCATCTGAATTTATGCACAAACGTTAGATTTCAAGAACAAATAGCTCCTTTTAATAGGTAATAGTAACTTCTGGTTAATTGCACCAAATTGATATTGCAATTAACAGGATTCTACTGTATTAGCCCAAAATGTTTTCTCAGTACCCTGAAAGAATTCTTTAAACAAATGGCCGAGGTTTTCACTGAAAAATTGTAGATAGATATAATCCCATTCTGAAAGTTTTACCCATAACCACATGACAGAACTTTAGACTAGTCCAATTTGAAAGGAGTTGCAGATGACATCTTTGAATGTATCATATAGGGAAGAAAATATTGGGGTAAAAGAAGAAAATGATGGTAATCAGAATTTCATTCTATTCCCTCAATATTTTGTCTAGATATCATTCTTCAGTGTGTAAAATGCAGGATTGTGTGTTGATGGGTTGATATGGTTTCCAAAACTGCAATTACCTTTTAAGCCATTCCCACACAGTGACGCTTTTTGTCCCCTCTCAAGAAAAGCAATGTGGAAAACATTGGATAAAATGAAGACATTACTTGTAACTAGTAATTTCTTCATTTTACACAATATTTCTTATCGAGAAAGTTGAACTCAATTTGGACAATAAATCTAAAAATTTGCTATGTTGTGATGGGTTGTAGCTACAATATTATGGAATTATGATGTATATACATTGTGTTATTTAAATGGCTTAAACTTTTATTCTGAGGACATGGTATTTTTTGAAATTAAAAAAAAGATCATGAAGTTACAGCTGATAAATCATCACTATAGATGACATAAGGCTTTATTTTGATTCCAGGCTTCTGGTAAATGTCAAATGAAATTGCGTTAACCCATTTCAATTCAATTTTTTTTTTTTTGACTGATCCAATTTGAGAAAGTTTCAGTTGACAGTTTCAAGTCAGTTGAATTTTGAAAGTCTTTGCCTTTCAGGGTAGAAAAAATTGTTGACAATGAAGAAATTGCTTGTAACAAGCAATTTCTTTATTGTCAACAATGTTTTCCCAAACTATAGGCCATTGCCATAGCACAGTGGTAGCACGTAGGACTCCTAGTCATTGGTTCCAGGGTTCGATCCCTGGCTGCTGTAGATATTTGTAGATCCTTTCTGACATTTGTCTCCCACCAATGGGTGGATAATTGCAAACCTAAGTTGAATGAGCAGCAGTAGGCTTGAAAAGGATGTAGTGTTAGTACTGGTGTGAGAAATACCAGGAATCAATGGTGCTTTTGTCACCGGGATATGACTGAAATACTGTTAAAAGTGACGTTAAACCCCATGCAATCAATCAACCAATTTCCCAAGCTGATTTCTTGAGGAGTGTCAAAAAGCCTAATTGTTTGGGAATGCTTTACTGTTTCAAAAGGAGATACATTCTCATTCCAATAATTAGACTGATAATGATAGTGCTGTTGCCATTATCACGCTTCAAATAATGTAATTATCTACTTTTATTATATACCTTGCTGTGAAATCTTGGGATTTCTCAGTGTAATTAATTTTGATATCGTCTGAGGAGTGACGATAACACTTTTCAGTTTCACTCTCTTTAATCATGTATTCATCCACACTTTTTTCAATAGACTTTCTCTCTATCAAAAAGATTGGTTTCGATATTTTAATAAAAAATTGAATAATAATAAGGTATATAATAAATAGAATAATCAACTGGTTATTCCAGATATGAAAAAAATATTTCCCTCGGATGTGTTTTTAAGCATTAAAAAAACCCGTGCTCCGCACTCTTTTTTTTCAATGCTTAACAACACATCCTCGTGAAATATTTTTCATATCTGGAATAACCAATTGATTATCCTCTATGTCCTGCATGATATGATGGATAGATTGCCACGCCCACTGACCTCTTACATGACAAGTAATAAACAACATTATTTGAGCGCATGCGTGACATTTCCAACATTTATACATGTGCGCACAGTAAAGACTCGGATCAGCCTGTGCATCCGTACAGTCTGATCAGAGTTTTCACTTTGCGCTCTGTAGATTGATAATGACCCAAAGCTTTTTTAAACAATCAGCTAATATTCTAATTGCCCCGAAAGGATGTCCATGGTGCTCAATGTGTGCGAGTCACACACATGCGAAATGGTTTGAAATGTCATGCACAGGCTCATTTATAAAATAAGTGGTTAGGAACATAAAAGAAAAGGCAGCGCCTTGGTTGGCGACCAAACTGTTGTATCTACACTTTAATCAAGCTAAAGCTACAACATTTAACCCTCTCCTGGATAAACCCGGGATTTTACATTTCTGTGATTTTATACTTGAGAAAACATTGTGGAAAGAGGAGAAATAAGTAATTTCTCCTCTTTCCACAATGTTTTCTACCACATAGGATGGTTTTGTTTGGAATTGCATCCAATTTTCATTGTCGTCTGCATCCTCTTTCAATTTGGACCGGTCTAAAATTTTAAAAACAAGGAAAGGGTTAAGTCATCAAACCAACAGAAGTGCTGAAAATAACATAGGAGTTCAAAGTTCACTTCAATTAGAAATTTTTTGGTTGAAAGCAGTAGTCTGTTTAGTTTTAGCTCCTCTGACTGAAATCAAGGGAAGTAACCAATTACCTGCCTACTTACTCCATTTGCCCCACCTTTTGTGTACAAATAAAAGTTATGCTTTGATTTTCACGGCTTTTTGCCAAAATTGTAGCCAGTAGCATGTAAAAAAAATTGAAATGGTTGGTTGACAGCATAACTACAGCTAGAATAAGCTGTAAATACAATATTCAAGTTGTTTAAACAACAAAATTGTTTCACACAAGGTTCAACTCTTGGTCTGAATGAATTATTTGATTGGTCAATTGATTCCAGAATTGATAGCCATTGATGGTCCATTATTTACGTGGCATTGTGACTGTCATGCATAAAGTTTATGTCCATCTTTTTACTTTTTCCTTAAAACTTTCTAAATTATTTGCTGGATTTCAATAAGATCTCTCTGTAAAGATCCTTGAGTGACCCTCTATCAGATTTTTTCAAGAATATTTAATGAAAATCATGATTTTATGGAGAGAGCTAGTTTATGTATATGGTAAATAATGAAAAGTGATTGATTGTTACTTTCTGAGGAGTCAATAGTTTTAGACTTGGTAGATGCAGACAACAATTTAGAATGTTGTTGAAGTATCTTTTAAACCGTTCCCAGGCAATCCTGCTTTTTCAAGACTCTTCTTAAAAATTTGGAAAACATTTTAGAAAAGGAGGAAAAGCAATTTTTCCATATCTTACAAAGTTTTGTATCTTTAAAGATGCCAATTTTCATTGAATTTGAGTTTAGACCAGTGTAAAACTATATTGCCTATTAATGGGTTGGAATTATTTATTCACAGATGAGAGAAAATGGCCATGCACTATTTGTGGAAAGAAGTTCTTGTCCAAAACATATCTTAGCAGACACATGCAGTTTCATGGAGGTAAATATGTTTATATACATGTACTTGTCTTACCAGCGGAGTTGAAACTTTTAACCTTTGGCAGACTTTTAGCTTGGATGACTTCAGTCATAGCCTTGTTGTCATTTAATCATTGTAGTCTTGTTGTTATGTTTATCATTGTTGTGTAATCTTGTTGTCAGTTTCATAATTGTTGTGTTCATAATTATTGTCGCCTTACTAAGACTGTCACATTTTGTGACAACTCTTGTATAACTTGAAGTATTGACTTGGAATAAATGTCTACTATGAAAAAAAGATCAGGCTATACTATCAAGGGAGATAATTATGAAAGTATTTTGGTACTTTTTCTGCCCTTTTTTGACTACAACCCAGCTTCAGACCCCCTGTAGTCTTAATGATGATTTCAAGGTTTACGGTTTGCACATTCACTTTGTGTAACATCGAAAATTTTAAATCAGGTGGAAAGCACATATGGGATTCTCCTCAAATTTTCACACAAGGACAACTCCTATTTAATCGATTTATGTGTAAAGTTTCAAACTGATTGATTAGAAATTATGTTTCTGTAAGTCATCACACAACTCGTAGGATATTGTTTAGTTGTAGTGTTATTTGTTGGCTCAGAACTTTGAATCCATGCGTCTTTTTTATTACCCCTTTTTCAAGGCTTAAGACTTGAACAGTAATGATTTTCTAATTTGGTTCTTCAAAACCTAATCTTATTAAAAAATAAAGTTTTCAGTCAATTTATGACTTGAGATTAATAGATATTTCAAGTTGTGCAAATTTCTACCTGTTTCAAAATAGTAAACTTTGCGGGTAAAGATTTGTGATTTTTCTCTAAACTTAACACAGTGGCACCTTTTCTTTCTCATTACTTTTGATTAACATATATATAATTAATTAATTTTAAGAAATAATAATCATTTTGAACAGTTTCTTAAAAAAATATGTAATAGTACTCATTTGTTAATTCAATTTAGTAAATTTAATTTAACTCTTAAAGTGTTCAACACCCATCAATTATGTTTTCATTTTTATACGCCGCCAGAGGCGGTCGTATATTGGTGTCATATTCTCTGTCTGTCCGTCTGTCCATCCGTCTGTCCATATTATGTACATCAACTTTTCTTGTGAGCACAACTCCTCCTAAGTTTCTGGATTGATCTCTCTGAAACTTGGTCAATGTTATCATCTTAATTGGTAGATGTGCATGAAGTAAGGATTTTATGGTTCATTAATTTTTTACCTCAGTTATGCACCTTTTAAACTTAGTCTCTGGGGCTTATCGAAATTGCGGCCTTTTGAATGTAACTTCTCCTAAGTTTCTGGTTGGATCTTTTTGAAACTTGGTCAATGTTATCATCTTAATCGGTTGATGTGCATGAAGTAAGGATTTTATGGTTCATTGATTTTTGCCTCAGTCATGCCCCCTTAAAACTTAGTCTCTGGGGCTTATTGAAATTGCAGCCTTGTGAATGCAACTCCTCCTAACTTTTTGTCTTGATTTTAATGAAACTTGGTCAATGTCATCACCATAATTTGTAGGTGTACATGGATCAAAGATATTATGGTTCGTTGATTTTTTCAAGAGTTATGCCCCTTGACACCTAGTCTCTGGTATTTTGAGTTTCATTAATTTTCCCCTGAATTATGCCCCTTAAAACTTAGTATCTGGGGCTTATTGAAATAGCAGCCTTGTGAACGCAACTGCAAATGTTTTGAATTTGGTTCAAAATAAGTAGTGTCTACAATTAATTCCGTGAAACAGCAGCAAAGTGGCGGCGTATATTGTGACTTGGTGTTGGCGTTGGCATGACAACTTTAACCTTGGTCATATCTCTGTTGTTATTGAAGATATCCTCATGAAGCTAGGTATGTGTATTGACCATATCAAGAGCTATCTAGACTAAAAAGGGGGATAACTCTTAAGGTGTTTTTGCAAGAGTCATGCCCCTTTTTTGACTTAGAATTTTTGCATTATCCAACACCTGCAGCCGAGTGTTGGCACCCGTGGGCAGTGCTCTTGTCGCTTTCCATATTTAGATTTGGCATACTTTAATCAACAAATCATAACATTTAGCAGACTTCTTTAGAAGGGATCTATTTCTAGAATTCATCCATAGGGAAGATTGGTCATTTTCCCCTCTGTGCTTCCTTTAAATGCTCATGGTTAGGTTTTGGGATCATTGAAAGTGTCATATATCATGCAGTGTCAACAATTGAAGTGTTTACACTCTAGAGGCCACAGTTTTGACCCAATCTTCATGAAACTTGGCTAAAATAATTGTCAGGCATAAAGATGGACCCTATTGATTATGGGAAGATTCTATTGGAAAACATAGGAAAAGGGGCCTTAATGACAATTTCTTTGTTTACACTCTAGAGGCCACAATTTTGGCGCAATCTTCATGGCACTTGGCCAGAATACTTGTTAGGCTATAAGGATGAACCCTATTGATTTTTGGAAGGTTCTATTGGAAAACACAGGAAAAGGGGTCTTAATGACAATTTCTTTGCCAACACTCCTAGGGGCCACAATTTTGGCTCAAACTTCATGAATCTTGGCCAGAATAATTGTTATGTCATAGGGATGGAGCCTAATGATTATGGGAAGGTTCTATTGGAAAACACAGGAAAAGGGGCCTAATGACAGTTTCATCGTTTTCATTTAGAAACCACAATTTTGGCTCAACCTTCTTGAAACTTGATCAGAATAATTGGTATTTCATAATGATGGACCTTATTGATTATGGGATGGTTCTATTGGAAAACACAGGAAAAGGCGGCTTTATGATGATTTTTTGTTTACATTATTTGGCTCCAGTTGCATTTTGTAAATGATTCAGATGAGCGATTTTGGACCATCATGATCCTCTTGTATTTATTGATTGATTTCAATTTAAATTTGGTGCTGTTGTTCCCCTTGATTAATGCGTGAATTTGTGTTGGATACTTCAAAGTTTAAGGTCAAAGGTGAAAGAAATGTGACCAGCACTTAAGTCGGAGTACCTGTGTCTGTGAGACTGTTTTCAGTTTATAAATGCCATTCCGTCTTTTAGCATGCTTTGAAATGTCATCTATAACAGGTTCAATTTTGAAAAAGCCTAAATTTTGTGGTCTTGTAGTGGGTAAACACAATTACCTATTTTTGTCTTTCAGAGAAGAAAAATGTCTGTGATTACCCAGGATGTGGCTTTGCAACAGCAGATAAGTTTGGGTTGAAGAGTCACATAAAGAGGATGCATACTGCCAAGGTAAATGACTTATTTCAATATGTCAACTACGGCCATGGAGTAAAGGAAACCAGTTAAATATTTAACCAGATTTTCAAAAGAAAAAGCCAGTTAATAGATTGGTAAATATTGGTGATGGGTGACCAAGCACACAGGCAGTCGGTCAGCTAGGCGGGCTTTAACTTCAGCTTGTGGGCGCAACTACATTTTCTGACAGATTTTGATGAAATTTTCATCAAGTCTTTAGAACAGCAACGACAACATTTGGTGAATTGAGACCCAGACTGCAGGTTATCTTAAACCAATTAGCAGATAAAAACTTTTTAGACTGGTCCAAAATGAAATTTGTTGCAAAAGAAAATTTTAAGTTAATCGAATTTTAAATTTTTTTTGTCTTTTCATGTAAAAAGCAATGTGGACAATGAAGAATTTACTTCTTACAAGGAATTTCTTCATTGTACATATTGTTTTTCAAAGACTTTTTCTTAAAGGGCAAAAAGAGCAGGAATGAGTTGAGCATCAGCTTCTAAATGCAGGAATGGTCTAGTTTAGTGGTAGTATGGTGCTTTGTCCCTGGGGAACCAGTTAATCCATTACCAGATGGCAAAATCTTAGACTGCTCCAAATTGAAAGGAGCTGCAGACGATCATTAAAGTTTATGCAGTTTTGGATTTTTTCAACTTTTTGGGTAGAAAACTTGGTAGAAATTGAACAAATTGCTTGTTCCAAGCAATTTCTTCATTTTACACTGTTTTTCCAATTGTTAGCTTACCTATGCACAAAATGCTCTGAGAGAGCTATTGTGATCAGTCAGCATCCATCCGTCTGTTCATCTGTCCATCCATCTGTCTGTCCATCTGTCTGTCCATTCACAATTACAAAAAAATCTTCTCAAAAAATAACCATTGAATTTCATCCAAACTTCAAAGAAATGATCCTTAAATCATGCTCTTTCAAAATACTTTAAAGAATAGAAATCCATGAAGAACTTTGGTTGCCATGGCAACAAGTGAAAAAAATATGATAAATCTTCTCTTCTGAACCGGTAAGGCCTAGAGTCTTGATATTTGGTATAAATCATTATCTATTGACCCTCTACCAAAATACATGTACTTCAAAGAATAACCTTATCTTGAAAATGAGCCCTTTTTGTTCGATCCCTGATGTAACATGGAAATGAAGAAGAAAATCTTTGAAAATTTTCTTCTCCAAAACCATAAGGCCTAGAGCTTTGATATTTGGTACAAATCATCATCTATTGACCCTTTACCAAAATACTTCAAAGAATTACCGTACTCTGAAAATAAGCCCTTTTCTTTGCCATCCCTGACTGTAGATAGAAATGTAGATAGAAATCTTTGAAAGTCTTCTTCTCCCAAACCATAAGGCCTAGAACCTTCATATTAGGCATAAATCATCATCTATTGACCCTCTTTCAAACAACTTTTCTAAAGGATTACCATATTCTGAAAATTAGCCGTTTTCTTTGCAATTGCTGATTTTACATAGAAATGAAGAAGGTTATCTTTGAAAATTTTCTCCTCCCAAATCATAAGGGCTAAAGCTGTAATATTTTGTATGTATCAATGTCTATTGACCCTCTACCAAATAATTCAAAGAACTACTTTACTCTGAAAATTAGTCATATCTATAGTCATAGTCATATTTACATAGAATTAAAGAAGCATATCTTTAAAAATCTTCTTCTCTTGTAAAATCAACATTTCTGACGGATTTCCTTCAATTTAATCAATTTCCATGACCAAATTTTAGATTTGTCCAAATTGAAAGAAGATGCAGATGACCAATCGCTTGCCCCGCCCACTTATTCCTTTTGCCATACCCATTGACTCCAACTTGAAAAAGCTGTTGTTACAATGCTTAAGTAGCCAAACCAACACAAAACAAAAATGGTGGCCAATTTCAATGTTGAAAGCTTAGAACCGGGCTGAATAAAGCATTTGATTTGTTGGTTGATTCCTTGATTGACAGTTGTGATTTGTCAATTAGAATGATTGCCCAGAGACAGTAGTCTTCAAATTAGAAGAGACTTTATTAGGAGAAAAAAGGTTATTTTGAGGAAGTTAAGAAAGCAATGTCCACGTTTTCTACTGGAAATGACAAAGATTTTTAAAATTTCATCAACTGAAAATTATTTTCTGCAACTTCTTTGAATATGGATCAGTCCAAAATTTGTTCATGTCAGAATGGGTTAACCTATTCCTGCACAATGAAACTTTTTGATGCCCCTTAAGGAAAACAATTATGAAAAATGCAACAAGCAATTTCTCAATTTTCCACAATATTTTCTATGAAAAAGGAAAGATGAAGAAACCTGAAATATCTTAAACTTTCAATTTTTGTGTGCTACTACTTTCAATTTGGGCCAGTCCAAATTTGGTGTCATGTGGTAATGAGTTAAATAAATAACTATGAGACATTCAAAGCTGGACCAGACTTCAATGTCTGAATCAGCAGTTTTTACTTACGTGTATTTTACTTCAGAACCTAAAACCGTATGCCTGCACTCTGTGTACCTACAAGACTGGTGTACGAGGAAACCTTGGCAAACATATACGCACTGTACACAAGCTAGAGGTCGTTACAAAGCACACAGTTCATCACAAGGTCAAGTTCAAGGACAGAGAATCAGGAGATATTATCACTAAAGATGGAGAACTTGTTCAGTCTGCTAAAGAAAGATTAGAGACTAGTAGATTGATGAAAGTAAGTGAACCCATTTTACTTTAACCCATTACCAAACAACAAAATTTTGGACTGGTCCAAATTTTAAGGAGTTGCAGATGATAATTTGTGAAATTAAAGATTTTTCAACTTTCTGTGTAGAAAACATTGTGTTAAATGAAGAAATTGCTTGTAACAAGCAATATTTTCATTTTACACAATGTTTTCTCAATATTTTTTCTTGAGGGGTGTCCATTGTGTGGGAACGGATCAACCTATTCCCACACAATGACGTCTTTAAACAGCCCTCAATATGAAAGCTTTGGAAAAATAGGGAAAAAATGAAGAAATTGCTTGTGAAGACATTTCTAAAATTGTCATCTAAAACAGATGAAAACTCAACATAGACTTGTTTTTATCTATTTAGATAACTTATTCAACCCAATACCAGACAGTAAAATTTTAGACCAGTCCAAATTGATAGAAGTTACAGACATCAATGTAAAGTTTATGAAATTTTAAGATTTTTTCAACTTTCTGGGTAGGAAAGATTGTGTAAAATGAAGAGATTGTGGTAAAGGTGCTTGATTGGTGATCTGAAGGTCACGGGTTCGAGCCCCACTGTCTACAGGATGTGTTCATGGGCAAGACACTTAATAGCCAGCCCCAGTCTACCCAGCTGTAGAAGTGGGTAGCAGTGGGATTCAGCCACTGCCTCTCTTTCAGGGACGGGAAAACATCTGGATAATGAGTGTACGAGAGTGACTCTATAAGCTTCTGTGGCAATCGAATTAAATTAGTAAACTAAATTGCTTTTAACATGCAATTTTTTCATTGTACACGATGCTTTCCAAATCATTTTACCTGAGGGGAGTTAAAAGGCGTCACTGTGTATGAATGGGTTTATAAATTTGATATTTTCTGAAAACAATTTCAATATCCTCTATTTATGCTACTGAAAATTTTTTCAAGACCTCTACTAGGATAGTGTTAACAATTAACCTCTTTTTAGCCTCATGCGATGAAAATATATTGTTCATACTTAGATATCTGACACAGGGACTTGATAACAAAGTCTATAACACACTTTAGGGTTGTTGGTTCGTAGCCCAGCTTGACCAACATTGTTTCTAAGATTTGACAAAAGTCATTGCCACATACTTTGTACTCTTTCACCAAATGGTGAAGATAACATGGCACTTTTATGAGAAGAGCAGCTTGAGGTTCATATACACTGATGTGGTTATATTGATGTGAGAAATGACAGGAAAACATGGCTAGGTGCACCAGCTTCCTCAATGTGACTGAAATACTGTTTAGCCTATGACCAGTCTATTGACTGGTCCAAGTTGAAAGAAGTTACTGAGGATATTTCAAATTGCACTGAAACTGGAAAATCAGGGCCAGATTGGCTAGAAAACATAGTATGAAGAGGATACATTGCTTGTTACAAGCAATTTCTCAATTTCCATCAATGTTTTTTATAATTGTATTTCTTCAAGGAATTAGAAAGCATTGTGGGTATTAACCCATACAATAAATCATTTAAGAGATGAAGTGAATAATTTTTGTTTTCATGGAGGTATGAACCAAAAAACCTAATCACACTGTATGAATTTGCGAAGCGGATTCATACATTGTGTGATTAGGTTTTTCGGTTCATACCTCCATGAAAACAAACATTATTCTCTTCATTTTTTATAATTTAATAGCATCGAGCGATAAAAAGCAAAACTTTACAAATTATTATACTTTTTTGTATGGAACTATTTTGTGCGGAAGCATTCAAAATGGCTTCATGCTCAAAATTTTGTTCATGGAGGTATGAATTAAATTTTTTGACCAAGCAGAACGCTCGTTTTTGATAGACGAAACTAACAATTAAATTATTACTCATTGACTCATGACCAGGCAGAAAAATTTAGACTGGTCCAAATTGGATGAGCTAGAACATTGAAACGGATGACACGAAAAATCATAAAATTACAGGATAGAAAACAGGGAGAAAAAAGGAAGAATTATTTATAGCAAACATTATCTCCATTTTGTACAATACATGTTTGAAGTTATTCATTATTCTTTAATGACATCAAAACAAGGGACCATGTGGAAATGGGCCATGATATAAGCCTCTAAGAACTGCTTAATCCATTTCCACTCAATGATGCTTTTTGAGGCCCTCAAGGAAAATGCTTTGGAAAACATTGTGGAAAATGAAGAAATTGCTTGTGACAAGTAATTCTTCATTATCCTCAATGTTTTCTCCCCCCCCCCCACAAAAAAAAATATTTTTAAAATTTCGTAAACTTGAAATTGTCATCTGCAACTCCTTTCTACTTGAACCAGTCTTAAATGTTGTAAATTGTTCTAAAATGTGGTAATAGGTTAACAATATGAAACTTTATTACATATTTGTATGATTTTTTCTTCCTTTTACAGATGGAGGCTGGCACTTGTGACTTCCCCTATTGAACTTTGAACTCCAGTGTGAAATGCATCAACCACCTAAATAACTACTGTCAACAGTAAAAAAAATAATTTACTAGTCAAATTGTTGATTCAGTCTGAAGGTGTAATGCATATTTATGTTGCTTATGTAAAACCATTTCTTCAGGTGCCGCTAAAATTGTTGTAAACACAGCTAGAATGCGGTCCCATTAATTATTTGTTCTTTGCCTTTTATATAGCAAAATGCTTTTGAACTTGAACTACTGAGGAATAAGCTAAATTTAGACCCATCATTGGTAAATGAATTGAATTTTATTTTCATCTTTCAAGATTCAAGCATTTCAACTGGCTGAATTTTTTAGCTCACCTGAGCACAACGTGCTCAAGGTGAGCTATTGTGATCGGTAATTGTCCAGCGTCCGTCTGTCCGTCAGTAAACAAATATTAAAAAATCTTCTCCACCTTAACCATAAAGCCTAGAGCTTTGATATTAAGTACATATCATCAGCTATTGACCCTCTACCAAGAAGCTTCAAAGAATTACCGTATTCTGAAAATTAGCCCTTTTCTGTGCGATCCCTGATTTTACAAAGGAATAAAGAAGGAAATCTTTGAAAATCTTCTCCCAAACCATAAGGCCTAGAGCTTTGAAATTTGGTATGTATCATCATCTATTGACCCTCTACCAAAATACTTTAAAGATTTAACCCTTATTCTGAAAATTAGCCCTTTTCAATGCAACCCCTGATTTTACAAGGGAACAAAGGAATTAAGAAGGAAATCTTTTAAAGTCTTCTTCTCCCAAACCATTTGGCCTAGAGCTTTTATATTTGGTATGTATCATCAGCTATTGACCCTCAAACCAAAATACTTCAAAGAATAACTGTATTTTGAAAATTAGCCCTTTTCTGTGCAATCCCTAATTTTCTATAGGAATAAAGAATGATATCTTTGAAAACCTTCTTCTCCTAAACCATTAGGCATAGAGCTTTTATATTTGGTATGTATTGATGTCTATACTTCAAAGCATTGCTTTATTCAGGAAATTAGGGTTATATGGTGGAATCATCAATATACCTGGGATTAAAAGAGAAAATCCTTAAACATCTTCTCCAAAATAATTAGACAGGGGGCTTTGCTATTTTGTTTATATCATAAATCCATGAACCATCATACTCAGGAGAGCGATTTAGGACCATCATGGTCCTCTTGTTTTCATATTTTTGTGAACAAAATTTTTGTACGCTTGCACACAAAGTAGACTTACAAAATTTTTACTGGTACTTAAGACAAGTTAAATATTTGCTTTGTTTAGCTTGATGGCATTTAACTATAAGAATTGAAGAGAATATTTTTGGTTTTCATTTAAGAGATGAAGAGAATATTTTTTTGTTTTCATGGAGGTATGAACCGAAAAACCTAATCACACTGTATGAATACGCGAAGCGGATTCATACATTGTGTGATTAGGTTTTTCGATTCATACCTCCATGAAAACAAAAAATATTATCTTCATTTCTTATAATTTAATAGCATCGAGCGAAAAATGCAACAACTTAACAAATTTTGATACCTTTTTGTAGTGAACTATTTTGTGCGGAAGCATTCAAAATGGCTGCGTACTCAAAATTTTGTTCATGGAGGTATGAATTAAATTTTTCGACCAATCAGATCGCTCGTTTTTGATAGACGAAACTAACAATTAAATTATTCAGGTATGAACCTTAAAACTAAATCACACTGTTATTAAGTTTCAAGGTTCATATCACAATGAAAACAAAAGATATTCAGTTTTAGCTCACCTGAGCAAGAAATGCTCAAATTAGTTATTGTGTTCAACTTTTGTCTGGCATCTGTCTGTCGTGTGTCATCCATCAACAGTTTCTTTAAATGACCTCTCCTCCCAAACCACTGGCCAATTTGAACCAAATTTGGCAGAAATGTTCCTTAGGTGGCCCTCTCTAAAAATAGCTAAAAGAATTGATATCTGGTTAAAACTTTGGTTGCAATGGCAACAAATGTGAAATTTCAAAATAATTTTTTAAAATCTTCACCTCCTGACTAAGAAGGCTTAGAGCCTTCATATTTTGCATGAAGCATCAGTATAGTGACATTTACAAAATAGCTAGAATCATGATCCTCGGGTACCCCGGGGGGAGGGGGGGGGCGAGGATAAATGATAAAGAATGATGTAAAACGACATCTCCCAACCAAACCACTGGGCCAATTCGAACCCCTTTAAAAATAGCTAAAAGAATAGAAATCTGTTAAAAACTCTGGTTGCCATGGCAACTTAAGTGAATTATTAAAATATTCATTAAAAAGAAAAAAAAGCCTTTATCTCAGGTGAGCGCCCAAGGGCCAACGGCTCTCTTGTTTAAAACATTAGTGTGGTCACACAAAGAACATCTGGGTTAAGATATGGACCAATGATAAACATTACCAACAATTTCATATGTGAGCTAATAAAGATTTAGATCAGCTAGAACATCTTCACAGTCTAATCTGAAGTTAACTTTGCTCTTTATCGATAGCTGTTAACAATGCTTCTTCAGACAATCAGCAAATATCCTACAAAATCTGTTTGAATGTCCTAGATGGATATTGTCTGAAATTGACAAATTATGGTTGTCAGTCAAAAATATTTTTTTTCTTTTAGTATGGAAGTTACTTTAAAATCAGACAGTTGTATGAAAGCATTTTTGTTTGTATGGTTACTTAACCCATTCCCACATGACAAAATTAAAGACTTGACCAAATTGAAAGAAGTTGCAGACTACATTCCAAAATACATCTAAATTAAAAATAAATGTCATTTTAGGTAGAAATCATTGTGAGAAAGGAGAAATTGCTTATTGCAAGCTAATTCTCCTTTTTCTCACATTGTTTTCCAAAGCTGTATTCTTTTAGTGCTTAAAAATGCAGGACTAAATGTTAATGTGATAATTGTTGTAGCCATAGCTTATTCAACATGTCAGTTACATCATTTAGGTCGCCAACAACCAGATTGCCTTTTGTTAGACCATGATTTATGCAAATTAACCAATTCCCATACAGTGACAACTTTTGATACCCTTAAAGAAAAAAAGCATTGGAAAATGTTGTGGAAAATGAAGCAAATTGCTTGCAACAAGCAATTTTTTCATTTTACACAATGTTTTCTACCCAGAAAGTTTAAAGCATCTCAAATTGCATAAACTTAAAGTGTTTTCTGCAACTCCTTTCAATTTGGACCACTCTAAACTTTGTTGTCTGGTAATGGGTTAATGCCCTGACAGCTCAGTTAAACTTCCATGTGGGAGGTCAGTGGGTGTGGCCAGCAATCTGTTGAAAATGTCATGGATGAAATTTTATTAAGTAATGCTGACCAAACACATTGACCTCTGACTTCCTCAATGTTTTCCAAAGTTTTTTTTCTTGAGGGGCATTAAATCCCATTCAAACACACAAATCTACTCCTATTCTATACAGTGGGTTGGTGTTGTCCATTCCAAAATTTTGTTGTCAAAGTGATTATTTGTTGTGAACAATTAGTTCCTTTTTTTTTATGTTATTTATTAAAATTAGCTAGCTTATATTTATTGTTAACTATTGACTATTTTATAGTTTCAATCTTGAAATCTTTTTGTTTGTGTTTGTATGTGTGTGTTAGTGTGCATGTTGGCATGCAAATGTATGTGCATTTGAAACCTGTATTTTTGGTGTTTAGCAAAGATTGGTCACAAAAAAAATGATAAATTAACATATAGAAATAATCTGTACATGTGAAGCTGTGCATTTAAACCCTTCCCCACACGTCAAAGCTTTGTGTTGCAACCAAGAGAAAAAGCTTAGGAGAACATTGCGGAATGAAACGAAGAAATTTTAAGTTGATAATTCTTTTTTTGTCTTTTGAGGAAAAAATGTCGTAAAAACTGAAGAAATTGTTTGTAGAAAGCAATTTCTTCTTTTTTAGCTCTACTGGCCGAAGGCCAATAAGGCTATAGCGATGGCTCTTTCCCGTCCGGCGTCTGTGCGTCCGTCATCGGTCTGTTAAACTTTTCCTTGTTTACACGATAAAGTCCACAGTTTTCATCAGATTCTCTTCAAACTTTCACAGAATGATTGTACCATCATAAGGATCATTCCTTTCGAAATTGGGTCGGATCCGTCTAGAAACACAGGAAAAAGGGCCTAATTAAAACTTAATTAAAAAATCCTCGTTTATGCGATAAAGTCCACAGTTCTCATCAGATTCTCTTCAAACTTTCACAGAATGATTGTACCAACATAAGGATCGTTCCTTTTGAAATTGGGTCAGATCCATCAAGAAACATGAGAAAGTGGCCTTATGAAAATTTGATTAAAAATTCCATTAAAAATCCTCCTTTACGTGATAGAGTCTACAGTTCTCATTAGATTCTCTTCAAACTTTCTCAGAATGATTATACCATCATAAGGATCATTCCTTTTGAAATTTGGTATGATCCGTCAAGAAACATGAGAAAGTGGCCTTATGAAAATTTAATTAAAAATTTCATTAAAAATCCTCGTTTACGGGATACAGTCCACAGTTCTCATCAGATTCTCTTCAAACTTTCTCAGAATGATTGTACCATCATAAGGATCATTCCTTATGAAATTGGGTATGATCCGTCAAGAAACACGAAAAAAGGGGCCTTATGAAAATTTAATTAAACATTCCTCGTTATCACTCTAGAGTCCAGAGTTTACATCAGATTCGATTCAAACTTTCACAGAATGATTTTACCAACATAAGGATTGTTCTTTTCGAAATTGGGTCAGATCCGTCAAGAAACATGGGAAAAGGGGCCTAATTAAAACTAAATTAAAAAATCCTTGTTTACGCGATAGAGTCCACAGTTTTCACCTGATTGACTTCAAACTTTCACATAATGATTGTACCATCATAAGGATCATTCCTTTCGAAATTGGGTCAGATCCTTCAAGAAACATGGGAAAAGGGGCCTTATGAAAATTCAATTAAAAACTCCATTAAAAATCCTCGTTTACGAGTTTTCATCGGATTCTCTTCAAACTTTCTCAGAATGATTGTACCATTATTAGGATCATTCCTTTCGAAAATGGGTCTGATCTGTCAAGAAACACGGGAAAAGGGTCCTTTTGAAAATTAAATTAAAAAATCCTCGTTAACACTCTAGAGTCCACAGTTTTCATCAGATTGTATTTAAACTTTCATAGAATGATTGTATTATCATAAAGATTGTTCCTTTCGAAATTTGGGAAGACCCGTCAAGGTGCACAGGAAAAAGGGGCCTTATGAAAATTTTGATAAAAAATTCTCATTAATAATCTAGAGCCAACAATTTTCAACGGATTCTCTTCAATCTTTCACAGAATGATTGTACCATCATAAGGATTGTTCCTTTCGGAATCGGATATGATTCCTCAAGAAACATAGGAAAAGGGGCCTTATTAAAATTTAATTCAAAGATCTTTGTTAACACTCTAGAGTCCACAGTTTTCATCTGATTGACTTCAAAGTTTCACAGAATGATTGTATAATCATAACTTCATAAGGATTGTTCCTTTCGGAATCGGATATGATTCCTCAAGAAACATAGGAAAAGGGGCCTTATTAAAATTTGATTCAAAGATCTTTGTTAACACTCTAGAGTCCACAGCTTTCATCTGATTGACTTCAAAGTTTCACAGAATGATTGTACCATCATAAGAATTGTTCCTTTCAAAATTTGGTATGATCACTCAAGGACCACGGGAAAAAGGGGCCCGATAAAAACTGGATTGAAAAAGTCCTCGTAAACACAATAGAGTCCATAGTTTTCAACAAATTCTCTTCAAACATTCCCAGAATGATTATTACATTACATGGATTGTTCCTTTTGGAAGTAGGTTTGATCCATCAAGTTTCATGGGGCTGCCATCATATGGCAGTTGGTAGCGCGTCAGACTTTCAATCTAGAGGTCCTGGGTTCGATTCCCGACGGCGGCACTCATCCTTTCCGACTATTTGTCTCTCACCAATGGGTCGATAATCTTAGACCTATGTGGGATAGCAGCTGGAGGCTGGGAAAGGATGTAATGGTAGTACTGGTGTGAGAAATACCAGGATTCCATTGTTAGGTGCTCCAGCCGCCGCGATGTAACTGAAAGATTGTTGAAAGCTGCGTAAAACCCCATTCAAACAAACAAAATCAAGTTTCATGGAAAAAGGGGCCCTATGAAAATTTAATAAAAAAAATCTTAGTTAACACATAATGGCCCTAGATTTCACCTGATTGACTTCAAACTTTCACATAATGATTGTACCATCATAAGGATTGTTCCTTTCAAATTGGGTCTGATCCATTGAGAAACATATGAAAAGGGGCCTTAGGAAAATTCAATTTAGAAAATCTTAATTAATGCTTGTAAGTCCACAGAAGAGATGGGGTTGTCTTTATACTCAAACAGAATAATTATACTTTTGTAAGAAGAGTTCCCTTTGAAATTGGTTCAGATCCATCAAGTAACATGGGATAAGGGGCTATATGAAAATTCAATTAATAAAACCCTGTTAACACAATGTAGCCCACAGCTTTGATCAGATTTTGTTGAAACTTTCACAGGATGATTGGAAGGTCATAACTATCATTCTTTTCATAACAGGGTTTGAACTGTCAAGAAACACAGGAAAAGGGGCCTTATGAAAATTTCATTTATAAATCCTTGTTACCAAGTCCAGAGCTTTCATCGGATCTTCTTCAAACATTCACAGAATAATTGTACAATAATAATGATTGTTGATGTTTGCATTAGACCTGATCCATCAAGTATCACAGGAAAAGGAGCATTATGAAATTTAATTTTAAAATCATTGTACCACAATAAAGTCAACAGTTTTCATCAGATTCTGTTAAAAATTTCACAGAATGATTATTCCATCATGAGGATTCTTTCTGTTCAAATTAGGCGTGATATGTCTAGTATCATGGGAAAAGGGGCCTTTTGAGAATTTTATCTATAATCCTTGTAACCAAGTCCAGAGCTTTCATTGGATTTTATTCAAACCTTCACAGAAGCATTGTACAAAAATCACGATTGTTGATGCTGACATGGGACCTGATCCTTCAAGTATCACAGGAAAAGGAGCCTTATGAAAAAATTATTCTAAAAATTTTACATCAAGATAAAGTCTGCAGTTTTCATCAGATTCTGTTCAAACTTTCACAGAATGTTTGTACCACCATAAGGATTGTTTATTTCCAAATTGGGCCTGATCTGTCTAGTATCATAGGAAAAGGGGCTGTATGAAAAATTATTACCAAATCCTCATAAACACAACAATGCCCTCAGTCTTTATCAGAATCACTTCAAACTTTAATAGAATGATTGTACCATCATTTGGATTGTTCCTTTGTAAATTAGGTCTGATTGGTTAAGTGACACAAGAAAAGGGACCTTATAAAAGTTTTACTACAAAACATCATTATTACAATAAAGTCCTCAGTCTTTATCATTTTCTTCAAACTATCACTAGGATTGTTCCTTTGTACATTGGGTCTGATTTGTTTAGTTTCACGGAAAAAGGGGACTTATGAAAATTTAGTTACAAAAATTCTTGACACAATTCAGTCCACTGTTTTCATTGATTCTCTTAAACATTTAAAGAATTATTGTACCTTCATTGGAATTGTTCTTTTTGAAATTTGGTTTGTTCTGTAAAGTATCATGAGAAAAGGGGCCCTATGAAGATTTCACTATAAACTCATTAACACAATAAATTCCACAGATTAAACAGATTGATTGTACCATCATTCCAATTGTTGATTTTGACAGTGGATCTGACAATGGTAAGGGTCACATAAAAAGGGGCCTTATGAAAAACTCTCTTAAATATTCTGGTTAACACAATGATGTCCCTTGATTTCACCAGATTCACTTCAAATATTCACAGAATAGTTGTACAAATACTTAAATGGTTCTTTTCAGAACTGGGTACAATCCATCAAGTATCATGTAAAAAGGGGCCATATGATTTTTTTTTAAAATATTCTAGTAAACATAATGAATTCCCAATATTTCATCGGATTCACTTTTAACTTTCACAGAATGATAAAATATCACGGGAAAAGGGGCCTTATGAGAACTTGAATTTAATATCTTTATTAACACAATAAAGTCAACAGTTTTATTGGATTCTCTTCAATGATGCATGGAATAATTGTGGCATTTGAAACACAGGAAAAGGGGCCTTACAGATTATTATTCAAAACATTCTTGTGTATGTGATGAAGATCACAATCATTATCAAATTGTCTTTTAGATTTCACAGGAAAATTGTCGGGTTGTAAGGAAAGTTCTTTTGGAATGAAATTGATCCATCAGAAAACACAGGAAAAGGGGCCTTATTGATTTTCATTCAAAACAATCCTGTTTATGTGATAAAGTCCACAATTATTGTCAGCTTCTGATGAAATATTCACAGAATGATTGTAGGGTCATAAGGTAACTTTCTTTTGGAAATGGAGTGGATCCGTCATGAAACATGGGAAAAGGGGCCTTGAGGATTGTTGCTTAAAATGATAAAGGGGATAAAGCCCTTTTTTTTTCTTTATGCCTTCTTCTTTGAGCAATTAACTTCCTTAAATATCAGATTTCTTTAACGGAAAACTTGATAACCAGTAGAGCGTCTCAGGCCCTCATGGGCCTCATGTTTTACAATGTTTTTACCTGAAAGACAAAAAAAGAACTTAAAATTATCATCTGCAACATCTTTGAATTTGAACCAGTCCGAAATTGTCATCTTGTAATAGGTTAACCCTTTCCTGTACAATCCCTAGTTTTTACATCCAAGCCAAGCAAAATTGCATAAACTTTAAATTGTCAACTGCACATTTTTTCACACTACTGGAAAATAATGACAACCTTAACCCATTCCAACTCCACAAAATTTTAGACTAGTCCAAATTGAAAGAAGCTACAGAAGACAATTTGAAGTTGTTGGAATTTTGAATTTTTTTTTGTCTTTTTGGATAAAAAACATTGTGGATAATGAAGAAATTGCTTGATACAAGCAATTTCTTCATTTTCCACAATGTTTTCCAAAGCATTTTTATTGAGGGGCGTAAAAAGGAGGGATTGAGTTGGAATGGCCACATGAGAAAATTAGACTGGTCAAATTGAAAAAAGATGTAGACGACAATTTAAGGTTAATGAAATTCTTAAATTCTTCGTCTTTTGGAGTAGAAAACATTGTGGACATTAGAGAAATTGCTTGATCAAGCAACATCTCATATGTGCTCAGTGTTTCCTGATGCTTTTTTCTTGAGGGATGTAAAAAAGAAGGGATTGTGTCGGAATGGAGTAATTCTTTTAATTTGTGCCAAAGATGATGAATATCTTAATTTAAGTGTCAAGCACTTGTTGTGGGAGCGTAATCTTTCCTAGACCGGTACTGCAGTGGACTTTAACAAAGCCAGCTTTGCTAACGTCAACAGTGGTAACAGTCTTAATCTTTCTCTGACACCTTTTGTTTTTTTCTGGGTCTTTTTTATCTAGAGATCACATCACCTGGTGCATTTATATTTGCTCATAAGTATGTGTGTTTAGATTGTATCAAATGAATGTTTTGTAAATTTTTTTATTTAAGCTATTACAAAACGACTAATTTTAGTGCAAATGTTACAAACTGGTACAAATGGAAAGGAGTTGCAGACAATTTAAAGTTTGTGAAATTTTAGATTTTTTCAACTTTCTGTATAGAAAACATTGTGTAAAATGCAGAAATTGCTTTTTACGAGCGAATGTTAGGGGAGAAGTAAAAGTACAATAAGAAGAAAAAGTTGTAAAAGGAGAATTACTCAATTTAAGCAATTTCTCCTTTTATCATGTTTGTTTTTGTAATTTAGTAACTTATTGCAATATGACAAAATTTACAGTGATCCAAATTGGAAGAAGTTGCAGACAACAATTTTTAGTTCATAGTATTTTCAGAATCTCTGTCTTTGAGATAGAAAACATTGTGGCTGAGGAAAAACTTGCTTAACTAGTCCTTATTCAAAGAAGTTTTAAAAGACAACTTCGATAGAAAAAAAAAACAGCGTGAAATTAAGATCAAAACATAGTAAAAATTTGGAGGTAATTATTCTTTTTCTAAGGGGATTGTATATCTTAAGTATGTTAAAATTGAGGGTTATTTTGCAATGGATTAAGGAGATCTAATTAAAACTGGATAATCTTACTATCTTATATATCACTTATCAGCTCTCAAAGCACAACATGCCCAAGGTAAACTTTTATGGTTTGGTGATGTCCTTAATTGCTGGTGTGTCGTCTGTAGTCAATATTAACCTTGTGGACTCTCTAGAGGCGGCATTTTTTCCTGGATAAATTTGAAAATTGTTCAGAATGGATGTCTTGGTGAATCTCAGAAAAGTTCGGATGAGATCACTTGGGGGTCAAAAACTAGGTCACTAGTTCGAATCGAAGTTCGAATCGTAGAAAAACCTTGAAATTTGGTCACTTTGGGAAAAATACTTGCTCTATGGGTCAGATTATAGGGAAAAATTGTTGTCACTCTAGAACCTAATTTTTATACTCGATCAACTTGAAAATTGGTCTTAATGCTTTGAATTGGTTCACTTGGGGGCCCAAAACTAGGTCACTGGGTCAAATACTAGGAAACATTGTGTCAAAGTTTGTGACTTTAAAAGATCACTAGGTCAAACCTTGTTGGCTCTATAGATTATACGTTAGATGCTTATACAACCTAGAATTTCGTCAGAATGTTTGGCTCACATGGAGTCTAAAACTAGGTCACCAGGTCAAACTTGAAATACCCTGTGGGCGCTCTAAAGGTCACATTTGATGCCCAATCATCATGAAAAATAGTCAGAATCTTTGTCTTAGTATTATCAAGTTCAAAACTGGGTCACCAGATCAAATCATAGAAAACCTTGTGGGCCCTTTAGAGGCCACATTTGATGTTTCGTCAACCTGAAAATTGGTGAGAATAGGTCCGACCGTTTGTCTTTACAGGAAATTCGGGCAAGCAATTAAGGGCTAATGTGGCCCTTTTGTATTAAATGATTTTTGTCAACCTGCTAGTAGTGATGGAAACATAGTTGTCGCAATGACATTTCCATGTGCTTGTGTTTTCGTGGTAGTTAGACTGGTGAACCTGGCTTGTATCGTCAGATTAGGACAGACTCGCCAGTCAACGTGGTACTTTGTTAGTTGGTGCGACTGTCTGTATCATCGCTGCGCACTTTTGATATGCATCTACACAATCCCATCTTCACGAATGAAGGGATATCGAGATAGTCTTTTTCTCTAATATCGTTAATAAAGTCGAAAGTTCGCCTCCCATGTAACAAGATGACAAAATCCACGCCCGGCAACATTTCAAAGTGACCTTGCGATATGGAAATTATTATTTTTTTATTCAAAATAGTGAACCTGGTGATCCTGATTCGAAATCTGGTTGATGCTCTTTTTGAAAGATATCAAATCGTTTCTAATTATAGCCTAAAAATGAACGTCTCTATACCTCTGACCAATCTTGACCGGAGGTGCGTCCTTGAGATGCACTCGGTGGGAGTTCAGGTACATTCTATCTTGCTCGAACCACCACTTCTATTAAGCGATCACGTGCATTAAGCGACTATAATCGAAATTCCGTTTGTAATATTAAGAGCTCTGAAGAAGTGGAGGTATTCTGCTTAAATGTAAAAACCAGTGCTAAATCCTAAATTGTTTGAACTCGTTGAGACGATTTTAATGAGTCCCAACAACAGGATTTAGCTAGAATCCCGTAATAATTAATGCATGCAATCAAATAAATCCTTCACATCTTTCCCAAAAAAGTGCATTAAGTGACCATTCTTTTAAGCTACCACTTTTTGGACGTTCCGTGAGTGGTCGCTTAATACAAAATATATTATATTCTAAAGAACGATTTACCAAGTTTGAATTAAAGCATCCGATGTAGTCATGATTACTCGTTTAAGTCCGTGTTAAGCAATCTTACTTTCCGTAAATACCTTATCTCAAGAAATTTACTATCGTTTCAACCTATACTTCCCACAAGTATCTTGTATAAAGTATCGAAAACTATCCAAGATTTGCGATCATACAAAGATAATTGTAGTGAAAATCTTTATTGCTCCTGTAAAAATGAATAAAAAAATATCCTTGCTAGAAACTAGGATCTTGAAGACATGGCAAAATTATAAAAGATTCAAGAAATAACTCGAAGTTGTTCCTCTTCTCCAAAATGAACAAATAGGCATGAGGGATTAACGTAAATGCACTGTCGGTTACTAGCGCCATATATTGGCACGGGCTGCATGACATTATGCTGAACAGATTTTAGAGTAGCTGAGGTCAACAGAAAAGCACATTTCTCTCTTTTATATACTGTGCATTCTTCTAAAAGTATTCATTTTGGGAAATGGTAATTAAGAGTTAATAGGCGCATTTTCCCTATTACTTCTAGAGCTCACTGACATTTTTGTAATGTTTTCCGTGTCATTCCCTTAACCGTTTACCAGATGATAGAATTTTGGATAACAAACAATATTAAGTAGATGTGGGTAGACCGTGCGGAGACTGCAAAATGAATCTATCTGGGTAAAATACCCCAAAACCTTTCGGTCGTCGTACGATACCCATACGACGATCCTGCCATACCCGTACGGCGACCCTGCCATACCCATACGACGACCCTGCCTTACCCGTACAGCGAGTCTTTCATGCCCGTATGACGACCCTGTCATACCCGTACGACGACCCTGCCATTCCCGTACGGCGAGTCTTCCATACCTGTACGGCGATCCTGCCATAATCGTACGGCACCCCTGCCATTCCCCTTCGGCGACCCTGCAGGTCTTCCGATATCTGAAAATATCGTTCCTTCTTTTGTTGCACGAGATCTCAGATCTAAGACTGTCAGGTACTGTGGACGCCTCATACCCCCACTTCATGATTTGGGTTCTACGGGTAATTATGTGCTACTTAGGCAAAATGTAAAATGACAAATTTTGATTCAAAAAGACTAAAATGCAAAAACATCATCTATAAACGGTTTTGCATGCTGTCGGTGTTAGTCATTTACGTTTTCGGACACCCCGGAAGAAAAAAGATCCGAAAAAAGATATGGAAAATTGGTTGTTATACAATGTTTTCTTCCCAAAAGTCCCTACACAATACCGCTCATGGATGCTCCCAAATGAAAAATGCTTCGGAAAACATTGAGGAAAACGGAGATACTCTTTGTGACAATTTCTTTATGAACCACAATATTTCATTCTCGAATGGTACAAGAAAGGTTGTACGTAGATACTTGAATTCATAATATGGCCTACGGATAGGGAGTTAAATAAACCCGTTGAATATTTTAGTTATTACACCGATGTTATCATAATACTGTAATAACCATGAATATGACTGATGGCTATGGTAACGCGTACACGTCGGCCAAATTATGACGTCATTCTACTAACGGTGTTTCGCTGAATATATAGTTCAGTCATTTTAATGATTTGTCCCAAAGATGTAAGTCATAATACGAATGAAATACCGAGTTTATTAAGCGCGTAATATAAAATAAAGCCTTGTTTTTATCGGTTTATAGAGGACTCGTTTAATAATTTCGGTATTTCGTTACCACTCATTCAATAAACTCAATGAACAAAACGAGGAAATAGGCACAACAAAAAGGAAGTAAAGTTTAAAGATTTTTATTTATGATAAACAACCACCAAAATTTACAAGAAACAAAAATGATGTGAAAATTATAAACAAACATAACTCCAAAAAACAAGAAGTAAATAAATAATTTACAACTGTAATTAGCAACTGTCTTACTTTCAATTTCAACCCGTCTCAAATTTTATACTTTTTAATGGGTGAAATACATTAAATTCTAGAACATCGTTTAGTTTTAACCCTTTCCGTTTTTCAAAACATAGACCTGTCTGAATTCAAAAGTTTCGCAGACGAAAATTTAAAGTGCCTTTAATCTGAAAAAGAACCATTTAGTAGGGTAGATTGTAAAAAAAGAGGAAATTGCTTGTAACAAGCATTTTCTTCTTTTTCTACAATGTTCTCTCAATTATACAATTACAGGAGCGCAAAAACAGGAAAGGGTTAAGATAATTATTTTTAACTAAATATTCACCAATATCTACAACCCATCACTAATAAACCATTCCCAAACAATGATGTTTTTGACAGCCCAAGTAAGAAAGCTTTGGAAAGAATTGTGGCAAAACTGCATTATCATTCATGTTTTAAATCCAAAAATTAAGAAAAAAGAAACCCCATATTTTCACAAACTAACTGTCGACTTTAATGGGTTAACACTTGAAGCCTCTCCTCCAACAATTGTGAAGCCGCCGTCATAGCGCAGTTGGTAGCGCGTCGGACTGTAAATCTAGAGGTCCCGGGTTCGATCCCCGACGGCGGCACTCATCCTTTCCGACTATTTGTCTCTCACCAATGGGTCGATAATCGTAGACCTATGTGGGATAGCAGCTGGAGGAAAGGATGTAATGGTAGTACTTGTGTGAGAAATACCAGGATTCCATTGTTAGGTGCTCCAGCCGCCGCGATATAACTGAAAGATTGTTGAAAGCGGCGTAAAACCCCATTCAAACAAACAAACAAAACCAACAATTGTTAAAATATTGATTAGTGATATTTCACATCCGAACTGGTACCCCAATTAATTTAAAAAAAAAACAAACACCAAAACACAGTACTAGAAAGTAAGATGGACTTGGAACAGGTCTGATGGACTTGGAACAGGTCTGAACATAATTCATCTCAGAAATGCTTAAGAAATATCATAGATATACTGCCAGTGTCACAAAAATGCTTATAGTCATATCAGCTTTAAATATGCTTCTAAATATGCTTCACAGATATGCTCTTAAAGTATCACAGATATGCTCCTAAAGTATCACACATAGGCTTCTAAAGTATCACAGACGTGCTTATAAAGTATCACAGATATGCTTTCGGAGTTACAGGTATACTTAATTAGTATCACAGATATGCTTCTAAAGTATCACAGATATTCTTTGAAAATACCAAAGACATACTCGTATCACAGACATACTTATAAAGTATCACAGACATGCTTATAAAGTATCACAGACATGCTTATAAAGTATCACAGATATGCTTATAAGGTATAACAGATATGCTTATAAAGTATCACAGATATGCTTATAAAGTTTCACAGATATGCTTATAAAGTATCACAGATATGCTTATAAAGTATCACAGATATACTTATAAAGTTTCACAGTGGACAGATAACAAGGACGGAATAAATATAACATTATAGTAAATAAAGAAAATATGAATAACAAGGACGGAATGAATGAAAATAATAAAAACAACACTGATTAAAATAATCAAACCTAACGAAAGAAAATGATGACAAAAAATAAATTAATTAATCAATTAATCAACAATGTAAAATAAAACTACAAGATTATCATAGATACACTTATCAATTCTAAAAAAATTAACAACAACAAAAAGTAAGATACACAACATCTGTAAACAATAACAACAATTACAATAACATAACAAAAGAACCCCCGTATTAAACACAGATATCAAAGTGTCCACTTTTCTAGGATTTGATGTATTATAATATTATCCATCGAATTTTCTCCTTCAATCCGTTTTAGTTCACCTCACTTCGACAGAATAATGTGTCCTAGAAAGCAAAAGACACAGTAGTATACGATACAGACCCACTTCGCCGAGGTAAAAATAGCATATCTACACTCAACGACCTGTGTGTCGTTAATACTGTCCACTGGAGGCGCAACCATGACGTCCAACGCTGTGTGTTTTTAGTGTCGGATATGGATTCGTGGACTTTTCTTCTCTCTCGAATTATAAGGCTTTCTCAGAGCGCCTTAGTATATATCTGGTTAGATCAAATCCAATACTGTCTGTACGGGGTCTGTACTGTTCCATCTTGTTCATTCTGAAAGGAATAATGAAACGTCTAAAAACGAAACATTGGACGCCGTCGACATAGCAAACCTTAACGAATCGCTGGTCACGCGGGAAAGTTCTATTATAAGTCTCTCTCTGTGTGTGTGTGTGTGTGTGTGTGTGTGTGTTTCGACCCACACTCTCTTAACGAAGTCTACGAAAAAAAAAATAATAAATAAATAAAATAAATGTAAATAAATAATTGTGGGAGAATTACTCTGACAGGAAGTACCTCTTATATAAAAAACAGCGTTTATTTGGTACAATCTATGGTCTATAACTTTGACAAAAGGTAAATTGGTTGGTTGGCGACCTAAACTTGAAGAAGACAGCTTGAATAAGTCAGAAATGCTTCACAGAATTTCGGCCTATGTTTGAGTTCAAAGGTCTCTTCCTTCCCTAATTGATTTGATTGGTCGATTGATTCTTTGATTGGCAACCAGAATCCATTCAACAATATTAATGAAAATCACCATTGCAGTCGAAAAGGTTGTAGATAGTGTCCCAGTGAAGATAACAGCTCATTTCAATTTTGATACAATACAGAACATTTGAATCGCTGACACTATGCAAAAAAAAAAAAAAACAAAAAAACTCATTTTAAGTACAATGATACAAGTAAAAAAAATAAATTCTTGATTTTATGCGTGACATACATCAAACCCATTCAGACAAACCACAATATGAGATAAGTTTTTCCCCTGACGAGTTCAGAGAGTAATAGTAAACCGAAGCCTAAATGAAATAAGCCTTACTTTAAAACTGCAGTTCTCTTCTTTCCAATTTATGTCTATAAAATTCACAGGGATACTGTCGATCTTGTAGCCAGAACCAAGTTTAAATATACCTGAGTATTGCTGTCGTTTATCTGTTGTTGATAGGATCAAAACATTACTGTTTTAATCTTGATTGGGGTTATAAGGGGCTTAAAGTGTTCGGCACTAACAAGATTCGACATCGTTCAGTTCCGATCTGAGTTGTTTTTGCCACACTTGAAAGGTATCAATCAGTGGTCATTGAATGGTCCGTTGTGTGAAAATAGCCCCGCTTATCAGTAACTATTGTCCGGGAATTAAACTTAGGATCAATGAATTAACCACAAGTTTGTTTTGTTGTGTTTTATCTGTGTTTCACACGTCTTGTATTATTTTATGGTTTTAATAATGCTTCTGTAGAAGAATCACGCTGAGACCGATTTCAGTGATTTTATAAAAATCTTTTTATCATAAGATAGGTTCGAGCCCTGGACTGATCATATCAGCTAACAAACTAATTGTCTTTTGGGTGAAACGTTAACCGAGGCCCCGTGTGACGGTGCTATCCACCGAGCACGTTAAAGAACCAGACAGAGCCCTCAGCAGTTTCGTCCTGTATCCTTGCACTATGCCCCGTAGCAACTAACCGTCGGCGTCGATAGCGACGATATATAAACGGACATACGCACATTATAAGATAGAAAACATTTTGGGTAACGAAGAATTGGCGTGTTTCATGCATTTTCTTCCCGTTTCCAGGTATTCTCCATAAGTTTGTTTTTGTTAGGGAACGTAAAAACAGATTATTTGGGAATGGGTTAAACGACTTTCTCTCACTCGGAGACATAAGTAGATCAAGGCCAAGCGACTTTATGAGCTTTCAGCTCTGGAGTTATTAAATTTGTTTTTTAAATTAATTTGAAAATTCCCCAACGTAACCACGACACTTTTTGTTCATTATTGATCGTTTTGATTTAGCGAAATATTTTGAAAGAGGAATTGTCCGACATTCGACGAAATGTTATATTCCTGTAACACAAAGGTCATATTAAGGGTCCTATCGCTTCACTGGCATTTTCTAGCAACTTAAAGGTCCAATAATATGACGCAGAAATGAAACATAGCAATTCTGGATTTTCACTTTATAAATATTGTATTGAAAATTTAATATTACAGAAAATAAGTCAATGGGTAAACTTGAGGCATAAAGAAAGGCAATATCCTTCCAACAATTATTCTCGTTCCAGGACTCAATAATTCATGATTTCCAAGTAGGACAAGTACAAAAAGCCGCGATGGATTTTTTCTCTTCAACACTCAATAGACCAATGGCAAACAAAGAATCAACCGACCAATCTAATCATTTATTCAGTCCGGACCTGAGCTTTCAAGTCCGACATTGGTCGCCTTTTTGTATAACCTTTTTGTTGGTTTGGCTACCTAAACGTCGTAACTACTGCTTATTCAAGCTGTAGTCGCCACATTTAGATCGCCAACCGACCATTTTACTTTTTGGTTACATGCTACTTGTCTTGAAGAGGAACCTTAGTGGAGTTGATGGGCGGGGCCTAGTGAGTCTGTTGGCGGGGCCAGCATTCGGTCTATTGGTCAAGGTGAGAGCAACCTCAAAGGTAATTCACATACAGATTAAAAGATATTGAGGGAAAAGAAGAAATTGCTTGATACAATGATTTACAGTTACACAGAAGATATTTTGACATGTCAGTACATATTGGGCATGGTTTAGATAAGACCCACTTTCAAAACCCGTTTTCCTCGTTTGGACATTTTGTTTTAAAATCTGAGAGAGGTCAACCAATCAAAGCTCCCTATCGAAAAACAACTGATGAGTAGTTTTAGAGAAGTTTTATTTGCTATTTTTAGAACTTGGGACGTTTTTGTCGACTTAACGGTCCATTAGAACCAAATTATCCCCAATGGAAGATTATTGAAAGAATACGAGGGAGGGTGCTTTAAACAATATTTCTGTGAACCTTGGTTGAATATCAATCAGTAGAGTTACCCATTCCCGCGCCCCCAAGAAAACAACTAGGAAAAGATTATTGAAAGAATACGAGGGATGGTGCCTTGAACAACATTGCTGTGTAACTTGGTTGAAGATCAGTCAGTAGAGTAACTAACCCATTCCCACGCCCCCAAGAAAACAACTAGGAAAAGATTATTGAAAGAATACGAGGGATGGTGCCTTGAACAACATTGCTGTGTAACTTGGTTGAAGATCAATCAGTAGAGTTACCAATTATATTGTGAAATATTAGTCGTGTTTGAGCCATCGCCTTAGAAAAGATAGATAAGCAATATGACCTGCCTAAACTAGAGCAGAGAATGGGATATCTTGACCAGAAAGAATAATTATGAAACAAAAAGGTACATCTCGGATGTTTAGTCAAACACATATTTGAAAGAAATGTATGCAATAGCAGAGGTCAATCATATTTTATTAAACATTGACATTTGTTACATTTGTTTCTTCAGTTTCGATAGCGTTTTCACATATGAAGACAAAGGTTTTCAAAAGTTTTATCAACTACTTATTGTCATCCGGAATTTCTTGTTTGAACGTGTCTAAATTTTTGTAGTCTGGTTATGGATTAAAGATGACAGAACGAAAGGTTATTCGGTTGGAATTGACCGATCGCTGGTCCCGCCTACTGACTCCTTAGGACCCGCCCATTAACTCCAACAGGGAGTTCCGCTTCGATCTTTAACGGCGTTATTTGTAAAGTCTATTACATGTAGCATGTAACAAAAAAGGAAAATTGTTTGTTTGTGACCTGAAAATCGTAACTACAGCTTGAATAAGCTGTAGTTACGACGTTTAAGTCACCAAACCAACAATACAGCGTTACAAAAAATTGCGGGAAAAGTCGGAGTTGAAAAGCTCAGGTCCAGGCTGAATGAATTATTTGATTGGTCGGTTATTATTTCTTGATTGACAGCCGCGGTTGGTCAATAAAAGTTAAGATGTTCAAATGAGATTGTGGAAGAATTATCAAAGTAGTTAAATCTATTACTTCACATTCCCGAATTTTAACGATCCAAAGAAAACCCCATGTATCGTCCCCTTTCTCACAGAACTTCTGGTCTATTTGATACCACCCTTCCTTTCTAATTTCATATTTTATAATTGTCTGTAATCTCTTTCAACTGACGGATCGCGTTTGTCAATCAACGAATTAAATGACCAATCAAATAATTCATTCAGACCGGATATGAAATCGAACATGGTTGATAATTATATGAATCATTTTTGTAGATTTGGTCCTTAAACGTTAAATCTACAGTTTATTCTAGCTGTAATACGCCAATCAGGCCGTAAACCAACCATTTTATTTTTTGTTACATATAAACGACCGTTATTTTTGCCCCCCCCCCAAAAAAAAGAATACCCCCAATACACACACAACAACAACAGCAGCAGCAGCAACAACAAAAGGACTGTCGGTAAACAGTTACTCTCGACTATACTGAGTGATGGATAGTACCGACAATTCAATTTCGACATAAGCAATAGTTCCTCAACATAGCTGTTAGAATAATAAACTTTAAATCGTGAAGGTTTCAAACAATCACTCAAATAAACCCTTTCCCGTTTTACAAAATGTTAGACCTGTCCGATATAAAGGTTTTGCATACGACAATTCAAAGTTGACTTTATTTGAAATATAATCATTTTGAATGGTGGAAAAATTGTGGAAAATGAAGAAGTTATTTTTCCACAATATTTTCTCAAGTATTAAAACACAAGGGCGTAAAGCCAGGGATTTAACAGTAAAGAGTAAATAAAGACAAAAATCTTCCATTTACAATTTTAACTCGTAAAACTCTACTTGTATTTCCGTTTCTTTATCGTCGCTACCGTAGCACATGCCCAGATGAGCGACGCCCCCCACCCCCCGAAGACGGTTATTTGTTACAGGGGATATTGCAAGGATACAGGACAAAACTGCTGAGAGCCCTGTCCGGTTCTTTAACGTGCTCGTTGGATAGCACCGTCACACGGGATATTAAAGTATATTGTCTCTTAGGGTAGAAGATATGTAGACAATTAAGAAATTTCTTCAATATCCACAATATTTTCCAAAACTTTTTTTCTTGACAAGGGGTAAAAAAGATAGATTGTATATATCGAGGTAGAACTTCCTGTTGGAGTTTAATGGTCGTGGCCAACGATCCGTCAATTCGGACCAGTGTAACTGTCTGGTAACTGGTTAAATTCAAATATTTTTTTCAAAGCAACATTGCTTATTTCAAACAGCTTTAGATTTTCCAACGATGTTCCTCATGTAAACAATTGTGTTATCATTAGATAAATAAAACCATGGATACTAGAAAGGCAACACAGGTACGTGGATGTACATAGGTTAAAATAGGGAGAAGGCACAACAAAAAAAGTTTTCAAGATTTCGAATTTTTATTTCTTATTAAACGTCATTTACAAGAAACGAAACCCATAAAAACAAATGAATAAATAAATGAAACTTACAGAACTTCTATATAGAAGAAATATAATTGTACTGTTTGGTAGCTTTTTCACAATATTAAAGTTACCTCCCATAATAAATTCTGCAAACGGTTCCTTTTTACATTCGGATAAATCTAACACTTAAACATCTTTTACCAATGAATTTGAGGAGTCTTTTGTTGGGTTCAAATCGAAAAACATTTTTTTACGAAATGAGAGAATTACGTAACTAAATGAGAAATTGACGGCTACCAATAAAAGAACCAAATGTACAATCATGATTCATTGAGATCTAAAGTGACATTGACCTCTCACATGGCTTATATTTATTTGAAGCTCACTGTTGGTTTTCCAAATTAAACGTCATAGCTTTTATTTTACAAGCTGTATTTACGACGTAAAGGTCACCATCCAACCTTTTCACGTCTTTGTTAAAAGTTACTGACCAGTTACTGACAAACATCGTTCTATTTATATGGGGAACTTCCTTTCTAATTGATAGCATGTTTCATTTTATTTTTTCGACTTAGCTATCGATAATACCTTAACGATGTATAGAGCTCTGACATTTTCTAAAATAGCACCCATCACCTATTTACAATTGAAACCTTTTCCTTTACCAACATTTTATACACAATTATTTCTCCTTTTGAATAGGAATATTCATATCAAAACCTGGACATCAAATTTTTCCAGACAAAACTTTTATATACATGCCTGTTCATAAATTGCTTTTGTGATGAGCTATTGCCTCATCTTTCAACTTTTTTCTAATCTGGAAAAGGAAATAACCACTTCTTTCAATTAAGACGCGTAAATTTATCCTGTTGTTATGGGTTAAATACTTGAAATTTTAGAACATCATGAAGTTTAAAAAAATAGAACTGTTCAAAACAAAGGTTTTGTGAAAGAAAAGGTTGTGGAAAAGAAGACACTTCTTGTAGCTACAATGTTTTCTCAATAATACGATCGCAAGGATGTAAAAACTAGGAATTGAACAGGAGAGGGTTAAGCTGATTGTTTTGAGCCATATATAGAGCTCTATCGTAATCAACAATATCTACAACCCAACACCAATTAACCCGTTCCAAAACAATTACGCTTTGTGACACCTCAAGGTAAAAAGCTATGGAAAACATTGTGGAAAATGAAGAAATTGCTTGTTACAAGCAATTTCTTCATTTTCAATTATGTATCAACAACAAGATTGAATTAACTTAAATTTTTCATCATCTTGGAACGGTCAAGATCAGTCTAAAATTTTGTTTCTTCATTTTCAACTATGTATTAACCCTAAAATGAAAAAAACAAAAAAACAAAACAAAACACATACACACTCAAAACCAAACCAATAACAACAAAATCTAATTAACTTAAATTTTCAACATCTTTGGATCGGTCAAGATCATTCTGAAATTTTGTCGTTTAGAAATGGGTTAACAGAAAAAAACAGCTCCAAATTAAGTTCAAATCATAGTACAAATTTGGGAGTAATTACTCTTTTTGTAAGGGGATTGTATATCTTAAGTATGTTAAAATTGAGTTTGTTTTTTTTTTGTTTTTTTTTTTTGCAATGGATTAAGGAGATCTAATAAAAACTGGATAATCTTACTATTTTATAAATCACTTATCAGGTCTACATAGCACAACGTGCCCAAGGTAATTTTTTGTGGTTGTGTGATGTCCTTCATTGGTCGTGTGTCGTCTGTTGACAATATTAACCTTGTGGACTCTCTAGAGGCGGCATTTTTTCCTGGATAAACATGAAAATTGTTCAGAATGGATGTCTTGGTGAAATCTCAGGAAAGTTCGGATGAGATCACTTGGGGGTCAAAAACTAGGTCACTAGTTCGAATCGTAGAAAAATCTTGTAATATGGTCACTTTGGGAAAAATACTAGCTCTAGTCAGATTATAGGGAAAACCTGTCGCTCTAGAACCTAATTTGATACAATATCAACTTGAAATTTGGTCATAATGTTTTGAATTGGTTCACTTGGGGGTTCAAAACTAAGTCACTAGGTAAAATATAAGGAAAACTTTGTGTCAAACTTTGTGACTTATAAAAGATCACTAGGTCAAACCTTGTTGGCTCTATAGATCACACCTTAGATGCTATTACAACCAGAATGTTTGGCTCGTATGGAGTCTTAAATTAGGTCACGAGGTCAAACTTGAAATTCCTTTTGGACGCTCTAAAGGCCACATTTGATGCCCAATCATCATGAAAATTGGTCAGAATCTTTGTCTTAGTATTATCAAGCTTAAAATTGGGTCACCAGATCAGATCATAGAAAACCTTGTGGGTCCTTTACAGGCCACATTTGATGTTTCGTCAACCTGAAAATTGGTGAGAATAGGTCCGACCGTTTGTCTTTACAGGAAATTCGGGCAAGCAATTAACGGCCAATGTGGCCCTTTTGTATTAAATGATTTTTGTCAACCTGCTAGTAGTGATGGGAACATAGTTATCGCAATGACATTTCCATGTGCTTGTGTTTTCGTGGTAGTTAGACTGGTGATCCTGGCTTGTATCGTCAGATTAGGACAGACTCGCCAGTCAACGTGGTAGTGGTTAGTTGGTGCGACTGTCTGTATCATCGCTGCGCACTTTTGATATCCGTCTACACAATCCCATCTTCACGAATGAAGCGATATCGAGGTCGTCTTTTTCTCGAATATCGTTGATAAAGTCGAAAGTTCGCCTCCCATGTAACAAGATGACAAAATCCAAGTCCGGCAACAATGCAAAGTGATCTTGCGATATGGAAATTATTATTTTTTTATTCAAAATAGTGAACCTGGTGATCCTGATTCGAAATCTGGTTGATGCTCTTTTTGAAAGATATCAAATCGTTTCTAATTATAGCCTAAAAATGAACGTCTCTATACCTCTGACCAATCTTAACCGGAGGTGCGTCCTTGAGATGCACTCGGTAAGAGTTCAGATACATTCTATCTTGCTCGAACCACCAGTTCTATTAAGCGATCACGTGCATTAAGCGACTATAATCGAAATTCCGTTTGTAATATCAAGAGCTCTGAAGAAGTGGAGGTATTCTGCTTAAATGTAAAAACCATTGCCAAATCCTATTTTGTTGGAACTCGTTAGAATCGTCTCATTTAATGAGTCTCAACAACAGGATTTAGCAAGATTGCTGTAAAATTATTGCATTCAATCGAACAAATCTTTCACATCTTTCCTCAAAAAGTGTATTAAGTGACCATTCTTTTAAGCGACCACTTTTTGGACGTTCCCTGGGTGGTCGCTTAAAACAATATATAGTGAATTCTAAAGAACGATTTACCAAATTTGAATTAAAGCATTCGATGTAGTCATGATTACTCGTTTAAGTCAACGTTAAGCAATCTTACTTTCCGTACGACGAGTCTGCCTTAACCGTACGGCGATCCTTGCCATACCCGTACGGCGACCCTGCCATTCCCCTACGGCGACGCTGCAGGTCTTCCGATATTTGAAAATATAGTTTCTTCTTTTGTTACACGATTTTAAGGTCTTAGACTGCAAGGTACTGTGGACGCCTCATACCCCCACCTCATGACTTGCAAAAACATTTTCTATAAACGGTGTTGCACGCTGTTGGTGTTAGGCAATGTTTCTTTTTTACGCTTTCGGACACCCCGGAAGAAAATGATGTGAAATTGGTTGTTACACGATGTTTTCTTCCCAAAAATCCCTAAACAATCCCGTTTATGGATGCTCCCAAATAATAAATGCTTCATTGTGGAAAACGGAGATACTCTTTGTGAACCTCAGTATTATATCTGTTAAAGGGTCAAATTGGGGGATTACTACCTTTCAGGTCAGAAACATTGACAAAAAGAATCTACCGTAAATCATATATTCCCTGTGAAACTTTTGATGCAGAAATCTCTCGATATTATTAATATTAGAACAAGAAAGGAAGATACTTGAAGGGTACGCAGATACTTGAATTCATAATATGGTCTACAGATAGGGAGTGAAATAAACCCGTTGAATATTTGTTATTACACCGGTGTTATTACAATCGTGTAATAACCACGAAGATGACTGAATGCTATGGTAACTCGTACACGTGGTGCATGTTATGACGTCACTTTGCTAAGTGTTAAATGTTTCGCTGAATATAAAGTTCAGTCATTTTAATGATTTATCCCAAAGATTTACGTCATAATACGAATGAAATACCTAGTTTATTAAACGCGTAATCTAAAATAGATAAACTCGGACAAGCCTCGTTTTATCGATTTGTAGAGGACTCGTTTTATATATCCGGTATTTCGTTACCACTCATTCAATAAACTCGACTCACAAAACTGGGAAATAGGCACAACAAAAAGGAAATAAATTTTCAGGATTTTATTTATGATAAACCACCACCAAAATTTACAAGAAACGAAAATATCAGTGAAAATGATAAACATACACAACTCCAGTTATCTTCCGATAGGTGGCATTTTCCAAATACTGACCTATCTAATTTGAGCATTCTGGGTAATGTCATTCGTGACAACTCGGCCGATTCCGCCGAACTTCATTCAAAATGTCAGCGCCCATGAAACGCACGCTTCGAATTTTTGATGGCTCTTATTGGAGCACAGGTAAGACATGAGTACTTTCGCAATTAAAAATAATTATTTTTCTAATTGATTTTGGGCGACAGTTAAGTTTGATTTCTCCACTATTGTAGGTTTTATTGCAATTACCCACTTGCTACTTTTTGGCGATATAATATGGAGTTATGCATACGACGTAGTAAGATTTATCCCAATCTGGATAAGTGATACGGACCCGAAGACAGGTCAATCTTCGGAGAATATGACATGCGCAGACAACGACACAACTCCAAAAACAAGAAGAAAATACATAATTTCACCCTTTCCCAAAGATTCCTGTTTATTTAGGCCCCCCAAAACATGACTGTTAACATATTTATTTTGTAATTAGCAATTGGCTTTCTTTCAATTATAACCCGTCTCAAATTTAATCCTTTGTAATGGGTGAAATACATTAAATTCTAGAACATCGTGAAGTTTAACCCTTTCCTGCTTTGAAAAAATAGACTGGTCTGAATTCAAAGGCATCGCAGAGGAAAATTTAAAGTGGATTTGAACCTTTCTGTAGGGTAGATTTAAAAAAAGAATAAATTTCTTGATACAAGCAATTTCTTCTTTTTCTACAATGTTCTCTCGAATATACAATTACAGAAGCTCAAAACTAGGGTTAGAACAGGAAAGGGTTAGTATGAATATTTTTAAACTATTTATTCACAAATATATCTACAACCCAACACCAACTTACCATTACCAAACAATGATGTTTTTGACAACCCAAGTAAGAAAGCTTTGGAAAGTATTGTGACAATTAATGAATTATCAACCATGTTTTAAACCCAAAAATTAAAAAAGAAACCCCAAATTTTATTAAATAATTGTCGACTTGAACACTTTAAATCTCTCCTCCACCAATTGTTTATTCATTGATTAGTGATATTTCACTTCCCAACTGGTACCAATTTATTAAAAAAAAAAACAACAACAAAAACACACTGCAACTAGAAAGTAAGGTTGACTTGGAATAGGTCTGGGCAAAATTCATCTCAGAAATGCTTTAGAAATATCACAGATATACGGTCAGTGTCACAGAAATGCTTATAGTTATATTAGCTTTAAATATGTTTCTAAATATGCTTCACAGATATGCTCTTAAAGTATCACAGATATGCTCCTATAGTATCACAGATAGGCTTCTAAAGTATCAGGCGAGCTTATGAAGTATCACAGATATGCTTCTAAAGATTCACAGATATGCTTCTAAAGTATCACAGATATTCTTTCCAAATATCAAAGACATACTCGTATCACAGGCATGCTTATAAAGTATCACAGACAGCCTTATAAAGTATCACAGACAAGCTTATAAAGTATCACAGATATGCTTATAAATTATCACAGATATGCTTTAAAAGTTTCACGGAGGACAGATAACAAGGACGGAATAAATATAAACCATTAGAATAAATAAGATGATATGAATAACAAGGACGGAATGAATTAAAATAGTAAAAACAAAACAGGTTAAAATAATCAAACCTAACGAAAGAAAATGATAACAAAAAGTAAATAAATTAATTAATAAATCGACAATGTAAAATAAAACTACAAGATTATCATAGATACACTTATCAATTCTAAAGAAAAAGACAACAACAAAAAGTAAGATACATCTGTAAACAACAACAACAACAAATACAATAACATAACAAATGTACCCCCGTATTAAACACAGATATCAAAGTGTCCACTTTTCTAGGTGTATTGTAATATTATCTATCGAATTTTCTCCTTCAAACCGTTTTAGTTCACCTCACTTCGACAGTATAATGTGTCCTAGAAATCAAAAGACACAGTAGTATACGATACAGACCCATTTCGCCGAGGTAAGAATAGCGTATCTACATTCAACGACCTGTGTGTCGTTAATACTGTCCACTGGAGGCGCAACCTTGACGTCCAACGCTGTGTGTTTTTAGTGTCGGATATAGATTCGTGGACTTTTCTTCTCTCTCGAATGATAAGCTTTCTCAGAGCGCCTTTGTATATCTGGTTAGATCAAATCCAATACTGTCTGCACGGGGTCTGTACTGTTCCATCTTTTTCATTCTGAAAGGAGTAATGAAACGTCTAAAAACGAAATACTGGACGCCGTCGACATAGCAAACCTTGTTTCTAATAAAATATAGGTTCGGAAAACAATGACGAATCGCTGGACACGCGGGAAAGTTCTATTATAAGTCTTTTCATGTGTGTGTGTGTGTGTGTTTTTCAATAAAATAAAAAATAGCCAGTTACAGATAACAAAAAATAAAATTGTTCGCTGTCGACCTAAATATCGTACCTATAGCCCTAAAGATGTATTCGCCCTACAAATGAACATTGTCGTGGGCCAATGTTGGAGTTCACATACGATCATATTGTACCAATATCCAACGATTTTTTTCATCGTCCCACACTCTCTTAACGACGTCTACGAAAAAATGAAATAAAATAAAAGTAAATAAATAAATAAAGTGGGGAAAATTACGACAGAAAGTATCTCTTATATAAAAAACGGCGTTTATTTAGTACAATCTATGGTCAGTAACTTGTAACTAAGAGTAAATTGGTTGGTTGGCGACCTAAACCTGAAGAAGACAGCTTAAATAAGTCAGAAATGCTTCACAGAATTTCGGCCTATGTTTGAGTTTAAAGGTCTCTTCTTTCCCTAATTGATTTGATTGGTCGATTGATTCTTTGATTGACAACCAGAATCAATTTCAACAATATTAATGAAAATTAACATTGCAGTCGAAAAAGGCTGTAGATAGTGTCCCATTGAAGATAATAGCACATTTCAATTTTGATAAAATACAGGACATTTGACTCAATGACTCAACAAAGATAGAAAAACATTTTAACTATAATGATACAAGTAAAAAATAATAAATTCTTAATTTCATACGTGCCATACATCAAACCCATTCAGACAAACCACAATGGGAGATAAGTCCCCCCCCCTAACAATTCTACGGGTTCAGAAAGTAGTAGTAAACCGAAGCCTAAATGAAATAAGCCTTACCTTTATACTGCAGTTCTCTTCTTTCCATTTTATGTCTACAAAATTCACAGGGATACTGTCGATCTCATAGCCAGAACCAAGTTTAAATATTCCAGAGTATTGCTGTCGTTTATCTTTTGTTGTTAGGATTTAAATATTTCTTTTTTATACCTGATTGGGGTTATCAGGGGCTTAAAGGGCTCGGCACTAACAAGATTCGACATCGTTCAGTTCCGATCTGAGCTGTTTTTGCCACACTTGAAAGCTATCAATCAGTGGTCATTGAATGGTCCGTTGTATGAAAATAGCCCCGCTAATCAGTGACTATTGTCCGAGAATTAAGCTTTGGATTATTGAATTAACTACGAGTTTGTTTATTGTGTTTTATTTGTGTTTCACACGTATTGTATTACTTTATAATTTCAATTCTGGTTCTGTAGAAGAAATACGCTGAGACCGATTTCAGTGTTTTTAAAAAATCTTTTTATCATGAGATAGGTTTGACCCTGGGCTGACCATATCAACTAACAAACTATAATTGTCTTTCGGATGAAACGTTAAACCGAGGCCCCGTGTGATGGTGCTGTCCATCGAGCACGTTTAAGAACCAGACAAAGCTCTCAGCAGTTTCGTCCTGTATCCTTGCTCTATGCCCCGTAACAACTAACCGTTACCTGGGGGCGTCGCTCATATGGGCATTTGCTACGGTAGCGACATTAAATAAACGGACATACATACATTATAAGATAGAAAACATTTGGGTAACGAAGAATTTGCGTGTTACAAGCATTTTTCTCTGATACTCCCCATGAGTTATTTTTTGTTGGAGAACGTATAAACGGATTATGTTGGAATGGGTTAAACGACTTTCTCTCACTCGGAGACATAAGAAGATCAAGACCGAGCGACTCTAAGAGCTTTCAGCTCTGTAATTAATAAATTTGTTTTAAATCAATTTGAAAATTCACCAACGTAACCAGTACACTGTTTGTTCATTTTTTATCGTTTTGTTTTTGCGACATATTTCGAAAGAGGAATTTCCCAGCATTCGACGAAATGTTACATTCAAACTCAAAGCTCACATTAAGGGCCCTATCGCTTCACTGCCATTTTCTAGCAACTTAAAGGCCTAATAATATGACACAGAAAAGAAACATAGCAAATCAGGATTTTGTCATAATATTTTTTTGATGAAAGTAAGTCAAGAGGTCAACTTGGTGCACAATGAAAGTTAATATCCTTCCAACAATTATTTCCGTTTAAAGACTCAATGATTCATTATTTTAAGTAGGACAGGTACAAAAAGCCACGATGGATTTTTTCTCTTCAACACTCAATAGACCAATTGCAATTAAGGAATCAATCGACAAATCTAATCATTTATTCAGTCCGGACCTGAGCTTTCAACTCCGAAAGTTGGCCGCAATTTTTGTTTAACCTTTTTGTTGGTTTGGCTACTTAAACGTCGTAACTACTGCTTATTCAAGCTACCACGTTTAGGTCGCCAACCAACCATTTTACTTTTTGGTTACATGCTACTGGTCACAAATTTTTCAAATGAACGCCGTTGAAAATCGAAGTAGAACATCTGTCGGAGTTGATGGGCGGGGCCTAGGGAGTCTGTGGGCGGGGCCTGCGATCGGTCCATTGAGGATAATAAAGCTCAAGTATTGATCACCTGTATGGTCAAGGTGAGAGCAACCTCAAAGGTAATTCACCTATAGGTTAAAAGATATTGTAGGAAAAGAAGAAACTGCTTGATACAGCAATTTCTTATTTTTCCACAATGTTTTCTAAAGTATAAAATCCAAGGCACACAAAAATGAGGAATTGTGCAGGAAAAGGTTTACAGTTCCACAGAAGATATTTTGACATGTCAGTACATATTGGACATGGTTTAGATAAGACACCACTTTCAAAACCCGTTTTCCTCGTTTGGACATTTTGTTTTTAAAATCTGAGAGAGGTCAACCAAGGAAAGCTCCCTACCAAAAAACACTGATGAGAAGTTTAAGAGAATTTTTATGTTTTCATTGAACAACTTGAGACGTTTTTGTCGATTTAACGTTCCATTGGGACCCATGTTATCCCCCCATGGCAGTTTTTTTTTTTTGAAATAATACGAGGGAGGGTGCTTTGAAGAACATTTCTGTGAAACTTAGTTGAATATCAATCAGTAGAGTTACCCATTCGCTTTTTGCGCCCCTAAGAAAACAACTAGGAAAGGATTATTTTCATTTTCCACAATGTTTTCTACCCAAAAATTTCAAAAGAAATCTAAAACTTCATAAACGTTTATATCACACACCCCAAACAAGAACAACAACAACAACAACAAACAACAACAAAAACTTTGAAAAAACATTTCGGAAAATAATGAAATTTCTTGTATCAAACACTTTCTTCATATTCCAAAATTTTTTCTATCCAAAAAGATGGAAAAAAAAAAAATCTGCTGTTTCTTCAAATTGAACCTGTCTAAAACTTTGTTGCGTAGGAAATAGTTAAGGTGGATATACGAAACTGATAGGTTAACAGACGCAAACAAAACTACACGACAGCACATCGTCATAATTAGGGCGGTCCCGGATTCAGTCCATACGTGCAAAAAACCCGAATTGACCAATCGCTGGCTTTAGCGCCTCCCATTGGCCCTGACAGGAAGTTTCGCTACGATATTTAACGGAGTTATTTTGCACAATTGATGGCAAGAAGCATGTAAGAAAAGGATAGAATGGTTGGTTGGCTACCATAAAGTCTTAACTACAGCTAAACATAGTCGGCAAACAAACAGTGGCTTCACATAAACGGGGGCAAATGTCAGTGTTCAAAGTTTACTTGCAGTCTAAATGAAAGATTCCATTTATTGACTGCTTATTTGATTGAAATCCACGATTGGTCAATTTCCAGGGACATGAACACATCATTTATGACATTTATTCGACTTGTGGAATCTTGAATTACAAATGACATACAGGTGGCACGGACAAAAGCAAAAACATTTATAACATGTTATATACATACGATTCATGTCATCTAGACTCTATTTATCTCGGTATATGCTTAAGTCGAAGTGAAATATAAATCCTGTTTAAGAAATCGGCTTAGAAAATAGGTAAAGCAGTGCTACGGAAGAAAAAGTGACCTGCCTCAAATACAGCTGAGAATGGGATTTTTTTGGTCAGAATGAATAAATATGACCCGAAAAGGAACATCTCAGATGTTCAGAAAAAACACATATTTGAAGAAGAGGTATGTAATAGTAGAGGTCAATCAGAGAAAGCGTTTCAAAATCCAAACAAAACAACAACATAACAGTTAAAAAAAACAATCAAACAAAAAAAAAAAAACTAAAAACACGAGAACTGTGGTGAGCTAGAATGACCATTTGAGGATCAGAAACATCATCGGTAAGCTTCCGTAGTTGAAGAGCCAAAAGTATTGACCCTGGTAGGACTAGGTTAAGTCTGTCTTCCTTTGTTTACTATTGTAAGTCTAGTTTTTAGATTCTAATGCAGTCTCGCAACGATTAGCATCCATGGATTTTTCCCTATTTTCAAAGACCCAAACACTTCGATAGCGCTCCCTGAATAGGCCAGAGAGTAATTACACATTGTAGAGAGGCGACATGACTTGATTTTATATCTTAAAGGTGATGAAATACTCTAAATCGAAAGAGAATTTAATAGAGAAGTAGGTACAATTATGAGAGAACATCATTGTTTAAGAAGGTATTGCTTGTTTCAAAGAATCTCCCCTTTTATTCATGATATTTTCTGTGATATTTATATAAAAATAAACATGGATAGATTTTAGACAGCACTGGTCCCCAGAGTCACAATTTGTAAGTATTGTTTATACAAATTGCTTCTGAAGTATGTAGAAACTCAAAACCCAAGTTAAATAGAATATGGGGGAGCAATTTTTCTTTTCTCAAAATATTCTCCGGCTTGAATATGAGCAGCATATCAAAACTGTGTGTGTCGTGTTGTAATGGTCTCTAGGAAGTTTGATAAAAAATTATATAAAATTAATATCTTATTATTGTTCATATTAAGCAATAACCAGAAAACAAAACTTTATACTGGCAAAAAAGGAAAAAGTTGCATATTAATTTATGCTTAAGGTAAAAAGTTAATGCCAAATAGGACAAAACACATCGTGAGAACGGGAGAATTTTTTTATAAGCGATTTCTCCCCTCCCACATTTTTTTTATAATCACAATTCTTTAGGGTTCAAGAAATCTTCATTGTGTGGTAAAGGTTAAATCCGTGTGTTCTCAACCTGCTAGCAATGAAAGAGACATTGTAGCCATATTTTAATTTTTTGCTTTAGTTTGTAAAAGGTTGCACCCGCCCCGTCCGTGTAATAGCTATATGTACAGTTGGTTTATTCAAAAACACTTATACTTATCATTATCATTTCTATCAAGAACGGAAGTGACATAAATGACCCAAAAACCGTTCAAAGACGTTCACATTGTTGATCCCGTACATGTGTTAGCAAATTCTCACACGATTTCGCTTTTGGAAGCTCTGGAAAATAGTGGAAAATGAATTGTAACAAGCAATTTCTTCATTATCAATGGTTTCCTTACCAGGAAGACACAGTTTTCAACAATTTATCTACTATTAATTGTCGTCCGTAGTTTCTTTGAGTTTAAAACAGTCTACAATTTTGTTAAAGTTATGCGCAGACGATAGAATAGGGTATAACATAATATCACCGTATCGGTTACTAGCGCCTTATATTGGCACAAACTACATAACAGTATGCTTAACAGATTATAAACTTTTCGAGTACCTGAGGTCAACTTTCAATTCAGTCTACTCTGTATTCTTCTAAACTTATACCAATTTAATTTGTGTTTTGGGACATAGTAATAAAGCATGACTAGACGCATTTTCCATAATCCTTCTAGAGATTACTGGCATTTTTCAAAATGCATTTTCTAAGCGATTCAGTGTCATTCCCTTAACCGATTACCAGATGACACTATTTTGAACTGGTCCAAATATAAACAAGTTGTAGACAAACGGTGTTTAGTGAGGACAACGAACGACAACTCAGCTTGGAGATTGGGTATTTCGGTACGGAGATCGGGTGAACCCATAACCGCACGACATACTTTTAGACTGTTCCAAATTGAGAGATGTGGACGAAATTTCTTTAAATTTTGAAAGTATTTGCTTTTTGGGTAGAAGACATTGTGAATACTGAAGAAAATGCTTGTAACAAACAATTTTCTATTATCCACAATGTTTTTCCAAGTTGTTTTCTTGAGGCGCGCCAAAAAGCGCCATTCCGTGGGAAAGGGTTAATACGTGTAGAACGTGCAGAGACTGTATAATGGTTCGGCCTGAGTTAAATTCCGAAACCTCACAGTCATCGAACCCGTCGAGGAACTAGGCGATACCTACATGGTGCGTTCAGTGGCCACGGTTACCTCTTGAGCTACCGAAAATCGTTTTTTTTTTTGTACACGAGGCCTCAAGGTCTAAGGCCTTCAGAAACTGTCCGATAATTAAATAGACACTTCAACCCCCCACCACAGGAGTTTGGGCCTTTACGCGTGTTTACGGATCTCTTAGGCCAAATGAAGTACAGCTACGATATTTAACGGCGTTATGGGACATGTTAAGTCCAACAAGTAATATGTTTGGATGGTGGCGTAAACGTCGTTACTAACGGTGTTAAACGTTTCGCGGAAAAATTTAAATCTATATAGTACAGTTATTTTATTGAGTTATCCCAAAGCTCTACGTCATATAATAAATGAAATATAAAAATTGTACTCATGACAATTTATTAAACACGTAATCTAAATCAGGTCTGTTTAGATATGACTCGTTTTATATACCCGGTATTTCATTCAAAATATACAATGTACATGACGAAAACAGAGAAATAGACACAACAAAGAGAAATGTAAGTTTCCGGATTTTTATTCATGATTAACCACCACCAAAATATACAAGAATTGAATCTCTCAACGAAAATAAAACATACAGTGAGAGGATAATTAATTTCAACATTTTCCAAACAAAACTTCTTTAAAATTGCCTGTTAATAAATTGCTTTTATTATGAGCAATTGTCCTTATCTTTCCACCTTTTTTACTAATCTAAACTTGGCTACCACTTCTTTGAAATTAGACCCGTGTCAAATTTTATTCTGTGGTTAAGGGTGAAATACATTAAATTCTAGAAAACCGTGAAGTTTTAACCCTTTCCTGTTTTGAGAAAAAAATGAAAAAATCCAAGTGATTTTTTTCCGGAGAAAATGTTGTGGAAAAGGAAGTACTACTTGTTACAGGATACAATGTTTTCTCAATAATACAATCGCAAGGATGTAAAAACTAGGGATTTTATGTTACAAGCAATTTCTCCCTTTTTTAACTATGTACCAACCCTAAATTTAAAAACAACAACATCAACAAAATTGAATTAACATAAATTTTTCATCATCTTGGACCGGTCAAGATCAGTCTAAAATTTTGTCGTTTGGAAATGGGTTAATACTTGAAACACCGGTTTGTTAAAAAAAAGAATCATAAAAAACAGTGCTAAAAGAAGTTAGATTGGGATATTAGAACAGATTTTAATGTGAATTGACACAGAAATTCTAAAGAGATATCACTGAATAACATTAATAAAATATCAAATATACTTTCAGTGTTACAGAAATGCTTATGAAAAGTCATACTAGCTCTAAATACTAAATTTTAAAAAAAAATCACACACATTTTCTTCAAAGTATCACAGATTTGTTTCTAAAGGATCACAGATTAGCTTCTAAAGACGAACTTGTGAAGTATCACAGATATGCTTTCTGTGCCTCTGATATACTTATAAACAGATATGCTTATGAAATATCACAGATATGCTTATGAAATAAAATTTCAAAGGTATGCTTCTAAAATATCACAGATATGCTTCTAAAGTATCAAAGACGAACTTGTGAAGTATCACAGATATGCTTTCAGTGTCACTAATATAATTATGTAGTATCACAGATATGCTTATAAAATATCACAGGTATGCTTCTTAAATATCACAGATATGCTTCTAAAGTATCACAGATGTGCTTATAAAGTATCACAGATATGATTATAAAGTATCACAGATATGCTTATGAAGTATCGTAGAAGACAGATAACAGGAAGGTATATAAACCTTAGGATAAATAAAAGAAAACTTATAACAAGGACGGAATAAATAATACCAATAAAAATGTTGGTTAACAAAAAGTCAACATTACGAAAGAAAATGATAACAAAAAGTAAATAAACGAATAAATAACTAGACAATATCATCAAAGACACACTTGTCAATTCTTCAAAAGTTTGAATAATACAAAAACATTACATTAACAATAACAAATACACAAGTAAACAGTTTCAACAACAACAACAACAACAACAATAATAATAAAACATAATGATTGTGTCCCTGTATTAAACACATATCTGAAAGTGTCCTTTTTTCTGGGATTTGATGTATCGTACCCATCGGATTTTCTTCCTAAACCATTTTAGTCTACGTCTCTTCGACAGGGTCATGTATCAAATGATACAGTAGTTTAAAGTATATAATGTACAACAATTTTGCATAATTTAGCATATCTACTTTAAAACGACCTATACGTCGTCAATACAGTTAATTGAAGGCGCAACATGTTTTTTCTCGGGTATTCTTCTAAACTGAGCGGTTCCGAAATGTTCCTTGATTTTACTTCTCTCCTTCATGATAGGACTTTTATTACTTCATTCTTGAATTGTCATGTCGACTTTTTTTTTCAAAACTCGTCCATTGGGAATACATAATACCGTGTCCATTTTCCCTGGCTCGCCGTCCCATTGTCATTAAGTGATACTACAGCTGCATGTCCAGCTTAAACCCAGAACATAAATATGAGGCCTTTCATCTAATTTCCCCGTCGTAATTCGTTTGTTGTCATTTTCCCTAAAAACTGAGTGCCGTTTTTCTGTGGTGGGATCAATCAATACTGTCTGTACGTGGTCTGTACTGTTCCACCTTGCTCATACTGAAGGGAAAAATGATAGTAAGGTTTGAAATATTGGACACCGTCGACATAGCAAAACGTTGTTTCGAATAGAGTATACGTTCGGCAAAATTGACGGATCGCCGGTCATGCGGGGAAGTTCTACTTATGTTATAAGGCGGTTTAAAAGAAATATGACAAGTTTCAGATAACAAAAAATAAAATTGTTTGTTGTCGACCTAAATGTAATTCAAAGCTGTAGTCAGCTTTAGCTGTCGCAAAACCAAGGAATTTTTAACGTTAATGTGGGCCAATATCGGAGTTTTATATAATAAACGGCGTTTATCTGGTACAATCGATGTTCAGTAACTTGTAACAAAGTAAATTGGTTGGTTGGCGACCTAAACGATGTAATTACAGCTATTGTAGTTGCGATGTTTTAGTCACCAAATCAACAGAAATCCTTCACAGAATGTCGGAGTTCAGGAATCTCTTCTGTCTAATAAATGATTTGTTTGGTCGAAGGATTTTTGATTGACAACCGCGATCCATCAATTTCCACAAAATGACGAAAATTATCATTGCAACAGAAAAGGCAGCAGATAATGTCCCAATTAAGTAATGATGAAATAAAGAACATTTGAAACACTAACGCAATGTGGAAGGTCCTCATTTTAACTAAACTGTTATAAATCTGAAAAAAAAAAAGATATTGATTTCATGCGTTTTAATTTATTCAATTTAACCCATTCAGACAAAACATAATGGGAGAAAGTGTTTTCCCAGGCAATTCTGTTGGTTCAGGTAGGAAACCGAAGCCTAATTGAAATAAGGCTTACCTTAAAACTGTAGTTCTTTTCTCTCTACTTTGTCTTCAAAATTCACAGGGATACTGTAGATCTCATAGCCAGAACCAAATTTAAATACACCAGAGTATTGCAGTTTTTAACAGTTGTTGATAGGATTAAATATTTCTGTTTTATACCTGATAGGGGTTATAAGGGTCTTAAAGTATTCGGCACTAACACGTTTCGACATCGTTCAAGTCCGATCTGAGCTGTTTTTGCCACACTTGAAAGCTAACAATCATTGGCCACTGAATGGTCAGTCGTGTGAAAATAGCCCCGCTAATCAGTGACTATAGTCCGCTTTGGATTATTGAATTAACCACGAGATTATTTGTTGTTGTTTCACAAGTCTTGTATTAGATTTTAACTTAAAAACTTCTGAGGAAGAAACACGCTGAGACCGATTTTAATGATAATAATCATAATTAAACAAAGCGTTTTAAATGATAATCAAAGAGTTCTAACTTTTTTATATTGATGAAATTATAATATTTTTTTCATAAGATAGAAAACATTGTGACTAACGAAAAATTTTCTTGTTACAGGCAATTTCTTATTTTTCTCTAAAATTTCCCTATAAGTTATTTTATTGGTGGGGAACGTAAAACGGATTATGTGGGAATGGGTTAAACAAATTTCCCTCACTCGGAGACCTAAGAACACCAATACTGGGTGAACTTGTGAGCTTTCAGCTCTGTAGTTATAAAATTTGTTTTATATCAATTTGAAAATTCACCAACGTAACCACTACACTGTTGTTTATTTTTGATGGTTTTGTTTTTGCTAAATGTTTCGATAGACGGTTTGCCCGGCATTCGACTAAATGTTGTATTCCCGGAACACAAAGCTTATTTTAAGGGCCCTATCGCTTTACATGCATTTTCTAGCAAATTAAAAGTCAAATAATATCTCAGAAATGAAACATGTCAATTCTGGATTTTAACTTAATAAATTTATTTTGATAATGCAAAATTACAGAAAGTAAGTCATGGGGTCAACTTGGTGCACAATGAAAGGTAATATCTTTCCAAAGTCGTTGGCTTTTAATGTAATTAGGACAGTAGAGACCGAGATTTTGAACAAACATTCTAGTAGGTCGATGGTTTAACAGGATGATATTTGAAATCCAATCACCTTTCAGAAATTGTTTTAGTAAAGGTCAGACATTTTGAAAATTCTAAAGGGTGCAGGAAGAACTATATGTTTTTAACATTTCACCGTGTGTTCGATGTCCACCAGCCATCTTACTTTTTGTTACATGATAATTTTTATGTAACATTATACTTGACCCAAATTTTGCAAAATAACGCTGTCTGATATCGGAGTGGATCTCAGTGGGCGGAGCCAGCGATCCGTCAACTAAGCAGTAGTTATGACGTTTCGGTCTCGAGCTGATGATAACGTTCAGATAAGGGGCCGCTGTATTAGCGCAATCGGTAGCGCACCAGACTCCAAACCTCCAATCATTGGATATCATGGCATCGATCCCCGGTGGTGGCACAAATCCTTTCCGACATTTGTCTCTCACTAATGGATTGATAATTGTAAACCTAAGTGGGATAGCCGCTGGAGGCTAGGAAAGGATGTAATGGTAGTACTGGTGTGAGAAATACCAGGAATCAATTGTAAGGTAGTCCAGCCGCCGCGATATGAATGAAATACTGTTAAAAGTGGCGTTAAAGCCCATTCATTAAATCAGCCAATTAATCGTTAAGATAAGCCCAGATAAGGACAACCATGTTTTTTCTTTCTTGATTAAAATTTCTTGGGGAAATCTAAAAGAATTCCATTTAGTCGAGAACATTTCCGTCACAATTATTCCGGTAAAATTAACCCTTTTCCACTTTCAAAACTTTAAGGTGGGTCCAATTTGGAAAAAGATGCAGACAACAATAAAATGTGAGTGCAATTTTGAAAAGTAACACAACAAACGGTTAGAAAATATTCAGCAAAAAGAAGAAATATAAAATAAGGGATTGTGCAGGAAAGGATTAACAGTAACGCAGAAGATTTTCGACATGTTAGTACATTTTGGACATGGTCTAGATAAGACCCTACTTTCAAAACCCCTTTGCCTCGTTTGGAAATTTTGTTATTAAAATTTGAGAGAGGTCAACCAAGGAAATAGAATAGCTATAGAAGTTTTATGTGTTACGTTTTACAACTTGGGACCTTTTTGTCGACTTGCCAAACACACCATTTATGTGAACCTTGGTTGTATATCGCTGGGTAGCTTTACCCGTTTCCACGTAATGGCGCTTTTTGGTCCCAAGTAAAACAATTAGGGACAGATTTGTAAATTTTCAACAAGATTATTAACCCAGAAAGTTAAAAAAAAATCTTAAAATTCATAAACTTGGTTGAACAATGATTGAATATCGCTCGGTAGTTTTACCCGTTCCCGCGTAATGACGATTTTTGGCGCCACTCAAGAAAAGAATAAGGGCAAGAAATCTTTTCAATTTTCAACAGGAATTTCAACACAGAAAGTGGAAGAAAAGTCTAAAATTTCATAAACTTCACCCTTGTTATGCTGAACCCGGGATATTCCGGTTTTGGCAGGAGGTGAAGATCAAGATCAGCCTGCACATAAGTGCAGTCTGATCTTGGTCCACACCACCTGCTTGTAATGTTTTTGCCAGAGTTGTTTATGAAATTTATTTCTAAAAGAATTATTGAATTTTGAACAATAAGTTCTATTAATGCTTTCAGCCCTTTGATTTACAGCAATCCAGTAAGGTATTTAATACAGCATGATAAGGGTTAAATTGTCGTTCCAATCCTTTCAATAAGGACAAGTTTAAATTTTTGCTGTTTGGAAATATGTTAACTCATTCCCACAAAGTCCCTCCTTTTTACGCCTCTCAAGAAATAAAAGCTTTGAAAATATTGAAACCATTAATCAAATAAACCCTTTATCGCTTTTAAAATTTAAAACCTGTCCAATTCAATGGTTTTGAAGACCCGTGTTTCAAGCAATTTCTTCTTTTTCTACAATGTTTCTCAAGTATAAAAACACAAAGACACGCAGAGATTGAACAGGAAAGAGTTGGTAGAGATAAAATATCTTGCATTTACAATTTTAAGCCCTAAAGAATATTTGCTTAGGAGTTTATATATGTGTATTTCTGTTTATTATTAGCACATTCCCATATGAGCGACGCCCCCAGAAGATGGTTAGTTGTTACGGGGGATAGTGCAAGAATACACCAACCGAGATAATCGGGCTGACATGGGTGTGTGTGTTTTATTATGATGTGTATTATTCCACAGCAAGAGGGATTATACAGTTGACCCATCGCTTGTCCCCCGCGAAGTTACTCCCTTTTCCACGCCAAACGACGCCGCTTCGAGATTAAATGGCGTTATTTTGCTAAATTTATGGCCAGAAGCATGTAACAAAAACGTAAAATAGTTGGTTAGCGACCTAAACATCGCCAAAAAGCTGTAGTTACGACGTTTTAGTCGCAAAAACAACATAAAGGATTTACAAAATGGCGGAGCTCAAAACTCATTTCTGGTCTTAATGAATGATTTCATTGGTCGACGTTTTTATTTTGGTGGACAGCCGCGATTGGTCAGTTTCACAGTAAACTTTAACTAAGAATATTAAAGACGGAAAAGGGATCTAATTTCCGTCAAAATAATGAACTTGTTCCTGGTGGTTGATATTAAGGTCAAAACACATATGCAAAGCATAAGATCAAAAGCACATGTAGAATATAAGAGAAACTAGACAATTAAAAATATAAAATCTTAACCACGAAGGAAAGAAAAGGTCAATATTCCACTTAAATGAATGTCAGAGTAATGAATCTTTTCACATTGGATGATATGTTTGTCATAAGAACACGTGCAAGGTCCCAAAGCAAAAGCATTGGTAAAACGTTAACCAAAAGTCGAATATGGGGTCACAATTCTATTAAAATGAATGTCAGAGTAATAAATCTTTTCACATTGGATAATATGATGGTCATAAGAGCATGTGCAAGGTTTCAGAGCAATAGCATTGGTAAAACGCTAACCAAAAGTCAAATATGGGGTCATAATTTCTACTAAAATGAATCTCAAAGTAACGAATCTCATATGACAATAATAAAAGGTGCAAAGTTTTAGAGCAACAGCAATAGTAGGTACAGAGATTTAACTGACATTAGATAGTTGAACGTAAATATTAAACCAAGAATTCCTAAGTCGAGAAATGGTGAACCTTCCTCCATTTAGTATCACAGTAATAAACCTGTCTGTGAAAAAATGGTCACAAAAACATGTGCAAAGTTTTAGAGCGGAGGCAAGACTAGAAACAGAGATTTGAGACCTGCAAAACGTTTTCCCGGTGTCCCTAAGTACCTAAGTGGTTAATGAGTTCATAATTCCATTGCATGAATGTTGGAGTAACGAATCCTTGCCTATTGAGTGATAAATGATCATAAGAACATGTGCAATCAAAGGACTGAAACTACCGAGAAGTTGGAATGCGCTGAAAGTGTCATAACTGTGGAATTCGGTTCAAATTCATTTATTACTTTCTGAGTAAGCCCCCCTCCTTTAAACTTGAACCAACATTCCCATTCGTGATCATATGTGCGTGAATAACGCACAAAAACATAAATCCACATACAGAAATAAAAAAAACTAGCATTGTCTTAACCCAATCCCTGACAGTGATACTTTAAATGACCCTTATTATGAAAGCTTTGGAAAACATTGTGGAAATTGAAGAAAATTGCTTGTTACAAGCAATTTCTTCATTATCTACAATGTTTTCTGTCCTAAAAGACCAGGATTTCAAAATTTCATCAACTTACAATTGTCGTCTGCTACTTTTTGAATTTGGACTGGTTTAAATAAAATTCGAGTTGGAATGGGTTTTAAGCTCGTGTCACGCACAGCAAAATTAGAATTTTCAAGCATAACATTCTCCTTTTGATCAACTTTAATACTTGAACTCCTTTTAGAATCTTGAAAACAGAGAATAACAACTTCTACAGTAAGAAATCAATGACTTCGATGATTATTTGACCCTCAACTCGGCCAATTCTGTAACGATCATACTAAACTCACGTAGATTTTTACTTCAAGTTTATTAGTATACGTGGAAATTTGCGGAAATGCGCGGAAACTTGTTTCAGGGTGATATATTTGAAATCACGTTTTAGACTTAGGAAAAAAGAATATTTAAAGCGTTTTGAGTAAAATTCAAAAGAAAAAAAAGACGTTAACGTTATTGTAACCTTATTGTTTGCACATGGTAGTTTTGCCCTTTTCCTAAAATTTCCTATAATTTGATGAAGATAGTATCAAATTACCTTCGGCGTCCTGTAGTCGCGCGATAATCTTATTCGTTATTCGGCTTTAGAACCGTAAAAAATCCTAAGTAAAAAGGACCAAGCTGAAAGCTAGATGACACTTGTTAAATGTTTGATGTGTTGTTATTCATTTAAACTTGTAAATGACGACATAATAAAGCATATTTATTTAGTAAATAAGTAGAAATCGAAAGTTGACATGTTTACATTCTAATTTTCAAAATCTTCTACTTTAGTTTGAGTCTATTTTATTTGTTTTGAGTAAAAGCTGTAAACCTCACAATAATCGCGTTTGCTTGATGCCTACGATCCCTCTTAATCGCTCTAGAATATTTTAAAGCACTAGGCGGCGTGATTATTGTAAAAATGCATTTGCGAGCTGAGCCATATTTATGAACATTGCCTATCTATGGTCACATGACTACCATATGTCACTTGAGATCTCGTGATTACCAAACACGGGACGGCGAATCACAAAAAACAAATCACTTCGCTGATTATTTTTCAATAATTTAAAGCAAACTATAAAGCATGTTAAGAAGTCTCTAAACGAATTTTTTACGTTATCCTTTACATATGCCATATTATTGTCTTCGGCTACAACTAACTGATTGTCCGTGGCAAGTTGAGATGAGAAGTAACCCGAGGGGAATTCATATTTTAGAGATCACGTGATAAGTAATAATAATAATAAAAAAAAAAACGAAATGAAATTGTCTTGTGTTCGTTAAATCTAAGTTGAAATTGCTCTGCATTCCAACTTAAAAATCAGAGCAATTACAAAACAAAGATTTTCACGTAACCCATTTACCAAAGTATTACACTGACGCCGACTCAGACTAGAATACACCCCCCTTCTTGGAATAGCCGAGCATAAACACTCGCCGTTTCATATCGAGGTGGAACTTCATGTTGTCGTGGTCGTGGCCGGCGATCCGTAAATACGGACTAGTGTAAGATTGATCTGTCTCGTAGCGGATTAAATTTCGATAGTTTTTCAAAGGCAACATTGCTTATTTCAAGTCGCTTTAGAATTTCCCATGATGTTTTTTATGTAAGAAAAAAATGTCATATCTTTAGGGAAATAATACCATGGTTACTCAAAAGGACAAATTGAATGGTAACACGTGTATGTATAAAGGTCAAAATAGGGAGATAAGTACAACAAAAACGTTTTAAAGTTTTCGAATCTTTATTTCTAATTAATCGTCACCAAAATTTACAAGAAACGAATCTTTAAATAAATGAATGAATAAATAAATTAAACTTACAAAACTTTTAGAAAAAATTATGAACTGGTTGGTAGGTTTCGACAATATTTAAGTTACTTCCTATAATAAATTCTACAAACAGTTAATTTTTACATTAGGAAAAATTTAATACTTCGAAATTATCTTTAACCAATGAATTTGAGGATTCTTTTGGTGGGTTCAAATCAAATAACATTCCTGTACGAAATGAGATAACTACTTAACTAAATGAGCAATTGACGAATTGCGGCTACCAATAAAAGAACAAAATGTTCAATCAGCTGATTCACTTAGATCTAAAGTGAAACTTGACCTCTGACATGAAGCTCATTGTTTGTTTTCCAAATTAAACGTCATAGCTATCATTTTTCAAGCTGTACTCATGACGTAAAGGTCACAAACCAACCTTTTCACGTTTTTTGACCAAAGTCACTGACCAGGAATATTACAAAATAACGTCCATTTATTTCTAAGTGGAACTTCCTGTCGGAGCACAGATTGCATGTCTAGCGATCCTTTTTTTCTTGGATGCATAAAAAAACTTAATTTGTGAAAATGGATTAACAATAACTTTAATGATGCAATTCCTTATATGAGTATTTTGAAAACGTTTACATTTCTAATTCACTGAGTTTATCCCTTAGGGGTTTTTGGCAATTTAAGACTGGTCGAAGATAAAGAGGTGGCAGCTGACAATGAAAATTGGATGCAATTTAAATGAAACAACACTGTGTGGTAATAAACCACAAGTATAAATTCACAAAGACGCAAATTTCGGATTTGTACAGGAAAGAGTTAAATGGTTGATTTCATTTTTTTCTGTTGAGCTATCGATAATACTTATATAATGTAGATATAAACCATCACCAAGTAACAATTGAAACTTTTCCTACACCAAATTTTATACACAATTATTTCCCCTTATTTCCCCGTTTGAATAGGAGTATTCATATTTGAAACTGGACACCAAATTAATCATATTATTAGAAAAAAAATTATTTCTATTACGTTTTTGACAAATCAGAGGAAGAACGGTCAAAATCTGACAATTTATCTGAGTGAAATGGTTGCTTAGATAAAATTACAATTTAACACATAACCACTCGATTCTGCTTTTCACGTCCCAAGAAAATTGTTCAGGAAAAAAATGTGGAAAATGAGGAAATTGCTTGTAACAAGCTATTTCTACATTTTTTACATTATTTCTAACAAGTGAGACAGAATATTTAAAATTAATTGTACTTAGAATTGTTGTTTGCATTTCTTTGTTAATTTGGACTTGTCTATTTTTTTGTCATGTGGTAACGTGTTAACTTTTACCTCACTGTTCCGTCTTTTACACCCAAAAGGAAAAAAGGCTTTGGATAACATTTTAAAGACGAAGAAATTGTGAGTGAAAAATCAATTTTCTTTTTTATATACTGTATTCTCTTTCTCAAAAGACAAGATTTTTAAAAATTCACCGGCTAAACATTTTCGTTGTCATGAAATTTGGTATATTTTTTGTAAAATTTTTCTTCCAACATAGTGACGGAAAATACTTTACAATGAAAATAAAGTTTTAAAACTGTAGTAAAAGTGACAGACTGCGACTGTCAATCAAAGAATCAATCTACAAATCATTCAACTCCGACATAGATTTTAGATACAATTTATGTTTTTCTAAAATATCACAGATATGCTTATAAAATATCACATGTACACCCATAAAATATCACAGATATGCTCATAAAATATCACATGTACACCCATAAAATATCACAGACATGCTTACGAAGCATCACAGATTGGCTTATATAGTATAGCAAGCTTATACAGTATCACAGATATGCTTATAAAGTATCACAGATTTTCTTATACGGTATCACAGATATGCTTATACATTATCTCAGATATACTTATGAAGTGTAACAAATATGCCGCCCAGAACTTTGACTTTCGGTATGATGTATCGCAGATAAGGAAATGAAATGTCAGTTTTGCAAATGAAAAATCACTGATTAAGTATTAAATATCAGATATTCTTTTAAATTTTTTCACAAAATAACTATGAAATGATTGATTTGTAAGGAAATGCTTTGGAATATCACGAACGAGAAAAAAAAATTGGCACACTTGAGGTATATAAACGTTGGTTTAACCCTTTCCCGTTCAAATACGGGATTTTACGTTGCTGTGATTTTATACTCAAGAAAACATTGTGGAAAAGAAGAAATTGCTTGTAACAAGCAATTTCTTCTTTTTCCACAATGTTTTCTACCACATAGGATGGTTTCATTTCAAATAGCATCCAGTTTTATTTGTTGTCTGCAACCTCTTTCAATTTGGACCAGTCTAAAATTTCCAAAAAAGGGTTAAACACATGTAAACGTTTTGGCTAACCGTAAGATTTATTTATCAGTGCATGAAAAATGCATTGATAAGCGGATGACTTTAAACTTAACAAATATAAATGAATAACAAATAAATATAAAAACAGCATTTAAGTTAATAAACTAAATAAGTTACTGGCGAGGACGGATTGAGGTTAAACTTAACAAAAGTAAACGGAATGATAAGTTGAAAAAAGGAAACAGTCAACAAGGAATAAAAATGAAAAAATAAATACGGATAACATGGACGGAAAAATAAAAACTAAGAATATGAATTTAAAGTTAACGATAAAGTATTAAATACGAATAAAATGGACGGGGTAAAAAAGAATTCTAACAATAAATAAAATGATGTTTGGTGATGAGTTCTTTAAAAAAATCTTCATGTCACGGGTCAAAGTTATGTGCCGATTAAAAGGATAAAATAATTGCAAACTTAACGAAATAAAACGATAACAATATACAAAAATAATGAATAACAAATAATGTAAAATTAAACAAACAAAAATATCACAGGTACGCTTAACGACGAGGACAACAACAACAACAAAAATACAACAACAAAAAGCTTAACGTCTGTAACAAAGGTATCCCTGTCTTAAACTTGTTAAGTTCACAACAGTCTTGGTGTATTTTGAAACGGATTTATACTTATGAGGCGGAAATACATGTCAACAACGGCTCCGAACTGAAACATGGACTTGGTTGAATCAGCAATTGTCTTCACATCAATATATTAAGTTCTGTTCTATATTCCCTTTATCTATGAATAGCCATATCGTCCATTTAACATGCATCGAATCCTGCTTCGTCCTACTTGGACGTTCCATTATCAGTAAGTGATACTACAGCTGCATTTCCAGCTACAACCCAGAAGATAAATGCGAGGTATATCTACAACCATCTCAATTCCCCGTTGAAACCCTTTCTGTGTCATTTCTCCACAAATCAAACCGCGTTTGTACGTAAGGTTTGATGAAATTCCAAATTGTTGGTATATTTCTGACAGGGTCTGTACCATTCCGCCTTGTTCTTTCTGAAAGGAAATCGAAAGAAACTATTGAATGAATGAAATATTGGTCACACTCGGCGATTACTGACGTCCCGAAATAAGCATACGTTAAAGAAAACCTTTACCACGCAACCCGCATTTTACACGCCATTTTATAGCCATGGAGAATATTGAATTATTTCTTGAATTATTTGCTACCCCATGACTCTTATTTTTCAATTTGTACCAGTATAACATTTTCTTGTTTGGAATGGGTTTACGCCCGTACAAATATCCACCGAGTCAATCACCGACACACACTCTTTGACTGTCTGCCTCTATGAAAATAAGAACCCAGTGAGATAAGTTATTTCAAAAACAGTTCCCCGAAAACTTAAGATTACACTGCATTCATTTTTTAAATACTTTTTGAATTGGCAATTGCAATTTTTTATTTGGATACTAAAATTCTGCCTAGTGAAATGATGCTTTTTCAGATGTACATACAACAAAATTCTAGAATGACAAACATTGTGGAAAATGAAGAAATTGCTTATTACAAGCAATTTCTTCACCATCCACAGTGTTTTCTTCCCTCGATGTAAACAAATCTAGAAATACAAAAGTTTTAAATTGTCGTCTGCAACTCCTCCCAATTTTGACCAGTCTAAAATTGTGCCGTCTGGTAATGTGGCAATAGAACACTGTATACAATGACTCAATAAAAACCCTTATTTTACTCATAATCATATAAAAATAGGCCAGTTATTTCATTCACAAAGTCTCTTAGGAACATAAATTCTCACCAATAGGAATCCTGAAATATTCGCAGTCCTCTCTGAATATAATTCAAGAATAGGTAATAATCCTGCTGTGAAAAGCGTTGTCGAACAGAAACGAAAATAAATTTCAAAGGTATTTTATGATGCTAAGTTCAAATTTCTTATCGTTTTTCGTTATACTTTTTTCCTACGAAATTAAATTCAGTTCTGAAAAATGATTGGGCCTTAAATCTGAGCTTAAAAAATAGTAATAATAATGAATCTTTACCAAAACTTCGACGCATTTTTCTTATTCTTGTGCCAATTTGCCGTTTTCTAACTTCAGTTCTTTCTCTCCACATAACTTCTTCGAAATTCACAGGGATACTGTCGATCTTGTAGCTAGAACCAAGTTTAAATATACAAGAGTATTGCTGTCGTATATCTATTGTTGATAGGATTAAAATATGTCTGTTTTATACTTAATTGGGGTTATCAGGGGCTTAAAGTGTTCGGCACTAACAAGTTTCGACATCGTTCAGTTCCGATCTGAGCTGTTTTTGCCACACTTGAAAGTTATCAATCAGTGGCCATTGAATGGTCCATTGTGTGAAAGTAGCCCCGCTAATATGTGATTATTGTGCGAGAATTAAGCTTTGGATTATTGAACCACGAGTTTGTTTATTGTGTTTTATTGGTGATTTACAGGTCTTGTATTAAATTAAAACTTAAAGATATTACCAGGTGACAAAAGTTAGACGAGTCCAAATTCAAAGATGTTGCAGATAACAAATATTATTGGAATCTTTTACTCTTGAGGTGGAAAACATTGTAGATGTAACAAGCAGTTTCTGCATTTTCCACAATGTTTTCTCAAGCTTATATTCATATGGGATTCAAAAAGTGTCATGTTGTGGGAATGGGTTAAAGCGTCTTCTGAATAAGCATCACGCTGAGGCCGATTTTAATGGTACATACCAAATGATACTTTGTTCCATCCATAACATTGTTTAAATCCTAATTATCATCTTGGACAAAAGCGTAATTCATAATATCATTTACCCTACCACATACATACATACGCCAAAACCATACACACAAACAACTAAAGCAAGAAATAGAAGGGTGCAACGGTAGACAAACGTAGGAAGACGGACTAGATTTATATGGTAATAATAAAGTAAATAAGACAAAAAGATACTTTTGGGTCACTTTGACTTTTTTTGACGTTTGACTTTTTTAACCTTTACAAATAGTCAGTAGCTTATAAAAGGCGAAAACACAAGCAAAAAAGCGGGATGCAATAATTTCGGCCTAAGCAACAATTAGGCGAATATGTCAAAAATTTCCGTCTACATCCACAGTGTTAAATGTTCACACGAGAAATTTTCTTCTCATATATATTTTTTTACCCTTTCCTGTTCGATACCTGGCTTTTAAGTCCCTGTGATTTTATACTAGAGAAAACATTGCGGGAAAAGAAAAAAATGCTTGTAACAATCTGTTCAACACTGTAGTCTTGTTGTTTTTCAACTTGCACTCTCTTTCAATTGTCGTCCGCATCTCCTTTCAAACAAGATAAGTCTAAGATTGCCAAAAAAAGGAAAGGGTTAAACGAAAAAAGCATTTAGGGAAAGGAAAAAGAGCTTATCACGAACATCTTTTTTTTTACCCAGCTGTTTTTCAAAGCAACATGAAGTATTTAACGTAGTTAGAGTAGTAATGAACATATTTCGTCGAATTATAACAAACAATATCCTCATTTTCTAAAATGTTTTCAAAAGCTTTTTTGAGAGGGGAAGGGGGGGGGGCGTCAAACGGCGCGGTTGTGTGTGAATTGCATAAGTCACTCGGTCTCACATGGAAATGTTTAAACATCAGGATTTAGTGTTCAAGAACGACACTTGAGAACAGAACAGAACATATATTTCCGGGATTTTTTTACAAATTGTATTTATAAATAGTTCTGGCTTGAAATGGTCACACAGGTGGTTTAGACTAGGATCAGACTGCACTTTGTCTATACCTCCTGCTAAAGCAGGAATATTCCAGGTTAAGTAGTAAGAAAAAAAAAAAAAAAAAAAAAAGAAAAAAGAAAAAAAAGTGCTTAAGATAAGTCTGACCATTTGATGAAAGTATCGATGCTGACGACATTATTGAAGCTGTAGTAAGGATGTTTAGGCCCTTAACCATCCATTTTACATTATGTTACATGCCATTGACCATACATTTTGCAACACAACGCCTTTTAATATCTAAGAGTAACTGCCTGTCGCGCGGGAGCAATGGGGGCGTGGCCTGTATTCTGTTAACCCTTTCCTGGTGAGTCCCTAGTTATTACGTCCCTGCGATTTTATAATTCAGAAAACATAGTAGAAAGGGAAGAAATTGCTTGTAACAAGCAATTTCTTCACATTATTTTAAAACTTTCTGAATGGTTATTTTTCAAATGAAAATCACTAAATTTTCGTCTGCAAAACCTTTATTTTGGACAGGTCTAAAATTTTGCAAAAAAAGAAATGGCTAATTGATGACTGGGGTCAACTCGTTTCTCACTCTTGGCATATTTTTGACCCAAGAGTGTCTATTCTTACGTACAATATGCTTTTTTTCGAAATGCGTGTACTTTTTATGATTGACTTATGACATATAAGATCCCGTTTTTTGAATATTTGTTTTTCGAAATTCCTGGATTGTCCCTTTCCTCATGACGAGACATAGGTGTTTGTGTCGCTTATTCACACGGTGTAATGAAGGTTTAAGGTTCGAACCTCAATTGAAGCAAATATATTCTCTCTATTTCTTAACCCTTTCACACACAGTGACGCGTTTTGACATCCACAAGAAAAATGATTTGGAAAACAATGTGTAAAATGAAGAAATATCTTGTAACAATTTCTTCATTATAGACATCGTTTTCCACTTAGAAAGTTGAACAATCTAAAATTTCATAAAATTCACATTCTCCTCCTTACTCCTATCAATTTGGACTGGTCTAATATTTTACTGTGGGGGAATGGGTTAGATAATGTATGCATGTTATATCAAGTTCAATATTTATATATTAATACGTAGGTATTAGACAAGATTTTACGTTAGTGTCATTTAAATATTACGGGTATATCAAAATAGAGTTTTATGAGATTAAACTAAAAACCAGATGCGACACTTATCTTCTTAACCCATTCCCACACAGTGACGCTTTTAAACTTCCATTCATTATAAAACATTGCAAAACATTGTGGAAAATGAAGAAATTGCTTGTTACAAGCAATTTCTTCATTATCCACATTGTTTATCATCCCATAAGACGAAGATTTTAAAGATTTTGTCAACTTATAATAGTTGGCTGCAACTTCTTTGAATTTGGACTGGTCTAAAATTTGATTGTATGGGAATGGGTTAATATTAATCATTTTAACCCTTGCCATGCTGAACCCGGAATATTTTAGTTGTTGCAAAGGATCAGCCTGCACATATGCCCTAGTCTATATCGCTAGATTACCCTTTAACCCATTCCTGTTCAATCTCTAGTTTTTACGTCCCTGTGTTTTTATAATTAAGAAAACATTGTGGGAAAAGAAGAAATTGCTTGTGACAAGCAATTTCTTCTTTTTCCACAATATTTTTTACTCAACTGAATGTGTGTTTTTTTTAAATAAATTACACTTTAAAATTTCGTCTGCAAAACCTTTAAATTTAGACAGGTCTCAAATTTTGTAAAACGGTTGAAGCCAGGGTTGGAAATGAGATTAATTTTGAAAAACAAATATTGACTCACACATAGTGCTTTCAACTATTTTGATTTTATAAGCGATTTCTTCACTTTCCACAAGGTTTTCTAAAGCCCTTTAACCTGATGGCGTTAAAAGCGGTATTGTATGGGAATGGGTTAAATATGAACACATTATAGGTACTAAAGACTTATATCAAGAAAGTCGATAGGTAAGTTTACAAATAGAAAGTAAGGAAAAACCATCAACTGAATATTGATGCATGTCTATTTAGTTCTTGCTGTCTCGAATAATTGACCAATATCTGGCTCCGCCCACTTACTCCTTTTGCCCCGCCCATCGATTCAGACAGGAAAGTCCGCTTAGATTTTAAACGGCGTTATTTTGCAAAATTTATGGCAAGCAGCATGTAACAAAAAAGTAGAAAAGTTGATTGGCGACTGAAACGTCGTAAATACCGCTTGAAAAAGTGACAAACCACGGTGGTGAATCAAGCAATCAACCTACCAATCAAATAATTTATTCAACCCGGTCCTAGGCTTTCAACTCCAACTTTGGCCGCCAGTTTTGTTCACCTTTTTGTTGGTTTGGCGCCAACCAACCATTTTACTATCTTGTTAAATGCTACTGGCCATAAATATTGCAAAATAAAGCCGTTAAGAATCGAAGTGAAACTTTTCTGTCGGAGTTGATTTGAGCGTTCCAGGGAGTCAGTGGGCGGGGCCAGCGATTGGTCAATTGCCTATCTTGAGGGGCGTCCAAAAGCATTAATGTGTGGAATGCAAATTTACAAATTTTACAAAGGGCTTATGTAGTGAAAATTTTAAAAATCGTCTTCTCCCAAACAGGAGGGCCTAGAGCTTTGATATTTGGTATACAGTATCATCTGGTGAACTTCTATCAAGATTGTATGAATCATCGCCCCGGGGTTAGTATTAGCCCGTTCCAAGGTGTCACAGGTGTTTAGTGAAAATTTTTAAAATCTTCTCCCAAGCTAAAAAGCCTAGAGCATTGATATTTGGTATGTAGCATAATCTGTTGGACGTTTATCTGTTTTAAGAACTGAACGAATTACCCACAAAATCTCCAGAAAATAAAAAAAAAATAAGACCCAGCTCAAGTTAAAGTTTGTTTCTCTTGTATGATGTATGTTATATAGTTAGAAGGATCATTATCCTTTAGTTATTTTGATCAAAGAAAAGTCAAGGTTGTCTCGACTAATCAAAACCCTTGTTATAGATCATTAAGACAAAACTATCATTTAAACGGGTAGGCGAATACGGACCATGTTCTCGCAAGATTGCTTAGGTTGCTGACGTGCTCGGATAAAGATGTAAAACGCACACTTTTCTGATTCTCTGGTTGATTATTTAATTCATTACCAGATGATAAAAGTTTAAAGTGGTTCAGATTCAAAGAAGATTAAAAGAAGTTGCAGACAACAAATTTCAGTTGGTGAAATTTCAAATATGTCTGTGTTTTTAGGTAGAAAGCAATATGGAAAATGCAGCAATTGCTTGTGATAAGTAATTTCTACATTTTCCACATTGTTTTTCTGAAGCCTTTTTTCGAGGGACGTCAAAATCGAGATTGTGTTGAAGCAGGTAAAGAAAAAAAAATTTTGAAGAAAATAGGCCACTTTTAAAATATCGGTTTTCAAATGAGGACGGTTTCATACCACACGATACACAGACAACACATCCCTTCACAATGGCTCATCTTAAACGCCCTAAAGAATGAAGTATTTGGAAAACATTGTGAAATTGAAGAAATTGCTTGTTAAAAGCAATTTCTTCATTATCCACAAGATTTTCAACCGAGAGAGAGAGAGAGAGAGAGAGAGAGAGAGAGAGAGAGAGAGAGAGAGAGAGAGAGAGAGAGAGAGAGAGAGAGAGAGAGAGAGAGAGAGAGAGAGAGAGAGAGAGAGAGAGAGAGATCCGTTTTAGTGGTAAATTGGAAAGAAGTAGTGAATTGCATTTCAAATGTTAAACCAATTTCAGAATTAAGTATTAACTGTGAAACTCGAACTTATTCTGTAACTCATAAATGAGAACACACGTTTCAAAAATCAGTTAAATACCTGTCATCATAGAGAGAAAAAAGACCGAAAGACTGATTTTTCAGACTGACAGACTTACGGACTAACGAACGCAGTGCATTTTTAAAGTGTATACGTTTTGAAGACCCATGCCTCATCATTTACATTCTTTGAACTCATTACCAGACAACGAAATTTTAGACTGGGCCAAAATAAAAGAAATTTCAACCGACACTTTTAAGTTCATGAATTCTTAAAAAGTCTATGTTTTTTGAGACAGAAAACTTTTTAGAAAATGAAGAAACTGCTTGTGACAAGCTATTTTTTTCATTTACCACAATGTAGTCCAAAGCTTTTTTTCTTAGGGGTCGCCAAAAAGCGAGGTAGCGATGGAATGGGTTTACACCCAGTCAGTCTATTCTTATCGTTACACAAGAGAGAGAATAAATACAATTTCATCAACATAATAATAGTCTGCAACATCTTTGAATTTGGACCAGTCTAACATTTTGTCGCTTAGCAATGTGTAAAATATATAAAACCATTTCCCATCGTGAATACGTTTTCATTGATACAATACAGAAAATGCATCCATATTAAACATAGGCCTAGTTTATTTCTCAATTATAATATTACATTTCATGTCTGTATTTATTGTGTTTGTGATGGACGAATGTTTAGATGTGCACAACTGATATAATCCTCTCTAAAATCTGGAACACTCCGGCTCGGGACACATCTTATCGGTATCTTCGACCGAAAAGTCCTACAAAGAAAATAAAAGGATTAAAACATGGGTTTCACGAAATATAGATTGTTACGGAAGTTTATCATATGCAAAATACAAAATATAATTATTATTTTTAAAAGTAAGGTATGTTCGCCCTTTCAACAGAACGTTTTTCGGGCTAAATGATATCTTTCTTGCAATCAAGAATCACATCAAAATGGGATCAATAGGTATCAATGCAACTTACTTTTCAGACGTTCTTAATTTAACCGTGTGTGGTCCATTTTTTATAAATCAAAATTACGCCATTCGCCTACTTTAGATATAGGCCTATAGTAAAAAAGGTTGACAATTTTAGAATTTGACAATATCAATCTCGGTGTTAAGCACCTCTAAGAAGAAGACAAAGCAAAGTGTTCATGTATATTTTCGATTTAAGCTGGTAGGCAATATCTTTGTTTATTTGCTTGACATGTTGGTTTTTGTTGTGAATTGTTCAGATCATATATATTGTAGATATGTAAAAAAGTATCTGCATTTGACAGATTTCTGTTCCTGCCCGCTGGGATCATATATGAATATCCACTTCGATATCAACCTTTTCCCGTTTTTTTAAAAATTTAGACTGGTTCAAATTGAAAAAGGTTGCAGACGACAATGAAAATTGGATGCATTTTGAAATGAAACCAACCCTGCTTGGTAGAAGATATTGTGGGAAAAAAAGGAATTGCTTGTTACAAGCAATTCCTTCTTTTTCCATAATATTTTCTCAATCACAAAATAATAGTGAAATAAATCCCAGTGTTTATACAGGAAAGGGTTAAACGGCTTTATTTTGCTAGGTTTATGACCAGTAACATGTAACTAAAAAGTAAAATGGTTGGTTGATGATCGTAACGCCGTAACTACAACTTCAATACAAGTTCACTTCCGGTCAAATGAATGATTTGATTGGTCGATTGGAAATTGATTGATAGCCGCGATCCGTTGATTGCATTTGTTTTTGAAAAGTAGAAATTTGTATTGATCGAGGCGAAAACTCGCATTGGGGAAAGAGAAAACTCGCATAAGAAACACATTGTGCTTCGGCAGGCAATTCAACAGCATCGCGTCGTTGTCGTTCTATAACGTCGTAACTACAGCTTGAATCTAGCTGTAGTTACGACGTTGTAGAACGACAACGACGATAGTTACTTGAAAAATTAGCCCGCAGTTTTACATATAAGTATTTGACAATTTCCCAGTTTTTACATTTTAAATACGTTGCCATTTTCGATGAATAGTTTTTTAATGGCCTGACACATTTATACATACGAGTACCTTTTCAACGTAAGTAAAAAGGTAGAAGTAAGATCCAAGCACAAAAGTTTCATAAAACGAATCTATTCTTGAGAAAAAATGACAATACGGGACTGTCAATCAAATAACCCGACTGTCAATGAAATCGAACATTAAGACCAGAAATGGGTTTCGAACTCCAACATTGGTCGCCATTTTTGTTAACCTTTTTCGTTGTATGGCGATTTAAACGTCGTTACTACAGCCTTTTCAAGCTGTTGTTACGACGTTTGGGTCGCCAAACAAGTATTATACCTTTTTACATGCTTCTGGCCATTTTCGTTTGCAAAATAACGCCATTTGAAATCGAACCTGGAAGTTCCTGTCGGAGTCGATGGGCGTGGCAAATGGAGTAAGTAGGCGGGGCTAGCGATTGGTCAATTGTTAAATTGATTAAGTCGAAAGTTTTAACATATATACACATTATATCGTCTAAGTGAAGTTAGTCATTTTAAGGCACGTTATATATTTCGACATTATTGTACTCGTATAGTTTAGTACTTTATATCACTATGTTTCAGAGTAAGTATATCTTTACTTTCCACCCGTGTTGCAGAAGAAAGCTTCGTTTCAGAGGCTCATGCCAGCTCAAACATGCACTCTTTCTTGATTACAGACCATAACCGATACCATTACACATTCCTGAGTACACGTGGCAAGCAACATTCAACTATGCTACATACAGCATTCAATAACTCTAGGCTTTCAAGGTTGGTAAATTTATATTTGTAACGGATTTTGCTGAAATGGCACCAAAGCAGGCAAATATCAATGTAGCAAAGCTGCTAGTCTAAATAAAGCTCAGCCTAAATCTTGAAAAAAGCTGACGATACCAGATAATTGATAATTGAAATGCCCTAAACGTCAGCTTTGGTATAAACCATTGCGTCGTCTCCCTTTACAACGACCATAGAGTCACCAGAGGACGCCATCATGCGATCATCCATGACAACGTGACTACTCGACACGATTGGTGAATCACCGGAAGTTACAATTGGGGAATCCCCGGCTGGTTTTCCAGGGCCGTCGTGTGACATAACCAACATAGCGTCAGGATGGGGGACAAAATCAGTGTAAGAATGGGCCATATACATCCCTCTTTCTGTTGGGTCATCCATTTGAGCTATACATTGAAAGTGGAACAGAGAGTCTCACATTGCTGTAGTAATTTATTTATAGGTGATCCGAGAGTTGACAATAAGGAAATAACATTAAAGACATTTTAACCGTTGTAAATCAAAATGGAAACCAAACAGAACGAACAATCAATTAACACAATTATTTGGTCAATAATTATTCTTAAAATATATCTCATATTCTTATGCTTTAAAGGGACAAACAGGAGTTCTAGACAAAGCTAAGACTGCACATATGTGCAGGCTTACCATTATCCAGTGGTCCTTCCAAAACATGAACACTCAGGGTTCTGGATAACTAGAGCTAATAAATTATAATAGCACAATTTATTCTCTCTAGAACGTTGCGTCAAAACTTGGGTGTCAGGGAAAAGTGTTTCATCTTCATAGATTTTTCGTTGACTCGATCGAGTCCTATTAAAAAAACAACAACATTGTTTAACCTATTACTGTTTTGCAGAATTTCTACCCCTCCAAATTTAAATGTTTTTCAAACGACATTCTGCAGTCCATTTTATTTGAAAGAAAAAAATCATCTATTAGTGCAGAAATATTGTGGAAATAATAGGAAATTGCTTGTTACAAACAATTTCTACTTTCTCTACAATAAAAACACAGAGAAGTAAAAAACAGGGACTGAACAGGAAAAGGTTAAGTCGGAAAAGCTAGTGTACTGGTTTGTGATCAAGTCGTAAATGAGAACTTTGATACAACGTTATCATTTCATAGACTTACCCATTCCGTTCCCGTTGTTCATATTGAGTCCATTATTACCGAACCCTCCAAAGAGTCCATTGTTCATGCCTGCTAAGAGATAAAAATACAAGGAAAAAGATAAGGTCGCAATCTTTAATATTGTATTTTAGAAGGATAACATTATCTACCTTTGCATTTTTTCTACGAATGTTACTTCTAAAGCAAAATGAATCAAAGATTTAACTGCTATTATCTGCTCGAAATTCAAACACAATAAATAGATCCAGCGAATAGTTCTAAAGGGATTATTGAGCGAAGGTGCTTTCTTTAATTCGAGATGAAAAAAAAGCCCGAAAATAAGAATTTTGAGATGTCCCAAAGAACGATTTTCATTGTTTTGAGTTAAAGCATTCGTATTTGTCATTGTTGAATGGCATGTAATTCCTCATTAAGAATTCTTTAGATGGATGTTTAACGGCTTGAAATTATTAAACTAAAGAACGCTTTATACTAAAAATCTAAATAAAAATCTTAAGAACATAGACGAAAAGAACGCACCATCGCGACCAATTTTATAACTATCATCTACATGGTATCAAATGGGGAAATACTAACATTGCTTAAACTTCCATATCATCTACATGGTATCAAATGGCGAAATACTAACATTGCTTAAACTTCCATATCATCTACATGGTATCAAATGGAGAAATACTAACATTGCTTAAACTTCCATATCATCTACATGGTATCAAATGGCGAAATAACAACATTGCTTAAACTTCCATAGTTAAATGATTGAGTTTTAGTTTCGTCTATCAAGATTCAAGTGTTTTGATGATAATTTTTTTCATCCTACCGTGAACAAAATTTTGAGCACGTAACAAAACAGATCCATACAATATCACTCCAAACTAGTAAATATTTGCTTTGTTTTGTTTGATGGCATCAAATTATAAGGAATGAATACATGTACATTCGCGTATTCATACAGGGTGATTAAGTTTTTAGATTCATACTTCAATGAAAACAGAAAGAAATATTCCATTTTCATAAGTAAAACAAAATAAATTACGGCACCCTATTAAACGAACCTAGACATAACAACGAATGACCAAGATGGTGAAACTTACCATTGAAGTTCAAACCGTTACTGTTCATTCCCCAATTACTGTTTAATCCATTAAAATTGCTGTTCATGCCAAAGTTACTGTTGAGTCCGTTGAAGTTACTGTTCATTCCCCAGTTACTGTTCATCCCATTAAAGTTGCTGTTCATTCCCCAGTTACTGTTTAAGCCGTTGAACCCATTAAAACCACCGTTCATGGCATTGAAAGCGTTCATTGAGTTGAGACCATTGTTGTTTGCCCAGACGGCGGCCAGGAGAGAAGCGATAAATAATACTGATATAATTGGGTTCATCGTTGTGATTGTCTTGACCTCTGTAAATATAAAGTCTTCGATCAATTGGCTAGTCGCTACTACTTAACAAAACCCGAAAGACCAATCAAATCATTCATTTCGACAAGATGAGAACTTTGAACCTCGACAATTGTTGACTTTTATTTGAAGCATATCTGTTGGTTTGGCGACTAAACATAATTTATAGATAATGAAATTGACAAATCACGGCTGTTTTAGACCTGGGATGATTTTTTAACCTCGACATTGGCCGCCATTTTTTCTTAGACTTTTCTGTTGGTTTCGCGGCTTAAACGTCATAACTACGGCTTATTCAAGCTGTAGTTTTCAAGCTATAGTTACGACGTTTTAGTCGCCAACCAACTATCTTATTTTTGTTACAAGCTACTGACCATAAGTTTTGCAAAATAACAACATTTAAAATCGAAGCGGGATTTCCTCTCGGAATCAGTGGGCGTGGCGAACGGAGTAAGTGGGCGGGGATAGCGATTGGTCAGTTAATGTATGATTGTATGGATTATATAGAAACAGGCTGGGCATATTTATATGTATATAGCTACTATTACTGTTTGTACATACGGTCGACACTCGTTATCTCGGAATTCGAAAATTTCGGACTTATTCAAGTCCTAACTTTATTCCATCTTTGAACTGATTGTTTATCTCGAACCAGTAAAGTCCGAAATTTCTGTTATGTCGGGTTGTGTTTCGAGCCAAACTTTACCTGCAATGGTATTCTGATAATTCATCAAAGCAAACACACAAATAGTCTTCAAATGTTGTTAACCAGAAGCCCGACTTCTCGAACGTATCTCAAGCTTTGTGCCACGGCCCTCAAAAATCGAGATATCAAGTGTCGACTGTAACACAATAAAGCTTAGTTGCTAATTCTTTTAATCATTACCACACAATCTCTTTTTTTGACTCCAAAAAAGTTCAGGAAAGCAATGTAGAATATGAAGAAATTGCTTTATACAATTTTTCTTCATTACCCATAATGATATCTATCCAGGAAGACAAGATTTTTAAAATTAAAACAACTTGAAATTGTCGTCTGCAACTTCTTTTTATTTGGACTAGTCTGATTTTTTGTTGTCATGTAACGAGTTAACCAAAATATCTTTTAAATCCTTTACAAATTGTTACGATTCATTTTGATAAAATGAAATAATTGTGTTCAAACTAGGAATAAAAATTTAAACTATTACCACACAATCGCTTTTTACGCCAATGATGAACAGACACCAGGGAAAGAATGTTAAAAATGAAGAAATTGCTTGATACAACAAGCAATTTCTTCATTTTAGTGTTTATTTTCTAACCAAAAAGGCAAAGACTTTCAAAATGCTTTAAACTTGATAGTGTTGTCTGCAAATTCTTTGAATTTAGAAATCCCAAAAATTTTGATGTGCTTTAATATTGAATACCGTGCGTATGTATTTTACGACAGTATATCATTAGTACAATTTAACGGTGTTTGGGGACCCCCGAATTCTAATGTGCAAATACAAAGCATTCGGTCGCACATTCAAAATTAAAAAGAGTTACATCGGTAGAAAATAGTGGGATTTGGAAAACTGCTTGTTTCAAGCAATCTCTCGATTACACACGACGCTTGTGTCTCTATTCAGTCTCTGAAGGCCAAAGTCCATTTCGCGATCCATAAATATCTAAAGCGCCATTTGACGGACGGATCGCAATTTTAGATTACAACTAGCAATTTCTTCATTTTAAACAGTGTGTTCTACTCAGAAAATTGAAAAAATCTAAACTTTCATAAATTTGTCGTCTGCAACAAATTACAATTTGGACTAGACTAAAATTTTGTCGTCTGGTAATGATTTAAAGCATAAGAATTGTAAGATGGACCTAATCGTAAATCATTAAAGCTGATACTTGAAAAAGAGCTTTATCCAACAGAGGTCAACTAGAGGTACCGTTTTGGCAAAATAAAAAGTAAGGAAGAGTTACAGTTCTAGATTAAGAAAATATGCCAAAAATGATCAGTCTCGACACAATTTTTTTTAAATATCTTACCTACAACAACAACAACAAAAAAATCCCCTTACCTTCAAGGTAGATGATGGCCGACTGTGAACTTCGAGAGCAGAATGGCTAACGATACAGTAAGATCCTGTATATTTATACCGTCCTCCGATCATCATCACGTGACATGAAGTGTCAATAAAAAAGGCGGCGGTCATGTAACGTTGTGTAAGACAAGAACAGGGTTTTTAATGTACAGAAAATGATACAATTGGAACAAATATGCGGTTTATACGTGCACATTAAATTCTCGCTTTACATGTGAAGATGTTAAGAAAAGGGCGGAAGTGGTACACGCTCTTACAAGTAATATTAGTTTTATTGGTTTTTAAGTGTTCGCCAGGGCGCCATATTTAGTCCACATTAATTTTTGCGCTTGAACAATATTTACATTTGTTGAATTGCTTATGATTTACTGCATGTAACAGATTTACAATTTTTAGTGGAAACCATTGAAAAATAAATGAATGATAGATGAAACAATAATAGTAATAATATAGTTTTCAAAATGCTTAGAAAAAGTACAAATTGAAAATCTTTGACAGTATATGAATATGTTAAAGATTATGAACATTTTCTTCCTTGTTTGTCCCTGATCCAATTTCAAATTGGCGAACCGCGTTTGTCAATCAAAGATTGAAATTCAAAATCTTTGACAGTATATGAATATGTGAAAGATAACGAACATTTTTTTCCTTGTTTGTCCCTGATCCAATTTCAAATTGGCGAATCGCGTTTTTCAATCAAAGATTCAATCGACCAATCAAATCATTCATTTAGATCGGAAGTGAAATTTAAATTCTGAAAGTAGTCGACATTTCTGTGAAGCATTTTGTTGGTTTGGCGACTTAAACGCCATAGCTTTACATTGTTCCAGCTGTATATACCACGTCAACCAATCATTAGAAAAAAAAATAAATAAAAAAATAGAAAAATAAGTAAACAAAAAAAGAAGCAAATCACTAAATAGACAAACAAACAAACAAATAAATATACAAAATAGATAAATTAAGTTGTGACTGGTTATCAGATACATGTTACATTTTGAGGGTGATACACGTTACATCCAATTCACGTTTGCCTTCTTCCACTCCAGACTTTCCCAAGCGCATTACTTGAAATATGAAACACCACCCAACTTACTTTGCTAACGCAACTATAAAGGCATATTTAACCCATTCCGCGACGATAGAATGTTAGACTGGTCCAAAGTCAAAGATGTTGCAGATGAGCATTTAAAGTTGATTGGATTTTAAACAGTCTTTATCTTTGAGGATAAAATGAATAATTAAGGGGAGATTCAAAAAAAAAAAAAAAAAAAAAAAATGTTTGTAACAAGCACTTTTTTCATCATTTGCAAGGTTTTCCGAAGCCTTTTTTAGGGGAGGGGGTTGTCAAAAAGAGGGATTGTGTGGACATGGGTTAAAAGAAGGGAACGGTGTAATATGCATACTTGATGAAGCATGACATTATTTCTAGTGTCCGTGGTCGAGAGGGAGAACGTTGGCTTTCCGATCAAAAGGTCCCGATTTCGATTCCCAGGAGTGGCTATCGATCTTGGTTCTGTTATTGGCCCACACATTCGGCCCGAGTACAGGTGCATTCTCCAGGAAGCAATATCGAGAGATATTAATCTAAGTTGAAAAAACCTGTTTCCTAATCAATGTAAAATAGATAGGTTTAAATCTAAACTGGCACTGTGACCACCTTTTTGCGATTGTATTTGTTGACATAACAAAGGATAAAAAATCTAAACAAATTGGTAATGCGATTTATTTTTATCCAATACCGTCTATTCACAATGTCGGGAAATGATAACAGAAAAGAGTAGGGAATACACGAAATATGAATGTTTCTAACTAAAGTTTCTTTTTAAGAAAAGTACAAAGATCATCCATAGCTCGAACGCCGACTTGGAATGGCATCGGTCCTGCAAAAAAGAATATCATGCCATGAAATCCGTCCTGGTAATGGGCTAAATGGACGTCAACACCGGCGCTTTTACATCTCCGGAAGTAGATCAATCCGTCGTCTCGTAATACGTCGTATCCGGCGGTTAACACATACGTCATAGGCAAGTCACGGAATTCTTCCTCATCTGCCATTAAAGGAGCGAAGTAAGGATCAAGGATGGTCTTTTCTACTATTTTCGAAAGTTCTTCGTTTCCTGTGTCAGTAGGCTTATCCATGTCGCGGAGTGATTCAGTCCTGATATATTCCTTCATATACCACCGTGGAGAAACATAGTCCGCGTACTTAGATTTCTTCAGTGCGGGGGATGTATGTTGATTCGTATGAATTAAGTCCATATGGTCATAACTTATATTACTATAATTTAACCAGTACGAGAGCATAGAAAAATCACACAACATTCCAGGGATATAGTCCTTATTCTCTATATAGGACGGCGTCTGTAAGTCAAACAGTTGCAAACAAGGATAAATAGGTATTTGAATCTTAATTTTCTTTTTCAAGCGTAAGGATACAGCACATGATAAATGTCCCCCTGCGCTATCGCCGGAGATGGCCAGCCGTGAAGGGTCAACTTTCAACTTTGATCCATTTTTCAAGACATATTCTGTAGCTTTCAAACAATCCTCGAAGGGAATAGGATGGGGATGTTCTGGAGATTGTCGGTAACTGAAAAAAAGTAGAATAGAGTTAGGGAGACATATTTATTTTTCGTATGGAAATAAAGGAGATATGCAACTGATCAATCGCGGCTGTCAATCAAATAACCAGTTGACCAATCAAACTAGAGATGAGTTTTTAACTCCAATATTGGCCGCCATATATGTTAACCTTTTTTGTTGGTTTGGCGACTTAAACGTCATTCAAGCTGTAGTAACGACGTTCGTGTCGGCAATCAACTATTCTACTTTCTTTAAACAGGCTACTGGCTACTGGCCATATATTGTTTAAAATAGAGTCGTATAAAATCGTAGCTTATCTTTCTGTCGAAGTCAAGTGGCGTAGCCAACTTAGCGGGGCCAGCGATTGGTCAATTGGTTACGTAAATTCAAAAACCTGAATAAGTCAGTGAAGGTCGTCTTTGTGTGATATATTAGTCCTTTCAAAGGGAAATCAGTGAAAAAATAACAACAGTAATGCGCCATCAAAAACAAAAATGTTTGCTAGATTTACGTCATACGTGGCTCTAATGTATTCAACCTCTAGTATAATATGTCCTACAAGAAACTTGCCATTTTATCGGTTCTTCGAGGGATGAAGAGAATATTATTTTGTTTTCATGGAGGTATGGAACGAAAAAACTATTCATAATGTATGAAAACGCGAAAAAGGCGAAAAGTTAAGTGCAATTAGTTTTTCGTTTCATATCTTCATGATTTTTTTTTTCATTTCTTATAACTAAACGACGCCAACCGATTAAAAAAGACACATATATTTTACAAATTTCGATACATGTTTTATGGAACTATTTTGTGCTCAAGCATACAAAATATCCGCGTGCTTAAACTTGTGTTCATGGAGGTATAAATACTTTTTTCGTTTTTGAAAGACGGAACTAAATATTATTTTTTTTCGAAAACAAGTTAAAGTTTGAACCCGAGAAGCCAATATTTCAACCGAATGACTGGACGAGACTAGGCTCTTATTTATCACAAATTCAATCAATTAGCGTGACAACCAAGTCGATACATAGAGGATAATCAACTTTATATTCCAGATATGAAAAAAATATTTCACGAGGATGCGTTGTTAGGTGTTGACAAATCGAGCGCGCAGCAACGCATCCGAGTGAAATATTTTTTCTTATCTGGAATAACCAGTTGATTTTTCTTTTTATTATATACCTTATTATTTTATTTTTTATTAAAATATCGAAACCAATCTTTTTGATAGACTCTATATAATGTCACTTGGTTGGAAATTACGGCAGAGAGTGAAACTGAACGTGTAATCGTCACTGGAGTGACGATATCAAAATTTATACACTGAGAAATCCCAAGATTTCACAGCAAGGTATATTATAAATGCGTTTATTGCAGCAAAATCACGAACGATATCTACATATGAAAATACTTACTTTACCGATACTACAACCATTCCAACTCGTTTGGCAAGCTCTCTTGTAGCAGGGTCGTATACATCTACAAATAGAAATAATAAAAACAATAATAAAAATAATACTTGAGTGATCGCTAGCCACACCAACTGACCTCCAACTGACCTCCACTGACCTCTAACAAGGTAGATTCACGGACATATCAAATTACGTTAGTTTGCAAGATTACGGCGTTTAAGCCTTCAAACCAACGAAAGGAGTTAAGATAATTGTTGGAGTAAAGTTCGATTCCCGATTATTAAATGATTTGATTTGACAATCGATTCTTTGATTTAAAGTGGCGATCCGCCAATTTGAACAAGTCGCTCTCTATACATGTTTAAACTCATTGTTCACAAAGTAATGATTGGGTATAAAACGCGTTAGTTCGCAATCACAAAAAGGCAATGACTCCAAAAATATCTTGACCTCCTCGCGTTTATGAAGTACAAAAACACATTGCACTTTTTAAATGCCACAAAGAAGGGTCATTAGAGAACTAAGTAAATCAAAACGAGATTGGTTGGCGAAGATCAATACAGAAACATCGCTGGCCCCGCCCACTGACTCGCTAGGCCCCGCTTAATTAACTCCGACAGGAAATTCCGCTTCGATTTTAAACGGTATTAGTTTGCAAAATTTATTGCCAGTAGCATGTAACAAAAAGTAAAAAAGTTGGTTGGAGACCAAAATGTAGTATCTACAAGTTGAATAGCCTGTAGTTACGAGGTTGAAGTCGCCAACCCAACAAAAAGGGTTAACAAAAATGGCAGCCGATGTTGGAGTTAAAAGCTCAGGTCCGGGCTGAATAACTGATTTGATTGGTCGGTTGATTCTTTAATTGACATCCCGATTGGTCAATTAGCTATACAGTAAATCCTTTAAACGTGGTCGCTTAAGAGAGTGTTCGCTGAAAACACATTTTTATGAAATATATGAAGGCTTGATTTATTGCACATATAAGTTATTACAAATTTCTCGATAATCCTATGTTGTTGGGACTTTAGGTATCATATGATACGACTACTTATTTGTGTCCCCGGCGGCGGCACTTGTTCTTTCCGACATTTGTCTCTCACCAGTAGGTGCTAAGTGGGATTAAAGCTGGAGGATAGGAAAGGTTGAGTGATTGCACTGGTGGTAGAAATACCAGGAATCATTTGTTAGGTGCTTCAGCCGCCGCGATATGACTAATAAACAGTTAAACGAAAAAGAAAAAAATGCTGATAACAAGCATTTTTGCTTCTTTTCCTACACTATTTTCTTCCATTTCTGACATAGAGTTTGGATATTTTGCCACATTAAAACATCGTCTGCAACTTCTATGAACAGTTTAGGATTTTGAGTTCATGGAATGGTTAAAAGAGTTGGGCGCTTGAACAAGATCCACTGTACTTTCAAATGACTAACCGATGAAAATCATTATTTGCGAAAAATCCTAACCATATTTGACTGCTCAATCCACTCAGTCCAGAAATAACTTACATATTCAAGACGTTTGTTACCACTAATTGAATGCCCGAATTCTGACACCTTTCAATATAAAGACAAGCCTGCAAGTACGTTGTTTGTGTCAGCCCCATTAGCTCGGTTGGCAGAGCACTCCACTTCAAACCCCAAGACCACGGGTTTGATCCCAAGACTGATTAACCCATTATCAGACGGCACAATTATGGCCTGGCCCAAATTGAAAGAAGGTTGCAGACTACTATTAAAAACATTGTTGAATATGAATAAATTGCTTGTTACACGCAATTTCTTCATTTTCAACAATGTCTTTCAAAATTTTTTTCCTTGAGGATGTCTAAAAGCGTCAATGAGTGGGAATGGATTAAACTAATAAACTAATTGTCTTTTGGGTGCGACGTTAAAACAAGGCCCCGCGTAACGGTGCTATCTATCAAGCACGGTAAAGAATTGCAGGGCTTTTAGCAGTTTCGTCCTGTATCCTTGCAACATTCCCCGAAGCAACTAGCCGTCTTCTCGGAGCGTTGCTCATATGGGCAAATGCTACGATAGCGACGATAAAAAAACGGACTGAATGCAGACATACGTTGTTTCTCATTTAATTAAATTGGACAACAAATGAGTATTATATGATCTATAACCTACCGACGGACAGCCATGACCAGCCCCCACCATGATAATATACAAGCACTGGACGCTTGTTACCATCAACTCGTATAGGGTCATATACCCGAACATTTACTCCGTCAAACTCACTGTCGTAAATCTGCAACAAAATGAAGAACACTCGCTGTATTGTCAGAATAAGAACATTAACCTATACAATCATGCTTTTGACGCCTCCGAGAGAGAAAAAGCTTTGAAAAACATTGTGAAAATGAAGAAACCGCTCGTGCTATCCTGAATTGCTTTATTATTTATTTATTTTGCTCAAAAGGCAAAGAATTTAAAGATTTCATCAATTGAAAATTGACGTCTGCAACATCTTTGAATTTAGACCAGTCTAATATTCTGCATTAACACAACACAATAATACCATTATGAAAGCATTGCTTAAATATTTTTTCTTCCGCTACTAAAAGAGTTGATGATATCACAGGTAAATGATTAATAATCACAAAGAAAAACAAAACCACTAAAAATGGATACTAAGACATGAATTTAAAAAACTATTCGCCATTTGATCTCAATTTTGTAAAGCGCTAGCAACTGACATATCGCTAGCCAAGTAGATTGACCTCCGCCATAACAATGCGACTGAGATTAGCCACGATTTATGGACAGGAACATAAAAACATAAATATTGTTTGGCGACCTTAACGTGGAAACTTAAGCTTGAATATACTGTATTTACGACGTTTAGGTTGCCCAAACAAAGCTAATGTTTGATATACATGTTAGAGTCAAACAATTCACTTTCAGTCTTGACGTATGATTTGATTGGTCCATCTATGTTTTAATTTTCACTCGCAATCCGTCAATTGAAATAGCTGTCCTGTTAGTTTGTCCATTTTATAAAGAATTAAGACAATTTTATTTAAAAAAAAATATTATTACAGCAAACCGAATATGTTTAAATTAATAGATTTGTTGAACTCAGATAACGTCAAAATTCTTAGTAGTATTGGAATTTTCTACATAAAAGCGACGCACAAAAGAAAAACCGAGTTTAATCTAAATAGTGATTAACATTTGATTCCCTAAGCCTTGTTTAACCTTTCCATTCTAAGTACTCTGTTAAGACTCTTTTCGCTTCATTATTTCCGCAATCGACATCTTTTACATATCATTGTTTTTTTTTTGTTTTGTTTGTTTTTTGTTTTTTTTTTCGTCCATACCAATAAATGTTTTTTCATTCGTTATATGTTTCATGTTTTATTTTGACGATGAACCGTATGTGTTCAAGTCAAATTATTGAATAAAGAATCTGTTCTGTTCTGTTCTATTCATACGCCGCTCAAGAAAAAAAGAAAACAACAAAACCTTGAAGAACATTATGGATAATGAAGAAATTGCCTTTATCAAGCCATTTCTTCACTATCCACAGTGTTTTCAATATAAAAAAGACACAAATAAATAAATAAATTGATAGATAAAAGATGATAATAAATGAATAAAATTACATGAACATTAAATAGTCATTTGCAGCGTCTTTCAGTTTGGACTAGTCTAAAACTATGTTGTGTGAGAATGAGATCACCTGTAGGTCCGGATCTTCCCCTTTATTGAAAGGACTTCCGGTTATGAGCGTTTTCAACACAACATTCACCAGACCACGTGTTGCTCGACAACATCCACCTTTAACCCCGAAATCGTGTAACTTGAGTATCTGCAATTATTGTAATGATAGTGAAAATATAAGGCTTATTTACAATATGTTTGTTAATCCAATACCAAACTGCAACATTTTAGATCGGGCCGAATTGAAAGGAGTTGCACACGATAATTTAGAATAATGAATTCTCACATATTTTCAAATTTCGGGGAAGAAAACATTGTCGAAAATGATGAAATTACCTGTTACAAGCAATATCTTCATTTTACATGATGCCCCCGTCCTTTTTTTTCTATGGGGAGTCCGGCAGCGTCATTGTGGGGGGATGGGTAAATATAGTAAGATAGTTAACCCATTCCAACAATGACGCTTTTAAACGCCTCTTAATATGAAAGCTTTTGAAAAGATTGTTGAAAATCAAGAAATTGCTTGTTACAAGCAATTTCTTCATTATCCACAATCTTTTCTACCCCAAAAGACAAAGATTTATTAGATTTAACCAAGTTAAAATTGTCGTCTGCAACTTCTTTAAATTTTGACTGGTCTATAATTTTATTGTGTGGGAATTTGTTAATAAAGTATAGAGTTAACAACAACAAAAAAGCAAAAACAAAAGAAGAAGAAAAAAGTTCTAAACCGTTGATCTTGCACGAGCGACCACGTCTATTAAGGGTTCAATACTTCAATACAAATGTCCTCTAGAAGTATCGAAGGAATTTCTTAGCTTATTGCCAGACGATAAAAATTTAGACTGGTCCAAATTGAAAGAAGGTGCAGACGACATTTCTAAGTATTGTGCTAAATTCAATTACATAAAGCGAAAAGGGCGATTACCTTACAAGTTTTGGTACATTTTAAGGACCTATTTTGTGCGCAGGCAAACAAAATAGCTGCGCGCTCAATTTTTCTTTTTTCATGGAGGTATGATTTTTTTCAGCCAATCAGAACGCTCGTCTTTTGATAGACAAAACTAAAAATTAAATCATGGGCACATAACAGAACACTCTCATGTGCATCTATGTCTAGAAGTAGAGTTGTCGTTCGTATTCTCACACACCCGAGTTATGAGAATACAATAGTGAATAACGAACAACAACTCTTTATTGAGCTTGACGACATAATTAGATTTTATTTCAAAATTGAAAAATAATCTTTTTTTCAAAATAGTTAGTTCCTCTTTACACAGATAAATGTCTAACATGATGAGAAGATTAAAGTTAATCGTGAGACCGGAAAATATGAGGAAAAAAATCAAGAAATTCTTGATTCCGCTGAGGATTGAACTCAGGACCTTCCGCGTGTTAAGCGGATGTGATAACCACTACACCACGGAATCAGATACTGCACAGATAAGACTATGTTTGAAAACATCTATACATAGGTTACAGGTATCATCCCCAGGGCGATGTATGATTGTATTCCAATACAATAAGAAACTTTGTAACCTTTTTTTATGAGATTTATACAATTTTTGAAAATATCAATGACATTATCACATAGAGAGAATCTGGGTTTGCTATTCATTTTTCGGGGAAATCGGAAAAAAATACACTTTTTGAAAATACATGTTGACGCGGATGCAGATACTCAATAAGCCATTAGCCCACCAGACAGTAAGATTTTATACTGGTTCAATTTGAAAGAAGTAAATGACAATTTAAAGTTTAATTTTTTTTACATTTTGCTGACTGTCTGGAAATAACAAGCAATTTCTTCATTTTCCACAATGTTTTCCCAATTGCTTTTCTTTGGGAGCGTCCAAAAGCTCCATTGTGTTGGAATGGGTTAAACCAATATAGACTCAATATATAGGGAATATTACAACAGTGTCTTTTTCTATGCGTTGTTATCGTATTCGAGAATCGTGTGTAGGTATTTTTTATTGGATTAGACCGAAGGTCGAATCCAATAAAAATACCTACACACGATTCGAGAACATGATAACAACAAATAGAAAAACACACTGTTGTCATATTCCTTTTATTATATACCTTTTAGGAAATGACATTAAGAAAATTCTCTTAAATGGCTAAGAAATAACCAACTTTCCGAAAACCCGGAACGTCAATACACAAAAAAGAAGTCAGTGTTTAACGGTACTCGACGAATACGGGTTTTTGCTACAGGCCGAATATTGATTTTTTTTCTGTCGAGTTGTATTTGACAGCCAGGTTTTACTCCATATCTTTTATAGGTATATAATAAAAAAAACATATGAATCAACATAAAGTGAAATGGTTTTTATCACACGTAAAAATTCGCTCTTCAATTTCGTTTTAGCCCGAGTACATGCAATAGTATGTTTACATCTTAAATCTACAGGTATTTTTACGGGCTTTCTTGTTTGGCTTATTTAGTAGAAGGACAAGTTGTTCATTTGTTTGTTATGATGGGGTTTAACTCCACTTTTCACTGTATTGCAGTCATATCGCGGAGGCTAGAGTACCTAACAATGGACTTCTGGTAATTCTCACACCAGTACTACCACTACATCCTTTACGACCCCCAGCTCCCACTGTGGTTTACGATTATCCACCCATTGGAGGGAGACAGATGCCGGAAAGGATATTTGCCCCGACCGGGAATGGAACCCGGGAACTCATGATTCTGAGTACGACACGCTATGGTCGCGGCTGACAGTTTGTTCATACTCGAGTACACCTTAATTGACCAATCGCTTGTCCCGCATCTTACCGCGTTGGCCCCGCCCATTGACTCAAACAGGAAGTCTTTCTTCTAATTTAAACGATGTTATTTGCAAAACCTATAGTCAGTAGTATGTAACCAAAAACGAAAATTATTTGTTGGCGACCTAAACGTCATGACTACAGCTTGATCTAGCTGTAGTTACGACATTTAAGTCAATAAACCAGCAAAAATGTTTCACACTAATGGCGGCTAATATCGGAATTCAAAGTTAACTTCCATTCTCTTTGAATGATTTCATTGGTCGACTGCTCTTTTGATTGACAGCTGCGATTGGTCATTCGCCATTCTTGTAAAAAATTAGTAATTAAGATAGGGGTACACATCTTTCTTGTAAAATAGACAAAGACATTGAATTTCATAGATTTCAATCAAAGAGCCAATTGATACATTAAATAATCTACTTGGACCGGAAGTGAATTCTGAACTCCAAAACCACCCGGGATTCTGCTTTTGAAACTTAAACGTTGGTTTTACAGCTATTCAAGCTGTAGTTCCGACGTTCAAGTCTCAAACCAAATTTTTTATTCTTTTTGTTATATTCTACTGACCATGAATTTTATAATGAAAAAAAAAAAAAAAAAAAAAAATGATAAAAAGTAGATAAATAGAAACATCGATTAAAATCGAAGTGGACATTCCTTTCGGAGGTCAGTGGGAGTCGTCAGTACAGATAATTGGGCATGGTGGGCGGAGTCGGTGGGCGTGGTCAGCGTTTCATAAAATGCCATATAATGCAAGATACAGAGTACAAGTAAGAGGAATGTATATATCCTAATTTCAATGAATACAAGGAATGAGAAAATATTTAAAAGGGCTAGAAAAAAGGGCTCTGTATATTTAATGGTCTTAACTAGCATCAGATATTATATGAGAAAATGTATTTTGGCGACAAATGATCATTTTAATCTTTCCACAATTGACCGATCGCGGTGTCAATCAAGAGATCAACCGACCGTCAAATGTTTTAATCAGCCCGGACCTGAGGTTTCAACTCCAACATTGATCGCTATTTCCGTAAACATTTTTTGTTGGTTTGGCGACATAAACGTCGCAACTACAGTATATTCAAACTGCAGTTACAAGGTTTATGTCTCCAACCAACTTTTTACCTTTTTGTTACATGTTACTGGTCATAAATTCAGCAAAATAACGCCGTTTAAAATCGAACCGGGAGTAATTGGGCGGGGCCTAGGGAGTCAGTGGGAAGTGCCAGCGATTGGTCAATTACACTTAGGTTCAATTGATTCTGCGAACTTTGTACTTAATATCACTTCAGAATCGATAGCTAACTTCAATATATATTTTATTAAAACGAGGCAGGGGGTTAATGTCGCTGATCTTTGTGTCACATAACACGGGGCCGCTGGAAAGTTTGGCGAGGCATTTCAGGGGTTATCAACAAAAATATACTTACAAATTTACCATTAGTACGCAAAGCAGCATCAAGTATCCGAGCTCCCCACTTTTCCGTGACACCTTCGGGAATTTCCGTATGCATGTACTCAAACAACATGTAGGCTATCGCCAAGGTCAAGGATACTGTGAGCAAGGTCGGAAATATTTGTAAGAGGGAAAGCAACGTCTGAAATAGTTATAAAGTTAACGTAAAGGACTTTTATAAACAATATGTATACTTTCCTTCAAGCCTTGTAACCCTTTCTTGTTCTTGTAACCCTTTCTTGTTTAATCCCTGGTCTTCACGTCCCTGTGATTCTATAATTGAGAAAACATTGTTTCTATTTTAGTGCGTTTGTTAAATTTATCATTTGAACCGCTTCCTTCAATTTTAAGCATCTTATTTATCACACAAATGGCTGATTCTATGTATTCTATTTATAATCTACGTATTTTCTTTTGGTTGATTTTTTTCGTGAAAATTATAAATAAAAAGAATAAAATAATGGATAGAATAATCGATCTATTGGTTAATCCATTACCAAACAATGCTGCCTTTTGACACCCGGAAGAAATATGATCATGGAAAATATGATGACATCAGAAAAACAACAAAAAGCTCCCCTTTTCTAACAAAGTTTTCTACACTGTTTTACAGTTTCCCCAATTTTAATGCAATCTGAATTTTTCTCGGTAACTTCTTCCAATTAGGAAATAATGTAGTCACCTGGTATTGGGTAAACGAAAAGAGTAAAAACTCACCAAATACGTTGTGCAGATGATCGTAGCCTTCAGGCTTAGCGTTGTTCTATAAAACAGGAACGCTATAATAGGCAAACAGTATAACAAAACCATTTTCCCCTCCGCCTGTCAAGTTCTACTACAGTTTAGACATGGGTTGGAGAATATCTCGGATATATTTGGTAATGACCTTCTGTTATCAGACAAATGACCCTTTTGATTTTCGATTTTTATGGATTTTTTTATATCATGAAAATGAAAAATAGATAAATAGATAAATAATAATGATATTAAATATAAATCTGCTTTATGATAGATATATATCGGAAGAAAGTGTGAATATTATTTTCTGACAATCGACAACAAAAATTAAATTAACATGCTTTAAGAATTTCAAGGATTTTACGTGTTTTTTTAGAATAAGGGAACACTTCCACAACTGTTACGGTTCTCACATAGAGATAAAAACTTATCATAATCTATTGTAGTGGACTGAAGATAAAAATATGTTACTCAAATATACTCGAATTTGACTATCCACTGCAGAAGTCGTGCTGAAGCACGTGAAAAAGTTACACAGTCCCATCAATTGACGGATCGCTGTTAACCCCAACTGACCCCCGACAGGCAGTTTGATTTGTAATATCATATGAAACGGAGTTACGTGTTTTTGCAAAATTCACGTCCAGTACCATGTAAAAAAGTAAAATGGTTGTTTGGCGACCTAAACGCCGTAACTACAGCTTGGATAAGCTGTAGTTACGACGTTTAAGTCGCCGAACCACCAAAAAATGCTTCATACAAATATCGACAAATATTGGAGTTCCGATTAGCTCAGTTGGTAGAGCACTTGAGATCACGGGTTCGAGCCCTGGGCTGACCATATCAACTAACAAAGCTAATTGTCTTTCGGATGAGACGTTAAACCGAGGCCCCGTGTAACGATGCTATCCATCGAGCACGTTAAAGAACCAGGCGGAGCTCTCAGCAGTTTCGTCCTGTATCCTTGCACTATCCCCCGTAACAACTAACCGTCTTCTGGGGGCGTCGTTCATATGGGCATGTGCTACGGTAGCGACGATAAATAAACGGAAATAATCAATCAAATCAAAGTTCAAAATTCACTTCCGATCTAAATGGATTTCAAGTCGCTATACCAACAAAAATGGCTTTACATAAATATCGGAGTTCAAAGTTCACTTTTGGAATATTTGGTTAGTTTTTTATTGATAGCTAGATCTGTCAAACCAAAAAAAAACAAAAACAAAAACAAACAAAAAAAAAAAAAAAACCCAAAAAACAACGCATCCATATGTGATATTTGAAGACGACATCTCTCGCGGAACAAGTCATATGGACAGACAGTCGGCCGGTTACCTAAATGGTTACACTTCTGTCAGTTTTTGCCTCATTAAATAAAGAGCAAAAATGGCCCATTTTCGCAGTCTGTAGCTCCTCCTAAAAGTTTCGTTGGGCTTTAAATCTTAGTCCGTCTTAAAGAGAAGTATTTGGTCTTGAATTACAGGCCAAGAAAATTGTATCATTAGGGATAAAAAAAATTCGCAAATCTTCATTCTGCACATCAACCCAGGAAAATCTTTAGGCTCGGAAGTGAAAGTCTTACAGGGTACCACCCTAAAATGTCAGTTTCTACAAAGAAATAGTTCCGAGATAAATTCTTTGAATCACATGCATGACATGAAGCAGTAATCTCTCACTCTGCAGAACCTAACATCAAGCAACTTGCTGCATGTGTTTAAACGTTAAAACAGCAAAAGGTGGAGATCAAATTTTCTTAATGGACTACTTTAGGGTACAACCACCCGGAAGAAATTCCGGAGTAAGGTACACCACCCGGAAGTAATTCCGGAGTTGAGTTGACCCAATTCTCGTTACAAGGTATCGAACTGCTTATGTGACACATTCAACTAAGTCTCAAAACAGATACTTCATCCAGAAATATCGCGCTTGTGATATAATCGGTTGGAAATATTTCGCGTAAAAGAGATTTATTGTCTAAGGTTTAACCTATTACCTGACTGCAAAATTCTAGACTGGTCATAATTGAACGGAGTTGCAGACGAAAATTTAAAGTTAATGAAAGTTTAGATTTATTCAAATCGCTTGGTAGAAAACATTGTGAAAAAAGAAGAAATTTCTCTTTGTACATTTTACACCATATTTTTCCAATTGTTTATCTCGAAGGGCAACAAAAAGCGTCATTATGTCGAAATGTGTTAAATGACTTCAAGAATAGTAGACAAACATATACAAATACACAGACACAACTGAAAAATCACAACATAAGGTATAAACAAAAATATCTCATTCATTTGATTATGTAAAAGAAAAATGACGGATCGCCGCTGTCAATCAAATTAATAGACAGACCAATCAAATCACCTATTTAAGCAGAAAATGTAAAATAAACTCCGGCACTTATTATAAACCCCCGTCCAATGACCCACAAAGCACCGCTCATTGACTCATATACGAAGTTTCACTTCGATCTTTAACGGCGTCATTTTGAAAAATTCATGGCCAATCGCATGTAGCAAAAAAAAGTAAAATGGTTGGTTGGTGACCTAAACGTCGTATATGAAGCTTGAATAAGCTGTAGTTACGACTTTTAAGTCGCCAAACCAACATAAAAGGTTAGTAAAAATGGCGAAGCTCCAATGTTGGAGTTGAAAAGCTCAGGTCCGGACTGAATAAAGTTATTTGATTGGTCGGTTTATTCCTTGATTGACACTCGCGATTGGTCAATTCTAGAGTCACTCTGTCCACTAGTCTTCTAATGGGTTGATTGGGTAATGGAGCAGTATCGTATCATTTCATGACGCTCTCTTAGGCAAACGTTTAGATATATTCTCATAACATTTTAATTGTCAGCACTGGCGATCTTGGTGTAGCATCCAACAAACTTGGCCATATTTCGGATATACACGTACACAAAGCCATTTCGCTACCCAAAATAAAATTCACCAAAATGATTTTGTAAACTTTGCTCGTAAAATTTAAGACAGAACATTTCACATTTATGACATACTTTCTCTTGTGTAACGATAAGAATAGATTGACTGGGTGTAAACCCATTTCAACGCTACCTCGCATTTTGACGACCCCCAAGAAAAAAAAAGCTTTGAAAAACATTGTGGTAAATGAAAAAAAATAACTTGTCACAAGCAGTTTCTTCATTTTCTACAAAGTTTTCTGTCTCAAAAAACAAAGACTTTTTAGGAATTCATGATTATCAAAAGTGTCGTCTGTAACTTCTTTTATTTTGGGCCAATCTAAAATTTTGTTGTCTGGTAATGATTTAAAAGGATGTTAATGATGAGACATGGGTCTTCAAGACGTACACACTACACAATTGTTTATTCAACCCGATACAAACATAATTAGTCCCATTTAGAAATGCTCTGCGTTCGTCAGTCTAAAAGTCTGTCAGTCTGAAAAATCAGTTTTCGGTCTTTTTTCTCTATATGCTGGCAGGTATTTAACTGAATTTTGGTATGTGAGTTCTCTTTCATGAGTTACAGAATAAGTTCGAGTTTCACAATAAATACTTAATTCTGAAATTGGCTTTACATTTGAAATGTCATTCGCAACTTCTTCCTTTTATCTACGCAATCTTTACTTATGAAGTATAATTTCATAGATATGTTTTAAAAAAGAAACAAACAAAGAAAGAAAGAAAGAAAGAAAGAAAAAAAAGAAGAAAAAAATTGTACATGAAGTCAGATATAACAGTAAGGCTTTGAAGGTTACCTCTAAAAAAGACATCTCTCTAGAGATCTCTATATAAAGCCGGTATGGAACTTGATATTACTATGTGCTTGTTGATCTGTATTGAAGGATCGTCACTCTCCGTAAAGGTTGATTGTCCAATCAAATCACTATTAAAAGTCTTGCACTTATCTACAGGATGATCGATGGAATATAATAGAATAGAATAGTTTATTCACCAATCAAGGGCCCTCTTGGACATAATTTAACAACAATTTAACAATATCTATACCTCCTGCCTAAGCAGGAATATTTCGGTATTAGCATGAAACGGGTTTATTCAAACAAGCGTTTTATACTATCCCCGTTTCATGTTAGATTCAGTCACAGCCTGATACAGTAAACTCAAGAAAAATAACTCTTTTTCGATTCTCTTATTCTTTTCTGTCTCGTACAAGCTCTCTCTTAGTTATCCGGCAGTTTCGGTGCTTTGTTAAAAAAAAAAAAAAAAAAAACAACAACAACAAAAAAACATTATTTATGATAAGATTTTAATTGCATTTCATGGGGTCTTTTTCATTTTCTTGATAGAATCAAATTGAAAAAAAAAAAAAAAAAAAAAATCCAGAACATGATAGACCATTATTAAATGAATGAATGACAAAAACAAGTACAACGTCAAATTAATTATAGAACACGGAAAGGCACGTTGCGGTTACTGACGTCATTTCCCGTTTCTTACGCAAAATGGCCGCAACTGTGACGAAAAATGGATGTAAAATTATTAATTGCTATTATAACGTTTGTATTCATTTCATACTCATGCTTTATACATTTTTCTGAAAGTATAGAAAATCAGCTATTAAAACATTTGCAGAATCATTTCGACGATGTTGAATGCCCTGGTGGCATATCGCTTTATCGTCTACAGAGGGACGGCGTGTTATTTCGGGTGCAGATTCAGTCGCGGCTACCGCAATTTCCAAACGTTAAACACGAAAAGATTAGACGCTGTGAGGCTACCAAAATCGACATAGAAACACTACCAGACGACTTTTACTCAACTAGAACTTGTATCAAAGAAACAAGAATAGATGACATTGGTAGAAATTGTTCGAGTTCAGCATATCTAGAACTGGACATCGTCACGTCGCTATTGTTGCACGAATCGTGTAATAAAGTGAAATATGAAACAGAAGAATGCAGAGATTCGCAAACGAAATACCCCGGATGTGCCTCAAATTACCAACTATCCAGTGGTTTCATGTCGTATTTTCTTGAAGTCGTAAAAGGGTAGGTTCTGTGGTCATATTCCAACTATCAGTTTATAAATTTCACAATAACAACCCCGTTTTGTTTCATAATTTTAAATTATAGGGAAAATCTTGTGTTTTATTTTCTGATTATGATATTACAATAAACAATTAATTATGAAAAATTGTTGGCCTAAAAAATTGACCATTCGCTGGCCACGCCCACTTTTCCCGATCGCCCGACCCATTGGTTCCAACAGGAAGTTCTCCTTCGAACGGTTGGTTTGCGACATTAACGTCGTAACTACAGCATTTCAACAGAAATGCTCGGCAAAAGCGGTGACCAATGTTGAAGTTCAAAGTTTGTTTCTGGTTCGAATGAATGATTTGATTGGTCGAATGATCCCTTGCTTGACATCGCGATTGGTCATTATTTAGACTTATAAAATATAATTTTCATTTTCATTATAATTTTTCCATTGTTATTTAATTGATCGCTGTGTGAGACCTCAACAATGTATTTTGACAGGGTCTACATAAAAAACAAAAAACAAAAAAACAAAAAAAAAACAAAAAAAAAAAAAACGAAACCTCTTCCTGTTTTAAAATTTTTTAGACCTGTCCAAATTCAAAGGTTTTGCAGACGAAAATTCAAAGTAGAATAACCATTCTGTAGGGTAGAAAATATTTTAGAAAAAGAAGAAATTGCTTGTTACAAGCAATTTCTTCTTTTCCCACAATGTTTTCTCAAGTATAAAATCACAGGGACGTAATAATCAGGGATTGAACAGGAAAGGGTTAATGCATGTCCCGGGACACAAAGCTATAACGATATCCTTGGTTGGCGACCTAAACTCCGTACATAAGGCGTAAATAATATATAACATAAAAGGGCAGAAGCCATACCGCGTACGGTTTCTAATCATAGGGTCTGAGGTTCGATCCCCGACCGATGCGAATAAGCTTTCCGACTTATTGTCTTCCACCATTCAATTGATAATCTTAAAACTAAGTGGGATTCAGCAGCTGGAGGCTGTGAAAGGATATTATGGTAGTATCGGTGTGAGAAATAGCAGAGATGCATGGTTAGGTGCTCCGGCCACTGCGATGTGACTAAATTAGTGTTAAAAGGGCTTAAACCCAATTCATTCAATCAATAACATAATTGTTCAAGGTCGATATTGCGCTTCCGGTCTAAACAAATGATATTATTAGCAATTCGACTATTTTACTGACAGCGGCGATCCACCGGTTCCATGCAAAAAGACACAGTTTTGATTCGCGATATGTCGACTCCATTTATCTCGAATGATTGATTGTGTCGAGGTGAATATTGACAAATAGCCACTGTAAATCTTATACTCATCAGTCCGATCACATAATTCATTTAGACCGGAATTGAACGTTGAACTGCGACATTATTGTTAAGATTTTTTTCTGATTGGGAAGTTAAACTTCGTAATTAGAGTTTATTTATGTAGTAGTTACAACGTTTAGATCGCCTACCGACCACTTTTGTTACAAATTGCTGACCATTATGTTTGCAAATTAACATTTTTTAATGTGTAAGTCGGACTTCCTGTTGGAGGTAGATGGGCGGGACCAGCGATTCGTCATTCGAGTCCCCAACACGAATCTTTAAAAACAGATATGGGAACACTATGAAAAAACAATTAACAGAATGAAATACAGCAGACAGAGAAGAAACTGGGCACGTGGTTTTCAAATTCAATTGCGTATCAAAAGTCTCGAAGAGTTTCAGAGAGCACCCTTGATTTCAACATAAACCAGAAAAGGGCTGTTGGCAGACAACATCTTTGATAGCCTTGTGTGAGATGTAATGGGTGTAGCTCTTGTCTAGCGAAAATGTGCCGACAAAGGCAAACATCCAAGCTTGTCACTAAATATTAAGCGTTTTAATTTTTATCACAGAATTGAACCAATCCTTGATTTCGTTTTAAAACAGACTATCCTTTTTCGCAGACCACCAGAGTTCGAGACAGATGATTACAAGACAAAGTCAGAAATATGGTCCATAGAAACACTAACCAAGGGGATATTTCCCGGGACACTGTGGTGTGGGTTCGGAAATATAGCAGACGACACTTATGGTAAACTAGGTGGGTTATTTATATAACAATAGTAGAAATAATGTGTCCCTCCGAGACATTGTAAGGAATTAATCATCTTGCCCTTTTCAACACCCTCCCCCCCCTTTGCCGCTCCTCAAAAAAAAAAAAAAAAAATAAATAAATTAAAAAATAAATAAATAAATAAAATAAAATAAAAAACAGTTGAAGAAAATGAAGAAATTGTTTATGATAAGCAATTACTTCATTGTAAACAATGTCCCCCCCCCAAGTTGCAAGATTTTTAAAATTTAAAAAAAAACCTTCAGGTTTTCGTCTTTAACTTCTTTCAAGTTCGACCAGAAAAAATGACGTGTCGGTAAAGTGGATGTGATAACCGTCGCACCTTGGATTCACTGTTCGTTTAGTGACAAAAAAACCTAAGGATAAATCTTTTATTATTGACATGTCATCGTTCATTTTATCGTTCTTAATCATTGGCATATTATCGTTCTTAATCAGTGGCATCTTATCGTCCTAGTCATTGGCATCTTATCGTTCCATATAGCGATGTCTGTATAACTCCACTTGGTGATACATTGGTGTGGAAAATAGATTCCACTACTTGTCCTCGGACAAGCAAGACATGGTATTCTTCCTGTCTAGAATTGAAATGAACTTGTCGGCAAAAAAGTTCGAAGATAAATTTTGAGAAAACATTGGAACCAAGCATTTTCGCTAGTTACCACAATATTTTCTACCCGTCAATATTAACGTTACATGTATGGTAGTTTCCAATATATTGTAACGATTTATATATTTTGAATTTTTCGAAGATTTGCCCTGCCATTTTCTTCTCCCCGGACAGGTGGCTTGAAAAAAATGTACTGGTATGGGCAAGTCTTCCATTTCTTGTATTTCTCGCTCTTGATAATACTTTTTCAATTTTTTTTAAATAAAACGATCCATTTTTACTCATAACCCTAGATATGAAGAAAGTTTGTTTTCCTTCCGTTGGTGCTTTTTAAAATACTTATGATTAACCCTTAACTTGTCATGCTGAGTCCGGAGTATTCCTGTTTTGACAGGAGGTATAGACAAAGATCAGTCTGCACTTACTAGTATGTGCAATCTGATCTTAGTCTATACCATCTGCTTATCCGTTTCAAGCCATAGTTGCATATAAATAAATTTTCAAAAAAATACTGACCAACAAAAAGGCCTCTCAAAGCTCCCAGTCCTTTGATTTCTGTACATTTCTTAAAGAAAAAGTTAATTGACAAAGGTTGAATAACATCAGTTTGGCCGTCGAGAAAGACGATCTTTTCACCCACTGGGCTCGTAACGATGCGACATCCACACTGTATTGAAGTCGAAACAGAAAAACAGATGATTCATACAGAATGTTGTTCTTCTTTTGCTTCAATGAGATACCGCAGCTCCTTCTGTCTTAAATACTTCATTAATAAACATCGTTTTAGAAATATGTCGCCAACTTAATGTTTTATACGGTTCAATAATTAATTATTAACAAAAAAAAAAAAAAAATAATAATAAAAAAAATAAAATAATCTGCTCCCTTACAATCCCGCTTTTTGAAGCCCCCCAAGAAATGTCTCTCACCAATGGGTGGACAATCGTAAACCTAAGTTGGATAGCAGCTGGAGGCTAGGAAAGGATGTAGTGGTAGTACTGGTGTGAGAAATACTAGGAATCCATTGTTAGGTGCTCCAGCCGCCGCGATATGACTGAAATACTGTTAAAAGTGGCGTAAAACCCCAATCAATCAATCAATCAATCAATCAATCAGCTTCATTGTTCAAATTTTATTTCTTACCTTTTGACGATATTTCTGTGCAACAAGGGTAGAACCGGTTAGCGTCCGTTCGAGAGCAAAATATCGCAACTACAGCTTTATCAAATAGTTATGACGTTTTGATCGCACACCGACGATCTGGTTTACACTTATTTCTTGATACCAGTCGCTCAAGTCTAGAAACAGCGTGACGTCTAAATGGCTAGATGAACCTAAATGAGGTGAAAACCTTAAAGTTTAACCCTTTCCTGTTTAACCAAATTTTAGTCTTGTCCGAATTGAAAGAGGTTACAGACGACAAAGAAAATTGAATGTTATTTGAAACGAAACCATCCTATGTGGTAGAAAATATTGTGGAAAAAGTAGAAATTGCTTGTTACAAGCAATCTCTTCTTTTTCCACAATGTTTTCTCAAGTACAAAATCACAGTGATGGAAATACAGGGTTTGTATAGGAAACGATTACTCGAAGCGGATTCATACGTTTGTGTGATGAAATTTTGAGGTTAATACCGCAATGAAAAATAACTCAATCTCTTATTTTCTTATAATTTAATGTCTTAGAGCAAAACAAATAAAATATCTTACTACTTTTTGATTCACATTTCATGGTCTACTTTGTGCCCAAGCATAAAAAATAGTTAGGTGCTCTAAATTTTGTTCATTGAAGTATAAAAAAAAAAATTAGCCAATGAAATCGCTTAAATCTTAATAGACGAAACTAAGATTGAATTCTCTCCATTTAAAACAACTTAAAGCTTTTGAAAATTTGTAGGGAAAAGCAATCAGAGTTAACCTATTTCCACACAATGACGCTTTTTGACGCCCCTTATGAAAACCAATTTGGAAATCATTGTGTAAAATGAAGAAATTGCATAAAACACGATGGTTTATACCAATAGAGTTGAAAAGATCTAAAATCGAATTGTCGTCTGCACCTCTTTTGAAATTGAATCATTCTAAATATTTGCCGTCTGCTAATTGGTTAACTCTAAATTTCCGTATTTTCAATACTGTGAATGCGCAAGGCGATAATCCCGAAATCGCTATTAGCTATTGCAGTATCGGTTTGAAAGTAGAGACTATCGGTTTTAAAAAAGAGGATCTAAAACGGTTGTTTATTCTAGTTCTTTTTTCATATGACATTATCAATTTTTACACACGTTATTTTTAGCTTGCAAAGCGTCAGCTTTGATAGTTTTAATTAACAGACAAAACTTTGAGGTCTTCTTTGAGTGCAAACTGTCACTGGAGGCTTAACAACTAAATCCATTGAATGCCTACGCCATAAAAAAAGTTCTTATGTATTTCGAATTACTGCAACTCTGCCTGAATCGCAAGAAAACAAGCTTTGGAAAACATTGTGGACAATGAAGAAATTGCTTGTAACAAGCAATTTCTTCAATATACAAAATGTTTTCTTCTTATTTGAACCAGTCTTAGATGTTGTCATGTTGTAACGGTTTATTCATTGGCTACTTTATGTATCATGTTATCAGCTTTGACAAAGAAGATTACTTAACAAAACTATGCTTTGTTAGCTAACAGTACTTTCAGTACTTTGATTTAACACACAGAATGGGTTTCGATGGTCTGAATTCTTTATGTATATAATTATATAATGATTTCATTCTTTTCGATGCAAAAAAGTTTTTAAAAAAGGCAGGGACGTGATTCCGTAATGTTTCAAATCAGCAATTTAAAAATGACAAAGTCCTTGGGTATCTTTCTTAAAACTAAACGATTGATATTATAAGTAAGGTAAGAAGCTCAAAATATATCTTTTCAATGTCCTTGGTGTAAAGAATTGAAATATAGTAAAGGTGAAAAAGTAGCTGACTCTCAATATATGTATTCCGGTTCAGTTTGCTATATGGGGCTTAGTCTCCCAACTGATTCCGTGGTGTAGTGGTTATCACATCCGCTTAACACGCGGAAGGTCCTGAGTTCAATCCTCAGCGGAATCAGATTTTTCACTCTAGCTTTTTCTTTCTTTTTTTTTCTATCTTTTATTAGTTTGTTACAAGGCATTGACTACTGTAATGAATTTTAAGAACACTCAAATTAATGCTTATTTTTAAATAATGATCATCAATATTTCGAAAAAGGTTCGTTAAACAGGTCTTTCCCAGCATCTTTTTAACAATAAAATTGTTTTACTATTGGTTCATTGTAAAGATACAGCTGGCAAAGTTTCTTTATCGCTTTGATTATGTAATGATAACCTGTGCTGAATGACCAGAGTCGTCAATGCGCCGTAAATTATCATTCAACCACTGGAAATATGTCATTCTACGCAAATAACAGCACAAAGGTATTTTGGGCAGGAATCTGCAATTTTTCATTGCATTGGTAGAGGGTCAATCTCTTAACTCTTGCCATGCTAATCCCGGAATATTTCTGTTTATGCAGAAGGTATAAACAAAGATCAGCCTGCACATAAGTGAAGTCTTGTCTTTGTCTACACATCCTGCTTGTAAGTTTTAAGTGGCATTTATTTGAGAAATTAATTTCATAAAGAAATACTAAGCCTTTATAATGGTTTCCAGTGCTTTCGATGCTTTGAATTTAAAGGTAATCTTGGAAGCCGATTTTTATAAGCATGACAACGGTTAAAATAAAACTATTAAAACCGAATTATATTCGATATAAAGATATGGGGCTCATTATTTATCTTTTCAATGTGGTTGGGGTTTAGAGTTGAAATAATGTTAATATACCTACACCGATTCACTTTGCTATATGATTCCGTGGTGTAGCGGCTATCACAACCGCTTTAAACGCGAAAGGGCCTGATTTCAATCCTCTGCGAAATCATTTTTATTTCAACAATTTCGTATTTTATCTTACAAATTTAAAGAACATTCACTGACTGACCAAAACAGTTTGTATTTAAACTGACTGATCTCAGTCTATTTAGCTTTCAAGATCATTACATTTTCTTTTAGTTTTCCCCAGAATACCCTCTCCGATGATATTCCACAAATAATTAAGATATCATTTAAGAAACTTGGACAATATTAGATTAGCAATTACCATTGAGAATTATTACATTTAGCAAACAAATGAGAGATTTAGCACATCTTTTAAACCTTCCGTGATCCAGTAGAAGCTTAACCCATTCCCATACAATCACGCTTTTTACGCCCCTGAAGAATTACATTAAAGAAAACATTGTGAGAAAAGAAGAAATTCCTTGTTCCACTATTTAATCTGTATGATGTATTTTCGATCGATTGGTTGATTGATTGGGTTTTAACGCCACTTTTAACAGTACTTCAGTCATATCGCGGCGTCTCGAGCATCTAACTATGGATTCCCGGTATTTCTCACACCAGTACTACCACTACACCTTTCCTAGCATCCTGCTGCTATCCCACTTAGATTTACGATTACCTAACCATTGGTGAGAGACAAATGTCGGAAAGAAAATGTGCCGCAACCGGGGATCGAAACAGATATTTATACAAAACAGGGGTTTCAAGTCGAAGAAGCTTCATATCATATTAATAAAAAAGGACAAAGTCATTGAATGTCTTTCTAAACAATTGATGATATGAGAAAGGTATGAAGCTCAAATGTATCTTTTCAATGTCCTTGGTGTAAAGAATTGAAATATAGTAAAGGTGAAAAAGTAGCTGACTGTCAATATATGTATTCCGGTTCAGTTTGCTATATGGGACTTAGTCTCACAACTGATTCCGTGGTGTAGTGGTTATCACATCCGCTTAACACGCGGAAGGTCCTGAGTTCAATCCTCAGCGGAATCAGATTTTTCATTTCAACGTTGTCTTTTCTATCTTTTACAAATCTGAAAAAATCATTGGCCACCGTCATGGATTTTATTAAACACTTGACTTACTGCATATTTTTAAAGAAAAACTATCAATATTTCGAAAAGGGCTCCTTAAACAGGCCTTTCCAGGCTTTTGATTTCAAATAAATTTGTTATACTTTTGACTTAAAAATGTGTCTTTATCTATTTAATTATATCATGATTTTGAGCTCTAGATGACCAGAGTTTTCGATGCGCCGAAAATAATCGATCAAAAGCTTTGAAGATTCCATTCTTCTCGACACAGCTATGTGTATAAGAGTGTCTTGGGTAGGAATCTGCAATGTTGTCAGCTCGATAAGCTCAGCTGGTAGAGCACTTGACTTCAAACCTCAGGATATCGGGTTCGAGCCCTGGGCTGACCATATCAACTAACAAAACTAATTGTCTTTCGGATGAGACATTAAAACGAGGCTCCGTGTGACGGTGTTGTCCATCGAACACGTAAAAGAACCAGGCGGAGCTCTCAGCAGTTTCGTCCTGTATCCTTGCACTATCCCCCGTAACAACTAAGGCGTGGCTTATATGGGCATGTGCTACGGTAGCGACGATAAATAAACGGAAACACATATATACATCTGCAATGTTTCATTAAACTGGTGGCCGTTGTCATAGCGCAGTCTGTCACGCGTCAGTCTCCTCATCTTCAATCATGGATTGTCAGGTTTCGATCCCCGGCGGCGGGGGCCACAGGCATAGCGCAGTCGGTAGCGCGTCAGACTCATTAGAGTCATGGGTTCGATCCCAGGCGGCGGCTCATATCCTTTTCGACATTTGACTCTCACAATTTTGTTTATAATCGTAAGACTAAGTTGGATAGCAGATGGAGACTAGGAAAGGAGTTAGTGCTAGTACTGGTGTGAGAAATACCGGAAGTCAATTGTTAGGTGCTCGCGCGACATGACCCAAATACTGTTAAAAGTGACGTTAAACCCAATTCAATCAATCAATCCCCGGCGGCGGCACATATTCCTTCCAACATTTGTCTCTCACCAATGGATGGATAATCGTAAACCTAAGTGGGATAGCAGCTGGAGGCTAGGAAAGGATGTAGTGGTAGTACTGGGGTGGGAAATACCAGGAATCCATTGTTAGGTGCTCGAGACGCCGCGATATGATTGAAATACTGTTAAAAGTGGCGTAAAACCCCAATCAATCAATTCATTTCACTGGTATGGGGACAATCTCTTAAAATGATCTATATTTGATAAAAAAAGGTAATAGTTCTCAGTATTGATCTTTTCAATACTCTTGGGCGCCGTTTTACTAAAGTTTTCGTAAGAATTTTCGTAACTTTATGTTTACGACAAAACTTACGTAAATCCTAAGTGCGTTTTATTAAACTTGCGTAAGTTTATCGTAGACGTAAGTATATTTGTGTCGTATCTGTGATAAAGGAGAATACAATAATAGTGCACGTCGATTGATATCTCTTTCAATATTTCACATACAAACCTCACCTTAAAAATAATGTATTGAAAAATAAAAACAGTATACTTTAATTCGTCGAGGTGGAAGAAATCTAGAACCATAATAGAGATATCTAACCGGTGTAATTGTAATACCGACTAATCTAAATTATCATAAAATGTGACGTCACGTAGTAATGAATGACGTAATCATGACGCACAAAATACAACGAATTCAAAGAAATCAATACACTATATTTATGAATGAACTTTAAGGAGTAAATATAGACAAAACCTTAGACTGATCATGTAGACGACGATTCAATGTTACAATAGGAAAATAAGTAGATTTCTATTGGCCTGCTTATTTTTCAAAGAAGAAATATTTTGGTAAAAGGAGAAATCCTTTATTATCAATGTATCCTTTAGCTAGACTGTTTCGTTTTCATTTTTTAGTTTATTTCTCCTGTGTTAGGTAAAGGATCAAGCTTACGGAACTTGCCAAACTCACAATGTATAAAGAACCGAAAGAAAAATCACTTTTGTTGAGCACTATAATTATTTGTAAATTTTGTTATAACTTGATCGTTTATGAAATTTACCAAAAAGTCATTATAAATAGATAGTTGATACAATGCCAAATTGTGAAAATGTCCAATTTCACTATTCTAAAGACTTACGATCCTACTTACGCCACGTTTTTCTGAAAGTAACTTTACGCAAAAGTTACGTTAATCTTAGTTACGAACATGTTTAGTAAAACGCACTTACGATTAAAATTTGAACGTACGCAAAAACTTACGAAAAAAGCGATCATAAGGACTTAAGTAAAACGGCCCCCAGGTGTATAGAGATGAAATATATTAAGGGTTAAAATGTCAATATATCTATTCCCATTCGCTTTGCAGTATGATGCGATTTAAAACAGTTGATTTCGTGTTATAGTGGTTATCACATCCGCTAAATACGTGGAAGGTCCTGAGTTTAATCTTTTTTTTTTTCAACAATTTCACATTTTCTCTTACAAAGTGAGCAAAGGATATTCATTGACTAACCGAAACAGTGTGAATGCGTTACATAGTAAACTTCATATTCGATTGATTGTAGACTTTGAAATCTTATTGATATATTGCAATGGAGAAATACATAGACATTTCTTAAAACCATTTAGAAGCTATATAATTGACAATATGCGGCCTTCAATCAAGGAATCAACCGACCAATCAAATGATTTATTCAGTTCAGTCCTGAGCTTATCATATCCAACATTGGCTGCCATTTTGTTTACCTTTATTGTTATTTTGGCGACTTAAACGTCGTAACTACAGCTTATTAAAAATGTAGTTACGACGTTTAGGTCTCAAACCAACCATTTTACTTTTATGTAACATGATACTGGCCATACACTTTGCAAAATAAAGTCGTTAAAAATCGAGGCGGAAATTCCCGTCGGAGTTCATGGGCGGAGCTAAGGGAGTCAGTGGGCGGAGTCAGCGATTGGTCATTTAATGAGGGGTGTATCAATAATAAGATATTTGTGATATCATAAAAAAGGTTTACATTTCCTAAAGTCATTTGTCAGTGTCTGACGAGGGAGGGTCTCCTGGACGGTGCGAAAATTATCGACCAAGTCAGCTTAGATGAGTCAAACAGTACCCAGTTTCTGAATGCGTTCGAAAGGCAAAGTTTATTAAAATGCAGACTAAACAATCACATAACATATAACATAATATCATATTTTTTTCAACTATTGTCTCCTAAAAGATTTTTTTTTCGATTAAATCAGTTATTTTATACTTCACCAAAACTAGTTGATGTCACTTGTTGACAAATAAAAACCTTCAAAATCACGAAATTGACAATTGTGTTGTTATAATCGGTTACCGTCTTTCAGTTATCAATTAAATGTCCTGGGTATATAAGATATAAAGCTTTCGCTATTTAATCTGTATGATATGCGCTGTTTAGCTAGCAAAGCGTCAGCTTTGATAGCTTAAGTTAACTGACAAAATTCTGAGGTCTTTCAAAGTTCAACGAGTGCAAACTGCCACTGAGGCTTAACCACCAAATCGATGGAATGAATACGCCATAAAAACTAGTTCTTATATATTTCATGAATATTGCGAACTCCATTCAGATAGTAGAGAACTCTGTCAAAAGTATGCTATTTAACCGATTCCCACTCAATTCCGCTTTAAAGCATCTCAAGAAAAAGGCGTTGGAAAACATTTTAGTCAATAAAGCAATTGTTCAATGTCCGCAATGTTTTCTACCCAACAAGCGTATGGTTTTCTAAATTCAACCATGCTTGCTAACTTACAGTACTTTCATTACTTTGATTAATGATGTGCGTGTAGACGCATGTCGGTTTTTGTCAGCTGACATGTAATAATAAATATTTTCGAAGAAAGGCTATCGGTTTTTCAAAAGAAAGGTATCAAGCTCAAAATATATCTTTTCACTGTTCTCGTTGTTAAGGGTTGATAGGAAATTGAATTCCATCAAAATGGTGTCAGTGACAATAAAAAAAATAAAGCAAATAAACAACAGTTCAGGACCATAACTGATATTCTAGGTGTAAACTAGTTCTAATAATACAAATTAATTAGGCAAGTTGAATAAAATTTATAAAAACAGCATTTAAAGCAATAAAAAGTAACTTACAAACACCTTTCTCTATTTGCGTTCAACTGAAGTTACTGTTGCACCGCGAGAAAATAAATTTATTCATATATGTAGAGGAAGACCCAAAGAACAATATAGGAGCCTTGAATTTAGCGAACACATATCATACAATACACATTCTCAATTTGAAACTGACCAATTTCTATAAGGTGAATTGCAAATGGCAGACAAAATGTTTGTTTACATCTACTATTCCCAGCCAAAACAATGTTTCATTGATGAATTGAAAATAGAACAGACTATAAGGTATGGTGGCCCAGGCTTTCTCGAGTAGAAAACAATTAGTTTTGAATTTCTCATAGCATTTTACAAATGGGGAAAAATATGAAATACTCAATGCTCAACAATCAATTCCTCTCACGTTATTTCAAATAAAATACCTAAAACGGTTAGAAACTTCAGGAAAAAAGGGTATGGTATCTTTTGACCACCATACGCAACAAAATGCCAAACCTATATCTTGTGAAAACTTCCGGAAACATGTACGTTTAGCGTAATTGCACCACAAAAGGCATAATGTCCGGGTTTAATTTCAATTGTACAAAATTATCTGGTCAAAATGTATTAATTTTACCAAAACAGACTAATATTCAACCAAAAATACCTCGATCTGTCGTTACATGTCGATTTTTTCCTGCTTTTAGTTGGTTCTCGGAACTTCCGGGAGTGCCTTAGAACACCCAAAAATGTGTTCACTATGATTAATGTAGGTCGATATCAATTAATTATTTAAAGAATATTTATTTAATAATTCAAGTTCAATATCTTTTTGACAGTATTTTAAAACCAAAATCTTCATCAAACAGTAGATCGTTAGCTATAAATAACACATTAAAATTATAGACTAGAAACTTACACAAATTTAAGTCGGACTGGGTAACTCGGCCCCTTTATCAGTGAATAAATAATAAATGTGTATTAAGTTTTAATACCTGCAAAAAGTATTAATAATAAAAATCTCTATTGAAATTAGTTTTAATTACACGAATATATTATCAAATTTTTCACAACCGACCTGAAAAATAAACATGTTATCGTGATGGCTTAGTAACAAATACTTTCACCAACAAGTTTATGGCATATTTTCCAAATAGTAAAAAGACTCGATCAAGTTAAAATATACGAAGCACATACGATATTTCCTTTTCTCTATATTGATTGACTTCTGTTAAAAATGGTCCTTAACAGGAAGTCATTAAAATAATGTGATATCTCCCGATTTCATCGTATTCTCCCGATATTCCATTTGCCCTCACGATTGAACGATCCGAAAACAAATTGTCCTGATCTGTAGAAAAATTGAGGTGAATAAAACGGGGGTCAAAGAGATCGTAAAATATGAAGAAATAATTGTCATTATAGTTTACTATACTGTTATGTCCATCAAAGTTTACCCAACAGACTATTTATGGGTGGCTTTTTCTGTTAGTTGGGCGTCTTATTAAACATCTTACAATTTAGATCATTGTATGATCATTTCAATGGTCGTTTACGGTTTTTAAATAATTCGGGGAAGCTTGCATATTTCAAAAATAGAAGAGATCACCAATGCTAACTAAATTTCGGAATAGGAACACTGGTTTGCAAAGACAAAATGTGTTGCATTGCAGCTGTATTCAAAATACTGAGTGTACTCTACATTCACTACAATGTATATCATGATTTAAAGGTTTACCTGACAAATTTAGTCATTGGATGGCAGAGTTTTAATTAAGTTTAGATAACTCTAATTTCGAATTCAAAGGACAATGGCACTTCTTAACCCCTTTCAATCTTTTAAATAAAATAAAAGAAATATATAAAGGCAAATACAATGCATCACCCAAAATATTGTCGGAAATTAATATCCTATCACAAGCCATTTTGTCTTTACTCACAATGCTCTTTTATATGTTGTTATATTAATTCATTATTGAAAAGTTTAATATATTAAAAATCATATGTGCGGAAGTGTGTGTGTATTATATCATGATATTTATATATTTTAATTGAATTGTAACCTTTTTCAGAACTCCAACTTCCTTGTATTTAGATTAAATATGAACATACCATTTAATCGTATACTTTAAAGAGGTAGAATTTGGTGCGGGAGAGTTGGTTTGCTTTTTTTTCCGTGATTGATTTTATTCGGGAGGCAATTGGTCCTACAATCGATTAAATTGCATTGATATTATTGATATTATTGTTATTTTTTTACTGTTCGTTTTATGTGTCATTCGGGTTCTTTTTAGGCTTCAGTTTGCTAATTTATAACATAATTTATTCTCTGCAAGAGAAAATTAAATGAATGATAGGAAATGAATATTTTAAATGCAACACATTCTTCTGTATTACGCATGTGTCAAAAACTTAACAATGAAAGTATATATGAGTTAATTCTTTCTTTGCTTTTGTATACTTTTGGCATTTTTATACCTATTTAATATTTTTCTATGTCACTTTTACCAACATATGAGCATCTTATGTCCAGCCTTTTTTTCCACATTCAAATTGAATTTAAGGCAGCTCTGTAATATTACAGCAAAGTTCACTAGTTCATGTGTTATCTGTTAATCCCCTGTACAGATTATCAGAAAGAGGGCTACGACATTGCAGCTACTTGGCTTGGGACCCTTAGTGCCTTGCCCGAGGCCGTTTGGCGACCTATTCTTGTACTGGTAATATCCAAGATGCAAATCAAAAAGATAAAATAAACTTGGCTGTTAATTGGAAGCTTTGTTAAAATTATGAAACTATTCTGAAATCAATTTTGAACGAATTACGGACGTTTCGTACCATAACCATTTCGTACCAGTCATTTTGTACCATAGTATTGGTAATTTCGTACCATGGTTTTGGTTGTTTCGTTCCATGCTGTGACTATTTCGTACCATCTTGTACTCATTTCTCACCATACGTCAAACATTTCGTACCAAGTTTAAAAAAAAATATATATAATTTGAATAGTAAAATAACGCATTCAAAAATAAGAAAATATATTATGTATTTGCTTTATCAAATTTGCCGATAATTAAACAAGTGAAAATCAATTAAGACAGTCCATTCAGACAAACGGATAGTTGACGTTACTGTATCGGCACATAACTTTTTTTCCAATAGAGGATTGTTTTCATTAGAAGGAAATAAGTAGATAACCAGAACGGTATTTATGTCAAATTTGTATCGTGGTTTACCGAATAATGTGACAAAGTAACCATGAACGAATTGCCACACAACAAGATTCAAGACAGTTCCAAATTTAAAAAAATTTGCAAACCACAATTTCATCTGGACGGCATTTTTAAAATATTTGTCTTTTGGAGAAGTAAACATTGTGATAATGAAGAAATTGCTTGCCACGTGCAGGGTGTTCCTAAGTAATTTTCTTGATGGGGTGTATAAAAGCGGGACAGTCAAATGAACGCCAATCTAATCATAATTGAGCAATCAACAATCGTTCACCCTTCCACAATTAGATCTTAACTAATCTTACCTAACACGATCGAACAATGCCAACAATCTAATTATCAAATTCTCTGAAGGTGATTGAGTCCTTTATTTGTGATACGAGATGGTACGAAATGAATTATTCTTTGGTACAAAATGACCAACGCATGGTACAAAATTACCATTGTATAGTACTAAATAACCGTAGAATTTATGGTACGAAATGGTTATGGTACGAAATGACAGTATACCTTTAAATTGTTCTAAAAACAATTTAAATTGGTGGATTGGGTTTTGTAATGCGTCAATAAAATCGAAAATATCAATTTTGCTCAAACCTTATAAGTATATTGTAAGGTATGGCATATTGATCATATATTTCCCGGCAATCGTTTTCAATACAGGCCGAGAAGACCGACGGGCCGAGATTACCACTGATAAAGTAATGCCCCCCAGTCTAATTCTTACGCGTAGTGATATGTTAATTTCAAAGCGGCGAAAATAAAAATTCTCACGGTCACAGCTCGCTTACAGACCGATTTCATTTCTATGTTTTAAAGATAAAGAACTTTAGATCAAGGTAATTGTTATGCTTTGAATGAAGTGTAAACACCCTCGAACGTTACGCCAGTTACCCTTTTGGTTGTCAATGAATACGATCGTTGTAGTCAGCCCAAACGTTTTTGTTTACATTTTTTGTTGCTGTCAAAAATGGCAGCCATGCCTCATTGGAAAAGAACAGGTGGTTTTGGAATGAAATATATCGGAAGATGGTGGTCTTTAAATAAAACCAGGTCTCGTACATTGTTCTAATCCATGTTTGTATTCTTTGGGCTCAAATGCATCGGTACATTTTTCTAACCGATGTAAATAAAAAATGGCACATGTTCCCTCTCTTTATTATCAGAATAACTCTACTTGTTGAATTTTAGACAGTGAAAGGTATTTTAGTACTTTTGGGTCTATTTCATTGTTTTGTTACAAGTTGGTACATTCCCATATCTTTCTATACCCTTTTTTCAAAATTTACATTTTCACATATTTCGGCCATTTTTATTTATGATCAACCCTTAAGAGTTGAAATATATTTAGGGCCAAAATGTAGCTAACTGTCAATATATCGATTACTTTTCCAGTATGAAGAATATATATTCGCTGATTCCGTGGTGTAGTGGTTATCACATCCGCTTTACACGCGGAAGGTCCCGAGTTCAATCCTCAGCGGAATCAGATTTTTCAATTCATCAGTTTTTTATCCTTATAAGTTTGAAAAAAGGCAAGGTCCACTGTTATATTAAGAACACTTGAGTTAATGCATATTTTTTATATGCATAAATTCGAGATTGTGTCGCTGCAATTTACCAAAACTGCCTTTAGCCCAACTGGACGTGTATTCTGACGGGTAAACAGAAAAAAATAATTTCATTTTACAAGTTAAGAATTATCAAAAGGAGTAAAGGAAAACTGGACGGTCGCACGCTTTAAAGATGAATGCTTCAAGGATTTTCCGCTAGTGATGAACGCGTCTAACCAACCCTTTCTTTCAATCATATCGAGGTGTAAACAAAGATGACACTGCCACTCAAATATTTTCCAGCCATAAGTTAATCAAAGTACTGAAAGTTCTTCTGGAGAGCAAATTTGATTATTATGCTTTCAAGCTGTCTAAAGAATTCGCCCAAGGAATAGTATCAATTGTTTTTTCCTTTGTTTATAATCAGCGATGTTTAGGAACTTGTTAATTTCTGCTCAGAAAAAGAGAGGGTTTTGAAATTTCATGAACCTGCTGTCAGCATTCTAAAGTCGGAATGCAACGATATGTCCAATTTCTCAGTGACGACCAATTACAGTGCGTACGGCACTTTGATTATATAGTTAGCCTTTCCTGTTTTTCAATAACCGATTTGAAAGAAGTTACAGACCATAATTAATAGTGAGTGCAAGGTAACGAAATTAAAAAAAATCTATTACTGGAAAAGCAAAATTACTTGTAACAAGCAATTTTTCCTTTCTCCACAATGCTCTATCAATGACAAAATCTCTACGTAAAAATCAGGGGTTGTACAAAAAAGGGTTAATTATGTAATGATTTCTATCTTTTCGACACAGATAGATTATGAAAGGAGTCGTAAATTTTGATAATAAGAAGAACATCTTTCAATGTCGCTATTGAAATAAAACAAAAACTGATGAAAGAAAGGTATGAAGCTCGAAATTTATCTTTATATTGATCGTCGTTACGAGTTGAAATATAGAAAGGGTAAATATTAAGCTAAATGTCAAAATACCTATTCCGATTGACTTTGCAACATGTGACGTTAAAGAGCAGCTGATTCCGTGGTGTAGTGGTTATCACATCCGCTTAACACGCGGAAGGTCCTGAGTTCAATCCTCAGCGGAATCATATCTTTTCTAAGCATTTGTCGGTTTTCTTATTTGTACGAGGGCTCATTAGAATTTCGTGAGCAATTTTGTAAAACGAGTTTGTGTAATGTCTTGACTTGACTGATTTCCTTCGGTATTTCTCGTTTTATTTCGTTTGTGGACAAATGCATTCACACAATTGTTAAATGCACGAGATTCACAATCCGAAACATCTACAACATAATAGAGTGTAGTCCCGCGCTCCTAAAAGTCAGAGGTTCGAGGCGAGGATGGTCCATCTTTTTCTGTTTATTTCTATACGTCTATTGTTCATTCATTTTGTTTCAAAATACACAAAACAATAACAACATCAACAAAAAGAACAACAACAAAATCTTAAAAAAGAGGGACAAAACAAGCCTTAATTGCTCACCTGATAATCAATTGAACCAAGCCCTACCTGCCACGCAAATGATTTTTAAAGAATAATTCCATGATATCTGTAAGTCTGATAAGCCCAGCCCTGCCACGACCACATTTTTTAGACTATCAAAATTTCACTAACAAGTTTCAAAAAGGGTCTTCCAAGGAACATTCCAGCCAATTTTTGGCAAAATTGGCAAAATTGTTAAAGAGATGAAGATTTTTAAAGAATTATTTCATGATTTGTCTTCGTCTAATAAAGCCGGCCCTGGCACTTCCACATTTTTACAAAAATCAAAATTTCATAGATAAGTTTTGAATAGGGTCACACAAGGAACAATCCTGCCAAATTTTGCCCACCTCGGCCAGTTGGTTAAAGAGGAGAAGATTTTTAAAGAATTATTTCATGATTTTTCTAAGTCCGATAAGGCCTGCCTTGCCACCCGTTTTTTACGCGAACCCAAATTTCACGAACAGGTTTGAATAGAGTCTTCCAAGGAATTTTTCTGTCAAATATGTTTTAAGTCAGCCTAACGGTTTAAGAGGAGAAGATTTTAAAGAATAACCCCATGATTTCACTAAATCAGATAAGCTCGGTCCGGCCACGTCTTTCCTCGAATCAAAATTTCACTATCAAATTTTGAAAAGGGGCACCCAAGGAACATTCCTGCAAAATGTGGCCAAAATCAGCCAAAATAAGATAAATTTTGTATTAATGTATAAAATACTACAAAAATCAAATGATACAAAATTGGAAGTGTGTGTTACTATAATACATCAAAAGTATCAACTAGAATAACTGAGATAGACAACATTGAGAAAAGAGGAGAAAATGTTATTTTTCTGATTTCCACTTTTATAACAATATCATAGCTTTTTTATTCTCTTTTAGGAAATTAAACCATAACTATTTGTTTTGAAAATAAATATATTGTTAAGGAAAAAACTTAAAACTTGTTTATTGTAGGCCAGACAAAAAATGGAAAATGAACATACGATTCATATTGATATATTACAGGAGAACATTCGGAGACAGACGACTGCTGTAGGTCACATGACCTGTGTAAACCTATCATAAAGGCTTTCCAGACCCGATACTGGTACTCCAATCCGAGCATCGTTCCCATCAGTCATTGCGCCTGTGATATGGAATTTTACAACTGCCTGTTGCGAGTTAACTCCCCTACCTCTAAAATGATCGGGAAGATTTTCTTTAATCTAGTGAAAATGAAATGTTTTGATTTTGATGTGAGAGAAGTCTGTAGCTCCACATTCATGGGACTGTGTTTAAAACGGGAAGATAAATGTGTTGCTGTTATAAAAATGAATAAACGTTTTCCGGATTAGAGCGTGTGTTCAGTCTTGAAATAATTTTTAATTTTCAATGATTTCTTCAAATCATTACTAAGTAGTCATCTCTCTAAGGTACGTGGTTGTTTGTAGGTAATTTTCGACATACAATTGACAGATCGTCGCTTTCAATCAAAATTTGATTTTCCAATCAAATTATTCATTTCGAACTTCAGTAAATACCTCCAATATTAAATTCAAGCAAAAGATTAATGGACAACTTGAACGCCGTAACTACAGCTTCTTACGACGTTTAGGTTGTCAACAAAAAAATTGCTATATAGAGGATAATCAATTGGTTTTTCCAGATATGAAAAAAATATTTCACGAGGATGCGTTGTTAGGCGTTGAAAAAAACGAGTGCGCAGCACGAGTTTTTTAACGCCTAACAACGCATCGGAGTGAACTATTTTTTCATATCTGGAATAACCAGTTGATTATTCTATTTATTATACATCTCATTATCTTATCTTTTTATTAAAATATCAAAACCAATCTTTTTGATATAGATGTCTATTGATTAAAGATTTATTACAGAGAGTGAAACTTGAAAGTGATATCGCCACTCCAGTGACGATATCAAAATTTATTACAATGAGAAATCCAAAGATTTCACAGCAAGGTATATAATAAATTTCTATATTCCTGGTCATGTATTATTCATACTAGCTTCGTTTGATATCTACGTCCAACTGCCTTGTCGGCCAGTGGGCGTGGCCAGAAATCTATCAAATACATTATATTACCGACAAAAGACATAACCTACTATTTATGAACCATCTTGTAAAAAGGGACAATTTATCAAAATCACTGACCCTGGTTCTAGTGACGGAGTGTTTAGATGTGTGATATTGAGCCGCCGTCATAGTGCAGTCGGTAGCGCATCAGACTCCCAATCATGGGATGTCATGGGTTCGATCCCCTTCGGCGGCACATATTCTTTCCGACATTTGTTTCTCACCAATGGATTTGAATTCGTAAACCTAAAAGGAATGGCAGCTGGAGGCTAGGAAAGGATGTAGTTGTAGTACTGGTGTGAAAATTCCAGGAATCCATTGTTAGGTGCTCTGGCCACCGCGATATGACTGAAATACTGTTAAAAGTGTCGTTAAATCCAATTCAATAGATATGTGATATATACCGTCAATACTTGATATAAAGTACTTTTACAGATAAAAATGCCCATTTCATGCTTACACGCATGTTATTCGTTTGCCCTCGGACATATACAGCATGACCTCTGATTAAGACAACTGATCTCGTATCAATAACGTTAATTTCGATAAATACAGAAGTCTATTAACCCGATTGATCAAAGTCGGCCAGGAGCCTAAGTGGTTAACGATCTCACACAATGGCGCTTTTTGAAAAATGATTTCGAAAACAATGTTTAAAATGAATAACTTGTTTGCAACAAGCAATTTCTTCATTTTCAACAATGTTTTCTACCCCAAATCCTGAAAAATCTAAAATTTCATACACTTTAAATTTTGACGTTTTAAAGTTTAGCTTAGTCTCTAAAGAAAAGTAAAATCTGATTGGCCTTCATACCTTTTAGAGAAAAAGAGTTGGGGACTATTTCGTACTCTTATGTTGTGCACAGAAGTTCCACAAAAGACTTCGTGAAATTAGTATAAGCAGACGGAAATAACATGCGACTGTCTATCAAAGAATCAATTGCCCAATCAAATTATTTATTTGGACCGGATTTTACCTTTGAACTTTTAACTCAAAGGCCAACATTTTTTTTTGGGGGGGGGGGTTGCGACCCCTTAACTACAACTCGTTCATATTGTAGTTACGACGTTAAGGTCGTCAACTAAGTTGTATACCTTTTTGTTGCCTGAGAAATAAATTTTGAAATAACAGAGTTTAATATATAAGTGGAACTTTCTAATGGAGCTCTGTGGGCGTTGTGAGAGATCAGTCTATAACTTTACGTATAAATTCTGAATTCCGTGACGATGTCATTACACTAGAATGATATTTCAATGAGTCGCCAACTGGGTTTATAAAGAGTTACATGTAGGGAATAAAAGAAAATAGTTAAACATACCGCAAAACGAATCTTGATATTTCGAGACTTTTGAAGTATGATGCGATTTATAACAGTTGATTCCGTGTTGTTGTGGTTATCACATCCGTTTAGAACGTGGAAGGTCCTAAGTTTAATCCTCAGCAGAACCTATTTTTTTTTTTTTTTTTTTAATTTCAATAATTTCAATTTTTCTTTTTTACAAGTTTGAGCAAAGAATATTCACTGACTGACCGAAACAGTGCGTTTTCGTTACTAGTAACTTTCATATTCGATTAATTGGAGACTTATCGTATTGATATATAGCAATGGAGAAATACATAGACATTTCTTAAAACCATTTAGAAGCTAAGTAATTGAACTTCCGCGGCCGTCAATCAAGGAATCAATCAACCAATCAAATAATTTATCCAGTCCAAACCTGAGCTTATCAACTCCGACATTTACTGCCATTTTGTTTACCTTTGTCAGTGGGCGGGGCCAGCGATTGGTCAGTTAATTAAATAAAAAAAATCAGATATTATTGATATCATAAAAAATATTTGAACTTCCTAAAGTCATTTGTCAATGTCTGTCGAAGGAGCTAAGACAAACAGTAAGGGGTTTCTGAATGCGTTCGAAAAGCAAAGTGTATTAACATGCAAACTTAAGCTAAACAATCATTATATATATTTTCAACTATTGTCTCCTAAAAGATCTATTTTTTTCGATTGAATCAGTTATTTCATACTTCGCCAAAAACTAGTAAAATGTCGCTTATTGACAAATAAAAACCTTCAAAATCACGAAATTGGCGACTATGTTGTACTAACCAGTTACCGTCTAACAGTTATTAACCAAGTGTTCTGGGTAAATAATATATAAAACATTTACTATTTAATTAATCTGTATGCTGTGCACTTTTTAATTGGTCGTAGACCAATTTATGTAACCATAAATTCGAGATTGGGTCGCTGCAATTTACCAAAACTGCCTTTAGCCCAACTGGACGTATATCCTGACGGAAAACAGATGAAAATCATTTCATTTTACAAGTTAAGAATTATCAAAAGGAGTAAAGGAAAACTGGACGGTCACACGCTTAAAAGATGAATGCTTCTAGGATTTTCCGCTAGTGATGAACGGGTCTAACCAACCCTTTCTTTCAATCATATCGAGGTGTAAACAAAGATGATACTGCCACTCCATTATTTTCCAGCCATAAGTTAATCAAAGTACTGAAAGTTCTTCTGGAGAGCAAATTTGATTATCATGCTTTCAAGCTGTCTACAGAATTCGCCCAAAGAATAGTATCAGTTGTTTTTTCCTTTGTTTATAATCAGCGCTGTCTAGGAACTTGTTAATTTCTGCCCAGAAAAAGAGAGGGTTTTGAAATTTCATGAACCTGCTGTCAGCATTTGCTGTTAAACTTAAGTTATCATATTTCCATAATTTTTCTGTTTTGGCTTTATAAAAAAAGCTTGCAGGGAAAAACTAGCCATGACTATTTAACAATCGAGAATTTTTAAAAATTTAGTTTTCACAAAAAGTTGCTTTTTTGTCGGTACCCATGTTGCATCAAGGTCTTACGTTCGTGTAAAATGACATTAGTCCTAATTAACATTCACGGAAATATTATACACTAGGATAGAACCTACGTGTTGTGAAAGAAATAGAAATTTAAGTTGTTTTACCCTAATTCTAAAGTCGGAATGCAACGATATGTCCGATTTCTCAGTGACGACCAATTACAGTGCGTACGGCACTTTGATTAATGATGTGAGTGTAGACGCATGTCGGTTTTTTGTTAGGTGAGATATTATCGCCGTCGGGTTATAATACATGTACATATTCTTGAAGTAAGGCTATCGGTTTTTCAAAAAGAGACTCGCTAAATTGTCGTAAATACTGGTTCTTTTTTTCAAATGACATTATCATACATTTACACACAGAAAAAGTCGTAAATCTTTCGTACCCCATATCAATAATAATAATGAAAAATATCTTTAGTATTACTATTTCATTTGGAAAAAATGCAGGTAAAACCGCGTGTTTTTAACGAGCCTCTTTTTGAAAAAAGGAAAGTGTTTCATAAAAAAATATGCATCAATTCAAGAGTTCTTAACCCTTGTCATGCTGTATAAATTACCTTGCTGAAATGCTGTCAAATCAAAGGGCTGAAAGCACTGATAGAACTTGTTGTTCACAAATCAATATTTCTTTTAGAAATCAACTTCATAAACAACTCTGGCAGGAAAAGTACAAGCAGGAGGTGTAGACTAAGATCAGCCTGCACATAAGTGCAGTCTGATCTTAGTCTACATCTCCTGCCAAAACCGGAATATTCCGGGATCAGCACGACAGGGGTTAAAATTACTGTGGTCATTGCCTTTTTTCAAACTTTTTCTTACTATACTATAATTGACTCACACTTTCTGTTCTGGATATATAAGATATAAATTTTTCACTGTTAAATCTGTATGATGTGAGCGTCGAAGTAGATCGGTCTTTGCCAGTTGACTCAAAAAGAGGCTCGCGAAAGGGTTGTTTATGCTCGCTCTCTTTTCACTATGACACAATAATACATTAACACGCAGAATTAGTGCAGCTAGCTTCGTGTCTTTATATATTTAGCCTTTCCTGTTTTTCAACATTTGGCCCTGTCTAATTTGAAAGAACTGACAGACCACAATTAATACTGAGTACATTTTGAAATTTAAGCACCGAAATTTTAAAAAAATATTATGGGAAAAGCATAAATTGCCTGTTACAAGCCATTGTTTCTTTCCCCATAACTCATTATCAAGTACAAAATCCCAACGTAAAAACCAGGGATTGTTCAGGAAAAGGTTAATTATGTTATGATTTCTATCTTTTCGACACAGATAGATTTTAAAAGGGGTCGTAAATCTGTCGTGCCCAATATCAAAAATGAAAAGCAATCATCTTTCAATGTCTCTATCGAAATTAAACAACTACTGATAAAAAAAGGCATGAAGCATGAAATTTATCTTTTACTGGTCGTCGTTAATTTAGCTAACTGTCGATATTCTTATTCCGATTGATTTTGCAGCATGTCGCAACATGATTCCGTGGTGTATTGGTAATCAAATCCGCTGAACACGCGGAAAGCAGAATCATACGTTTCATTTTAGCAATTTTATAATTTCTTTCATCATTTTGAAGAACATTCTTTGACTGACCGAAAAAGGGTATATTAAGAACGGGACCCGAAGCAAAATTTATCAATACGCGACCACCCCCTTCCCCGAAGGAAAGAATTACATCTACTATCTCTTACATATACTAGAAAGAGAGAGAAACTGTCTTAGTTCAGGATTGACAAGTTTTATATATTGGTTACATAAGTAGCTTCATATTTTAAAGATTGGAGATTGTGAAATCCTTATTGTTACGTTGCCATGTACGAATACTAATGATTAAGACAAAATGAAAGCTCAAATCTAACTTTCCATTTTTTGCAAGAAGATTTGTATTATTTAAATGGTCCAAGGGTAGCCGATTATAAACATATCTAGTTTGATTCACTTTATTATTTGCGGCATGGTTTGGTTAGGACTATATGAGACGTATTAAAAACGACGCGCCGTTCTACGTTCTAAGCCGATAAGCAAATGCCGTTAAGTCGAGATATCCTCCGAGTTGCCGGACGGCTGTTGCAAAATACTTATACAGAACACAATTTCTGTTCAAAGTGTTTGAAACTTTACTCATATACGCACTGAATATGATTCTTCCTTTCGTGAAATTTTCGCTTTATTCAAGATTATTCATGCTGCACAAAGTGAATGTCCGAAACGTAATTCCCTAAATCGTCATTAATAACATGAATGAAAATAGATTTTTGTACATTTGCACGTGACAGTATTCTTTTAAAATAACGGAGGTGCGTTCTTTTCGTCAAGATTCTTAAGATTCTTATTTCGATTTTTAAGATAAATCGTTCTTTAGATTAAGATTTTTAAGCGGGTAAATAAGAATTTCAAGAATTCTTAATGAGGAATTAAAGCGTTCTCAGTATTGGCTTAAAACAAGTAGCCTTGACGACGTGGAATATTTTCACTAAAAATAACAAAAATCGTTCTTTAAAATGTCTCAAAAATCTTATTTAGCGGGATTTATTATCTCGATGAAAAGAACGCACCTCGGGTATTATCTGAACTAAAACAGAATCGAATTTCGAAACCACATTCAGTATACTTATTTCTAATGAAAGACTATCAATTTTTCAAAATTTGGTCCATAAATAGGCGTTTTCCGTCTCTTTGTCACGGCAAATTGTTATACTATTCACTCATATCAAAAATACAGCCTGCCACGTTTCTTTATCTACATGTAAGTATTTTTAAATGACATTAGTGGTCTAAATGACCACAGTCGTCGAGAAGACTAAATCAAAAATTAATCAATGTAACAATTTCTTTCCATCCGACGCATATAGGTTAAAAAGGTGGCTGGAACAGAAGTCTTCATTGTTGAATTACAGTAGTAAAGAGACACTCTCTTTAGATGTCATTTTTGAAACTGAATTAAATTTGATAAAAGAAAGGTTTCGAGCTAAAAATTTATATTTTCACTGTACTTGTTGGTAAGAGTTGACATATATTAAGGGTCAAAATTCAGCCAACTGTCAATATACCTATTTCAATTGACTTTGCAACATGTGGCCATTCATATCAAGCTGATTCCGTGGTGTAGTGTTTATCACATCCGCTAAACACGCGGAAGGTCCTGAGTTCAATCCTCAGCGGAATCAAATATTTTATTTTAGCAATTTTATATTTTCTTTCGTCATTTTGAAGAACATTCATTGACTGAAAAAAAAGGCTATATTAATAAACGGGTCCTCGAAGCAGTATATAGCACTGAATATGATGTGTCGTGTAAATTTGGAATAGTTGACATATGTGCTTTTCGTTTTTCGGTTTTATTAAATATATTTCAAGCTGCGCATAGTGAATGCCGAAACGTTATTCCCTTGATCATCATTAATGTTGTAAATGAAATGGAATTTTTGTAAATTTGCAAGTGACAGTATTGTTTTGAAATAGCATAACGGGTATTACCCTAACACAGTATCAAATGTTAAGACCACATTCAGAATACTTTTTTTAAAAAAGAAAAGACCATAATGTTTTGAAAAACATGCTCGTAAAACAGGCGTTTGTCCCGACTCTTTTTTCAAAGAAACTTTTTATCTCATTCACTCACATTAAAAATACAGTCGGCAATGTTTCTGAACCCTTTCCTGTACAATCCCTTGTTTTTACGTCTCTGTGATTTAATACTTGAGAAAACATTGTGGTAAAAGAAGAAATTGCTTGTAACAAGCAATTTCTTCTTTTACCACAATATTTTCTAACCAGTAGGTTGGTTTCTTTTCAAATTGCACCCACTTTTAATTGTCGTCTGCAACTCCTTTCAAATAGGACCAGTATAAAATTTTGAAAAACAGGAAAGTGTTAATCTACAAGATAACTTTGTAATGATTTTAGTGTGCTAAATGACCAGTTATGATTTTAGTGTGCTAAATGACAACAGTCGTCGATACGCCGTAAATCACAAATTAATCAATATAACGATTTTTTTCTTTCTGACGCAGACAGGTTAAAAAAGTGGCTCGAACAGAAATTCTCATTACTGTGGTAAACGCACATTATCTTTCAATGTCATTATGAAACTAAATTGTATTTGATAAAAGAAAATTTTGAAGCTCAAAATTTTGATGTTTAAGGGTCACAATGTAGTTGACTGTCAATATACCTATTACGATTGAGGTTGCAGTATGAGGCTATGCTCATAGCTGATTCCGTGGTGTAGTGGTTATCACATCCGCTTAACACGCGGAAGGTCCTGAGTTCAATCCTCAGCGGAATCATATCTTTTCTAAGCATTTGTCGGTTTTCTTATATGTACCAGGGCTCATTATAATTTCGTGAGCAATTCTGTAAAACGAGTTTGTGTAATGTTTTGACTTGACCGTAACCTCTATTTACATTACCACTGATTTACTGATTGCCTTCGGCACTTCTCGTTTTATTTCGCTTGTGGACAAAAGCATTTATACAATTGCTAAATACACGAGCTTCACAAGCCGATAAATTTACAACCTAATAGAGTGTAGTACCGCGCTCCTTAAAGACGGGAGTTCGAGGCGAGGATGGTCCATCTTTTTCTGTTTATTTCTATTCGTCTATTGCTTATTCATTTTGTTTCAAAATGCACAAAACAATAACAACATCAACAAAAACAACAACAACAAAATATTAAAAAAGAGGGCAAAATAAGCCTAAATTACTCAACTGATAATCAATTTAACCAAACCCTACCTGACACGCAAATGATTTTTAAAGAATAATTCCATGATGTCTGTAAGTCTGATAAGCCCGGCCCTGCCACGCCCACATTTTTTAAACAATCTAAACTTCACTAACAAGTTTCAAAAAGGGTCTTCCAAGGAACATTCCTGCCAAATTTTGGCAAAATTGGCAAAATGGTTAAAGAGATGATGATTTTTAAAGAATTATTTCATGATTTGTCTTAGTCTAATAAAGCCGGCCCTGGCACTCCCACATTTTTACAAAAATCAAAATTTCATAAATAAGTTTTGAATAGGGTCACACAAGGAACAATCCTGCCAAATTCTGTCCACCTCGGCCAGTTGGTTACAGAGGAGAAGATTTAAAGAATTATTTCGTGCTTTCTCTGAGTCTGATAAGGGCTGCCTTGCCAAGCCCCCGTTTTTTACGCGAACCCAAATTTAACGAACAAGTTTTGAAAAGGATCTTCCAAGGAATTTTTCTGTCAAATATGGTTAAAATCAGCCTAATGGTTTAAGAGGAGAAGATTTTTAAAGAATAACCCCATGGTTTCACTAAATCAGATAAGCCCGGCCCTGCCACGTCTTTCCTCGAATCAAAATTTCACTATCGAATTTTGAAAAGGGTCACCCAAGCAACATTCCTGCAAAATGTGGCCCAAGTCGGCCAAAATGAGATTTTGTATCAATGTATAAAAGACTAAAAAAAAAAAAAAAAAAAAAAAAAAATACAAAATTGGAAGTGTGTGTGTTACTATAATACACCAAAAGTTCCAAATAGAATAACCGGGATAGACAACATTGAGTAAAGGGGAGAAAATGTTTTTTTTTTCTGATTTCCACTTTTATAACAATATCTTAGCTTTTTTTTAATTCTCTTTAGGGAAATTAAACCATTACCATTTATTTTGAAAATAAATATATTGTTAAGGAAAGAATTTAAAACTTGTTTATTGTAGGCCAGACAAAAAATGGAAAATGAACATACGATTCATATTGATATATTACAGGAGAACATTCGGAGACAGACGACTGTTGTAGGTCACATGACCTGTGTAAACCTATCATAAAGGCTTTCCAGACCCGATACTGGTACTCCAATCCGAGCATCGTTCCAATCAGTCATTGCGCCTGTGATATGGAATTTTACAACTGCCTGTAGAGAGTTAACTCCCCTACCTCAAAAATGATCGGGAAGATTTTCTTTAATCTGGTAAAAATGAAATGTTTTGATTTTGACGTGAGAGAAGTTTGTAGCTCCACATTCATGGGACTGTGTTTAAAACGGGAAGATAAATGTGTTGCTGTTATAAAGATGAATAAACGATTTCCGGATTAGAGTGTGTTTAGTCTTGAAATATTTTTAATTTTCAATGAGTTCTTAAAATCATTACTAAGAAGTCATCTCTCTAAGGTACATGGTGGTTTGTGGGTAATTTTCGACATACAATTGACAAATCGTCGCTTTCAATCAAAATTTGATTTTCCAATTAAATTATTCATTTCGAACTTAAGTACAATACAATACAATACATTACAAAAAGTTTATTGCATTAAACGTGTTTACAATGTTTACAGCAAATAATCAAACAAAATAGAGGAAATACATGGATTAACAGAAGAACATGTCATATGCGTGAACATAAGTTAATTTCTTCGAGAAAATGCATAATACAAATATTTCGCCAAATTACAAATCACAGACTTTGATCTATTTGTCATAAGATTAGTGAATTTTTGAATCGTTGGCCAAGTATAATAGTAACGTTTTAGATATTTGGTTCTAAGATCATAGTATTTCGGGCAAATAAGTATAAAATGAAATTCATTTTCGACCATGTTTTTATCACAATGTTTACAAATTCTATCTTTCCTTTCGATGTTTAAGTATCGACCATATTCAATTTCCAAATTATGAGACGAAATTCTTAATCTAGTAAGTGCACATCTGATCTTTTTGTCTTGTGTAAAGTCTAGGTATTTTTCAAAGGCAAAATCGTGTTTGAAGAGAGAATATGTTTCAAGTCGATTTGTATTATTAATAGTTGAATACCACTGCTGGTTGAATATATCTATTAACCTTTGTTGTATTATATCATAAGTGATTTGTGTGGTAAATTGGTTTTGCCAAATAAAATGTAGACCACATTCGTCTATGATACATTTTACTTGATAAGCCCAATTACATTTATTATAGTTAAGGCCGATTTCTACGTCTCTATATAGCATAACATAAGTATTGAACAATAATGAATTTCGCTCAGAGTTAATAACCTTAATCCAATATCTTATCATTTGGAATTTTCTATGCAATAATAAGGGTATGCGCCCTAATTCGCCATAAATCGCTTCAATATTTGTAGATCTTTTTACAATCAATAGTTTTCGACAAAATTTTAGGAAAACCGATTCAATTTCCGGTGAAGGATGACCTCCCCAGACTTCTGCGACATAATTTAGGACAGGTAACAATAAACTGTCAAACAATTTTAGTTTATGTGAAATAGGTAAATCAATTTGGTTGAAAATGACAAATAACCTATGCTGGGAAAACGATGCGCGTTGTGCGATATCGGATTGTGTTCTATTCCAGTTACAATTTTTATAGAGATTAACTCCCAGGTATTTGAAGAATTTGACTACTTCCAGTTTTGTATCATATAAGTAAAAATCGTAATTTGTATGTCGGCCTTTTTCAAAAAATCATTACTTTGGTCTTGTTCACATTTAAACTTAGTTTCCAAGTGTTGCAATATTGTTCAATATCATTAAGTATAGATTGTAGAGATATCGGATCTTGCGTAAATACCGCCGCGTCGTCGGCAAACATTAATAAAAATAACTGTAAAAATGCCATCTAAATTGTTGTTTATACTGCTGATTAAATCGTTTAAATAAAATAAACATAAAATACTACTTGATGGATCACCCTGCTTCACGCCAATATGTGAAAATATGTATTCCGACTCTTCTGATCTGTATCGCACATAGGATTTTACTATGTCGTACATAGCTTTAATTGACCTAACAAATTTACTGCTGACTTGTTCATTAATCAACTTTTGAAAAAGAAATGATCTGTCGATTTTGTCGAACATTTTTTCCCAGTCCAAGAAAGCAACATATAATTTTTTATTATTCGAAAGTGTTTTGGTAATAATGGCATGTAAAATAAAAAGACAGTCCACCGTCGATTTACCTTTTTGAAATCCATATTGGTTTTCGATTATTTTCTTATTCTTGTTTGACCAGGCGTTTAGTCTAGTCACTAATAATTTGGAATATGTTTTTGAAATTATATTATTTAATGTAATGCATCTAAAGTTTTTTGCCTCTGGGTAACCACCTTCAAATATAGGTATAATGATTCCTTCTCCCCAACTTTTCGGAAGTAAATACCACCAATATTAAGTCAAGCAACAGTTTAATGGACAACTTGAACGCCGTAACTACAGCTTCTTACGACGTTTAGGTCGTCAACCAAAAAATTGCTACATAGAGGATAATCAATTAGTTATTCCAGATATGAAAAAAAATATTTCACGAGGATGCGTTGTTAGGCGTTGTAAAAACGCGTGCGCAGCACGCGTTTTTTAACGCCTAACAACGAATTCGAGTGAACTATTTTTTCATATCTGGAATAACCAGTTGATTATTCTGTTTATTATATACCTCATTATCTTATCTTTTTATTAAAATATCAAAACCAATCTTTTTGATAGAGAGGTCTTTTGAAAAAAGTGCGGTCGAATACATGATTAAAGATTTATTACAGAGAGTGAAACTGGAAAGTGATATCGTCACTCCAGTGACGATATCAACATTTATTACAATGAGAAATCCAAAGATTTCACAGCAAGGTATATAATAAATTTCTATATTCCTGATCATGTATTATTCATACTAGCTTCGTTTGATATCTACGTCCAACTGCCTTGTCGGCCAGTGGGCGTGGCCAGCAATCTATCAAATACATTATATTACCGACAAAAGACATAACCTACTATTTATGAACCATCTTGTAAAAAGGGACAATTTATCAAAATCACTGACCCTGGTTCTAGTGACGGAGTGTTTAGATGTGTGATATTGAGCCGCCGTCATAGTGCAGTCGGTAGCGCATCAGACTCCCAATCATGGGATGTCATGGGTTCGATCCCCTTCGGCGGCACATATTCTTTTCGACATTTGTTTCTCACCAATGGATTGGAATTCGTAAACCCAAGTGGAATGTCAGCTTGAGACAAGGAAAGGATGTAGTTGTAGTACTGGTGTGAAAATTCCAGGAATCCATTGTTAGGTGCTCTGGCCACCGCGATATGACTGAAATACTGTTAAAAGTGGCGTTAAACCCAATTCAATAGATATGTGATATATACCGTCAATACTTGATATAAAGTACTTTTACAGATAAAAATGTCCATTTCATGCTTACACGCATGTTATTCGTTTGCCCTCAGACTTATACAGCATGACCTCTGATTAAGACAACTGATCTCGTATCAATAACGTTAATTTCGATAAATTCAGAAGTCTATTAACCCGATTGATCAAAGTCGGCCAGGAGCCTAAGTGGTTAACGATCTCACACAATGGCGCTTTTTGAAAAATGATTTCGAAAACATTGTGTAAAATGAATAAATTGCTTGCAACAAGCAATTTCTTCATTTTCAACAATGTTTTCTACCCAAAAAGCTGAAAAAATCTAAAATTTCATACACTTTAAATTTTGAAGTTTTAAAGTTTAGCTTAGTCTCTAAAGAAAAGTAAAATCTGATTGGCCGAAAAGTTTCATACCTTTTAGAGAAAAAGAGTTTGGGACTATTTCGTATGTGGTGCACAGAAGTTCCACAAAAGACTTCGTGAAATTGGTATAAGCAGACGAAGATGACATGCGACTGTCTATCAAAGAATCAATTGCCCAATCAAATTATTTATTTGGACCGAATTTTACCTTTGAACTTTTAACGCACTGGCCGACACTTTTTTGGCGGGGGGGGGGGTGCGACCCCTTAACTACAACTCGTTCATATTGTAGTTACGACGTTAAGGTCGTCAACTAAGTTGTATACCTTTTTGTTGCCTGAGAAATAAATTTTGAAATAACAGAGTTTAATATATAAGTGGAACTTTCTAATGGAGCTCTGTGGGCGTTGTGAGAGATCAGTCTATAACTTTACGTATAAATTCTGAATTCCGTGACGATGTCATTACACTAGAATGATATTTCAATGAGTCGCCAACTGGGTTTATAAAGAGTTACATGTAGGGAATAAAAGAAAATAGTTAAACATACCGCAAAACGAATCTTGATATTTCGAGACTTTTGAAGTATGATGCGATTTATAACAGTTGATTCCGTGTTGTTGTGGTTATCACATCCGTTTAGAACGTGGAAGGTCCTAAGTTTAATCCTCAGCGGAACCTGTTTTATTTTTTTTAATTTCAATAATTTCATTTTTTTACAAGTTTGAGCAAACAATATTCAATGACTGACCGAAACAGTGCGTTTTCGTTACATAGTAACATTCATATTCGATTGATTGGAGACTTTGAAATTTTATTGATACAGTATGGCCATAAATTTTGAAAAATAACGCCGTTTAAAGTCGAAGCGGAACTTCCTCTTGGAGTTAATGGGCGGAGCTTAGGGAGTCAGTGGTCGGGGCCAGCGATTGGTCAGTTAATGAAATAAAAAAATCAGATATTATTGATATCATAAAAAAGATTTGAATTTCCTAAAGTCATTTGTCCATGTCTGTCGAAGGATCTAAGTCAAACAGTACGGGGTTTCTGAATGCGTTTGAAAGGCAAAGTGTATTAACATGCAAACTTAAGCTAAACAACCAATATACATTTATATTGTCAACTATTGTCTCCTAAAAGATCTATTTTTTCCGATTGAATCGGTTATTTTATACTTCACTAAAATCTAGTAAAATGTCATTTGTTGACAAATAAATCCTTCGAAATCACGAAATTGGCGACTGTGTTGTAATAACCAGTTACCGTCTATCAGTTATTAATAAAGTGTTCTGTGTAAATAAGATATAAAATTTCCACGATTTAATTAATATGTATGCTGTGCAATTTTTAATGGTGAGAGTGTAGACGCATGTCGTTTTTTTGTCAGGTGAGATATTATCGCCGTCGGGTTATAATACATATTTTTGAAGTAAGGCTATCGGTTTTTCTAAAAGAGACCCTCGAAATTGTCGTAAATACTGGTTCTTTTTTTCAAAATGACATTATCATACATTTACTGATAGACCACAATTAATACTGAGTCCATTTTGAAATTTAAGCACCGAAATTTTAAAAAGATATTATGGAAAAAGCATAAATTGCTTGTTGTAAGCACTTGTTTCTTTCCCCACAACTGTTTATCAAGATCAAAATCCCAACATAAAAACCAGGGGTTGTACAGGAGATGGTTAATTATGTTATGATTTCTATCTTTTCGACACAGATAGATTATAAAAGGGGTCGTAAATCTGTCGTGCCTCATATCAATAATAAAAAGCAATCATCTTTCAATGTCTCTATCGAAATAAAACAACTACTGATAAAAGAAAGGCATGAAGCTTGGAATTTGTCTTTTTACTGCTCGTCGTTACGAGTTGAAATATATTAAGGGTCACAATTTAGCTAACTGTCGATATTCTTATTCCAATTGATTTTGCAGCATGTCGCAACATGATTCCGTGGTGTAGTGGTAAACACATCCGCTTAACACGCGGAAAGCAGAATCATACGTTTCATTTTAGCAATTTTATAATTTCTTTCATCATTTTGAAGAACATTCTTTTACTGACCGAAAAAAAGGTATATTTAGAACGGGACCCAAAGCAATATTTATAAATACGCGACCATCTCTAGCCCGAAAGAAAATATTGCATCCACTAACTATGATATATACTAAAAAGAGAGAGAAACTATCTTAGTTCAGGATTGACAAGTTTTATATATTGGTTACATAAGTAGCTTCATCTTTTAAAGATTGGAAATTGTGAAATCCTTATTGTTACCTTGCCATGTACGAATACTAATGATTAAGACATCATGAAAGCCCAAATCTGACTTTCCATTTTTTGCAAGAAGATTTGTATTGAATGCAAATGGTCCAAAGCAAGCTGATTATTAACATATCTAGTTTGATTCACTTTGTTATTTGCAGCATAGTTAGGTAAGGACTGTATGAGGTGTAATAAAAACGACGCGCCGATTCTACGTTCTAAGCCGATAAATAACGTAATGAACAAATGACGTAACGGCGAGATATCCTCCGAGTTGCGTGACGGCTGTTGCAAAAAAAAAAAAAACTTATATAGAACACAATATCTATTCAAAGTGTTTGAAACGTTCACACATATACGCACTGAAAACGATTCTTCCTTTTGTGAAAATTTTCGCTTCATTCAAGATAGTTCAATGCTGCGCAAAGTGAATGCCCGAAACGTAGTTCCCTAAATCGTCATTAATACCATAAATGAAAATAGATTTTTTGTATATTTGCACGTGACAGTATTCTTTTAAAACATCTTAACGGGTATAACCTCAACTAAAACAGTATCGAATTTTAAGACCACTCGAATTTATAATTATTTTCAAAGAAAGACTATCAATTTTTCAAAATTAGGCTCATTAAACAGTTTTATCCCGTCTCTTTGTCACGGAAAATTGTTATATTATTCACTCATATCAAAAATACGGCCGGCCACGTTTCTTTATCTACATGTAATTAATTTTAAATGACTTTAGTGGGCTAAATGACCACAGTCGTCGATAAGCCTAAATGAAAAATTAATCAATGTAACAATTTCTTTACAACCGACGCATAAAAGTTAAAAAGGTGGCTGGAACAGAAATCTTCATTTTTTCATTACAGTAGTAAAGGGACAACCTCTTTAGATGTCATTTTTGAAACTGAATTAAATTTGATAAAAGAAAGGTTTCGAGCTCAACATTTATATTTTCACTGTTCTTGTTGGTAAAAGTTGAAATATACTTAAGGTAAGAATTAAGCTAACTGTCAATATACCTATTCCAATAGACTTTGCAACATGTGGACCTTCATATCAGCTGATTCCGTGGTGTAGTGGTTATCACATCCGCTTAACACGCGGAAGGTCCTGAGTTCAATCCTCAGCGGAATCATCCTTTTTATTTTAGAAATTTTATATCTACTTTCATCATTTTGAAGAACATTCACTGACTGACAAACAAGGGTATATTAAGAACGGGACTCTTCGCAATACATTTGTTTGAACGCCACTTTCAACAATCTTTCAGTCATATCGCGGCGGCTGGAGCACCTAACAATGGATTCCTGGTATTTCTCACACCAGTACTACCATTACATCCTTTCCTAGCCCCCCAGCTGCTATCCCACATAGGTCTACGATTATCGACCCATTGGTGAGAGACAAATAGTCGGAAAGGATAAATCACAAATGAATCAATGTAACGATTTCTTTCTTTCTGACGCACACAAATTGAAATAGTACCTTGAACAGAAATTCTCATTACAGTGGTAAACGGACATTCTCTTTAAATGTCATTTTTGAATCTAATTTGAACTTGTTTTGAAAAGGGTCACCCAGGTTACATTCCTGCCACGTTTGGTCCAAATTAACCCAGTAGTTTAGGAGGAGAATATGTTTAAAGAAAATGTTCACGACACACGACGGACGACGGACATTGAGTGATCCTAAATATTCCCCTCAGTTGTTAAAAATATGATCATATTAGATAAGAATATTTTTGGGGACATTTCTCGGTCATTCTTTAAATCAATGTCAATTTCAAACACGAAAACACACCTTCTGCAAATATCATTTTGGTTGCAATGCTATTCGCGAATAATCGCTGGTTCTTAAAGGCCCAGTTTAATTCTTTTTTATTTGCCCCCCTCCGATTAAATGAGATATACAATTAACCACCCGCTGAGAATTTAACAACCTAATCTGATAAGTACGAAAGACCGGTGGTGACATCATGTATTCACAGTTCACATTTCAAACTTCCGACTTCCGACTTCATATTTCACACTTCAAACTTCCAACTTCACACTTCATACTTCCAACTTCACACTTCAAACTTCCAACTTCACACTTCCAACTTCACACTTCAAACTTCCGCCTTCATACTTCCAACTTCACACTCCAAACTTCCGACTTCATACTTCCAACTTCACACTTCCAACTTCAAACTTCCGACTTCATACTTCCAACTTAACACTTCAAACTTCCGACTTCAAACTTCCTACTTCTCACTTCCAACTTCAAACTACCGACTTCATAATTCCAACTTCACATTTCCTACTTCACACTTCATACTTCCAACTTCACACTTCACACTTCCGACTTCAAACTTCCAACTTCACACTTCCAACTTCACACTTCAAACTTCCGACTTCATACTTCAACTTCACACTTCAAACTTCACACTTCATACTTCCGACTTCACACTTCAAACCTCCGACTTCATACTTCCAACTGCTCACTTCCAACTTCCAACTTCCGACTTCATTTTAATAACTTCACTTTTCCTACTTCACACTTCATACTTCCAACTTCACACTTTTAACCTCCGACTTCAAACTTCCGACTTCACACTTCAAACTTCAAACTTCCGACTTCAAACTACCAACTTCACATTTCCTACTTCACACTTCATACTTCCAACTTCACACTTCATACTTCCAACTTCACACTTCAAACCTCCAACTTCACACTTCAAACTTCCGACTTCATACTTCCAGCTTCTCACTTCCAACTTCAAACTTCCGACTTCATACTTCACACTTCCAACTATAAACTTTCAACTTCACACTTCATACTTCCGACTTCATACTTCCAACTTCTCACTTCCAACTTCCGACTTCACACTTCCAACTTCACATTTCCAACTTCACACTTCAAAATTTCCGACTTCATACTTCCATCTTCACACTTCAAACTTCAAACTTCCGACTTCATACTTCCAACTTCATACTTCAAACTTCCGACTTCATACTTCCTACTTCTCACCTCCAACATCAAACTTCCGACTTTATATTTCCAACTTCCAACTTCAAACTTTCGACTTCACACTTCCAACTTCACACTTCCAACCTCAGATTTCAATCTTCACACATCAGAGTTACTATGTGTGAAGTGTGAACTGTGAATTCTTGATGTCACCACCGGTCTTTCGTAGATAAGGAAGCTGTTTACATTATACATGTGATTAAAACTAGTGTATTTCTTTTGATAAGCGAGGCGTTGATTTTCACTTTCTTCTATGAAGTTTGTTTCTTGAGATTAAGTTTGTATCCTTTTGGTAATAATTTTAAATTATACTAAATCCTCACCTTCTGACTATTTTGTATAAAAGACTTCAAAAAATGAAATAATACAAACTCGGGATTGTATGTTTTTATTTATTATAATACACCAAAAGTACCAAATAAAATAACTAGGATAAACTAGATGGTTGTCCCAGGACAACTGTTGTCGAGCCCGCAAAGTTTTGTAGGTATCATGCTCAAGATAAGCACAATGTGTTTTACCTTGAGCTTTGACCTTAAATTTAAAAGTTATCCAAAAAATTCTTTCAAATGGCACATCTACTCATGATGGAGAACAAATGTGCCAATTTATTGTGAAATCCATGCATAATTGTAGGAGAAATGCTCCAAAATTTTAGAGTTTGACCTTGAGCAGTGACCTTGAACTTGAAGCTATCCCAAAAAAGAAAATCTTTCAAATTGCACATCTACTCATGATGGAGAATAATTGTGCCAAGTTATTTTGAAATCCATCCATAACTGTAGGAGAAATGCTCCGGACAAGCACAATTTTAGTGTTTGACCTTGAGCTGTGACCTTGAACTTGAAGCTTTCCAAAAATGGAGAATTATTGTGCCAAGTTATTTTGAAATTCATCCATAAATGTAGGAGTAATTGTCCGGACAAATTCGGACGGACGGACGGACTAACGGACGAACGGACTAACGCACCAACGCACTAACGCACATACATCGAGTTGTCATAGTGACAACTATGTCTCGCTCACCGCAAGCGGGCTCGACTAAAAGAGGGGAAAATGTTATTTTTCTGATTTCATCATTTATCACAGTATCTTAGTATTTTTTCTCTTTTAGGAAATTAAACCATTTGTTTTATGTTTGTTAATAGATATATACAGATAAGGTCGTTAAATTCTCAGCGAGAGATTAATTAGGGGGTTGGTGATCAAATAAGGAAGTATTAAGCATTCCATTTGATTTATCCCTATCTTATGTATACCGACATTTTGAAAATGTTTGCAATATTCTGATTTTTTTTTTTTGTGTGTGTGTGTCTGTGTTTTTTTTTTTTTTTGTAAGTAGCTTTCGGCATAAATATGTCGATTTTGCCAATACAAAATTGAATTAAGAAATCAACTACTTGTAATAGGGTTTTTGTTCATAACGGGTCATATTGATGTATTTCAGGAGAACATTCGGAGACAGACGACTGTTGTAGGTCACATGACCTGTGTAAACCTATCATAAAGGCTTTCCAGACCCGATACTGGTACTCCAATCCGAGCATCGTTCCCATCAGTCATTGCGCCTGTGATATGGAATTTTACAACTGCCTGATGCGAGTTAACTCCCCCACCTCTAAAATGATCGGGAAGATTTTCTTTAATTTAGTGAAAATGAAATGTTTTGATTTTGATGTGAGAGAAGTCTGTAGCTCCACATTCATGGGACTGTGTTTAAAACGGGAAGATAAATGTGTTGCTGTTATAAAGATGAATAAACGATTTCCGGATTAGAATGTGTGTTAAGTCTTCGAATATTCTTTATTTCAAATTATCGCTTCACCCTTCCTTGTTTTGCAAAATTTTAGGCATGTCCAAATTTAAAGGTTTTGATGACAAAAACTGAAAGTGGATTTAATATGGAAATTAACATTCAGTAGGGTAGAAAATATTATGGAAAAAGAAGAAATTGCTTGTTACAAGCAATTCATTTTTTTCATACAATGTTTTCTCAATTATAAAATTACAGGGATGTAAAAACCAGGCATTGAACAGGAAAGGGTTAAATTCATTCTTTGAAGACCAACACATGATAGTCTGTGGGTAATTTTACCCATACAGTCGACAGAGCGTCTCTGTCAATCAAATAAATCATTCAACTCATTTCTTTCGACCGTAAAAGAATACTGATATCATGTCAAGCAACTTTATCGGTTTAACAACTTAAACGCCGTAGCTACAGCTTCTTCAAGTTACAGTTATAACGTCAAGGTCTCCAACCAAAAAATGCTTTTTGGTATATATTTCTGGTCATATATTATCCAAACTACCGTCGTGTGATAGTTGATACCTTGTCGATGAATGGGCAAGGCCAGCGATCAATCAAATACGTAGGAAATATTGTATTAGGATAGACATACAACATCTTGTATATGCTTTGTGCTGCGGAGGAAATTTTTGATAATTCACGAGACCGGAGGGTAAGTGGAATATCAAATTTTCCTCCGAAGCAAGAGGCAAATACAAGATGTTGTATTGCAATCGTAGCATCACATCTCACTTATCATAATCCTGTATTTATTAAATAAATCGATGAAAAAATGAGGGGAAAAAGCATTTCTACACTTATTTCCATTCGCCTTTCGTTTATTGACATTATGACGTCATATAAGAATGAAAATGACGTCATCTTAGACTACCTTATATGTGACCGTAATTGATATTGTCAGATACGCAATTTTTCAATCATGTCCGATTTTTTCCTTTGCGGAATGTATATATTTTACTCGAAATATATATAGGTATATTATAAAATGTATTATATAGAGGATAATCAACTGGTTATTTTTGATATGAAAAATCTCTCACGAGAATGCGTTGTTAGGCGTTGAAAAACGAGTCCGAACGACGAGTTTTTATAACGCATAACAACGTATTCGAGTGAGAGATGTTTCATATCAAAAATAATCAGTTGATTATTCTATTTATTATATTCGAAAAAGTTTTATTTTTCAATAGTTGCTGACTTATTTCAATCATATTCGACATCACCGGCCCTAGAAACCCTGCGCATTAATATCAAAGGATTTTGTAAGTCAATAATTTATGTTCGCCATCTTGGATTTTCTTTCCAAGCGGGCGAGTTTTTCAAAGGAATTTCTGAGGATTTGCATTGTCAGGCACAAAAATAATTTGGGCGAAACATATACTTTATCTAAGGGCGACAATCTGGTCGCCGATCTCGAGGCCCCGGGATATTTCGAACATCGATCGACGATTCATGACTTGGACTTAGACAGAATTATAGGATAGGCAGTCTGTGATCACTCAGTCTCCTGACTTGGGCGTACAAAACAAGCTCATGCGGGTTAAGTTTGGGTGTCTATCACTTTAACTGCAATATCATCAGTATTCGAGGAATAATTTTAGACGTTACTTTGTTTGAGTCATCTGTGGTAACACAAACATCAAGGTTCGTTATTGTTTTAAACCAGTTGTTAATAAAACGGTTATTTTGTGTTGTAGTTATGTTCGTTAACTTCTTCTTATTCTACTGTTTTTTAATTGATTTTTAGCCCAAGAATTTGAATGTAAGGTCACCGAGCGAGCTGGCCCTTTCAAAATAAAAGTAGTTCCAAATTTTCGGAGTGAAAGTTGATATCATCACTAGTGATGATAGCAAAATTTATTACACTGGGAAATTCCAAGATTTCACAGCTAGGAATATAATAAACATAAACAACATCACCTACTACTTGCGAACTACTTGTGAACTGTCATGTAAAAAGTCACCATTTATTGAAAGTATTGGCCCTGGTCAGACCTTGCAGGAAGGTTATAAAGGATAGAAAATTTTCGCTTTGACCGCTGTTCAAGTTACGGACCGTTTCGATATGAGCGCATGCGTGACATTTCCAACAATTGCACATGTGCGCCAAGTAAAGACTCAGATCAGCCTGTGCATCTGCATAGTCTGATCAGAGTCTTCACTCTGCGCTCTGTAGATAGATACTAACCCAAAACTTCTTTAAACAGTCAGCAGATATTCTAGTTGCCCCGAATGGCTGTCCAGGGTGCTCAATGTGTGCGAGTCACGCACGTTCGAAATTGATGAATTGTCGTGCATAGGCTAATATGTAATATTATTAATTCACTACTTTATAGTACTTATACAAAAAGAAATGTCCATTTCATACTAACACGTATGCTATTCATTTGCCCTCGAACTTGTACAGCTTGACCTCTGATTAAGACGACTGACCTCGTATCAATAACGTTGATTTCGATAAATACAGAAGTCTGTCAACCCGATTGATCAAAGCCGGCCAAGAGCCTAACTTCCGACTGCAGCATAGAATGGTACTGAACGCCTTTCTCTATTTTCATATGGGTTTTAGGCGTTCACTTACTTTTTGACAGGATGAAAATATTAAGGGATGGGGTGGGGTTTTAGGGGCAAAACACGGTCTTGTTCAACTTAATCAACATTCTCATTAATCACGTGACTTTGTATTGGCTTGTTTAGCTGTATTCACACTTTGACCACATCACTTGATTAACCCATTCGATTGGCACCATAAAATAGCTTTAGAAAACATCGTGGACAATGAGAAGTTGCTGGTTTCAAGTAATTTCTTCATTTTCTACAGTGTTTTCCACCCCATTTAACAAAATCTTTAAACACATTCGCCAAATAAAATATGTTATCTGCAATTTCTTTCAATGATGACCAGTTAAAAATTTTGTCCCCTGTTAATGGGTTAAAACATTATAGATTTGAAAAAAAATTACTGTATGACTCACTACTGAAAAGTCAAATATTTTTGATATAAGATCTAGATTTGCCGCTATTTCTATTTCTTATATGATGTAAGCATAACATCTTTGTACATAAAATTACTTTTTTTCTGTTTTACTTTTTTTTAAAATTCAAATGTCTAAAAAAAAAATCGTCATTTTTAAATAAGAACTATTTTCCAAGTATCAAATTTTAGCTCAGTCTCTCAAAAATGGTAAAAACTGATTGACCGAAAATTTGTTTCATACCTGTAAGAAAAAAAGGAGAGTTCTGGACTATTTCGTACTCCTATGTTTGTGCATAAGAAGTTCCATAAAAACTGTGTCAAATTGGCGAAGTGTTACATTTTTCAACATATCGTTTATTGTTATATCGAATAAATATTAAAACATGAAGCGAAAACTCTAATTTCCAGGTCAGCCGCTGACCTTTTAACCGATACCCATCCTGCTTTTTGTCGCCTCTCAAGAAAACAACCTTGGAAAAGAATGTGGAAAATCAAGAAAGTGCTTATTATAAGCAGAGGGAGACGGATCGCGGCTGTCTATCAAAGAATCAAATGCCCAATCAAATTATTCATTTAGACCGAACTTAAACTTTGAACTTTAAACTCTAACACTGGCCGACATTTATGCGAAGTATTTCTTTTGGTATGGCGACTTTGCAATTACAGCTCATTCATATTATAGTTACGACGTCGCCAACCAAGTATATTACCATTTTGTTGCATATCATTAAAGATAGGTTTTGCAAAAAACGAAGTTTAACCCTTGTCATGCTGAACCCGGAATATTCCGGTTTTGGCAGGAGGTATAGACAAAGATCAGCCTGCACATAAGTGCAGTCTGATCTTGGTCTACATCTCCTGCTTGTACTTTTCCTGCCAGAGAAGTTATGAAATTGGTTTTCAAAAGAAAAATTGATTATTGAACAACAAGTACTATCAGTGCTCTCAGTCCTTTGATTTTAATGCAATTCCGTAAAGGATTGTATACAGCATGACAAGGGTTAATATGTAAGTGGAACTTTCTGTCAGAGCTTAATGGGCGTGGCGACCGCTTCGTCAATAACGTTTTGAATAAATGTACACGAGTTCCATGACCTCTGACTGAATAGCTTTTTTATAACGATATTACTTTTTCATAGCATTAGAATAATATTTCAATGAATCGTCAGTTGGGCTTACGGGAAATGAAAGGAAATAAAAATGTAATAAGCTTTGATATTTTGAGACTTTTAATAGTGTACATTTTATACAAAATATAGGTTTTTGTAACAAAAAGCAATATAAAACATTGATAATATTGAACAATGAAAGATGATTTGTGAATAAAGAACGATGCTTCTGTTTAATATAAGAATGAGACATCCTTGATTAAGTTAAAGTTTACCCATATTTTTATAAAATGCAATATTCATACATAGAGATTTTTATGGCGTCATATTATTTAAAACAGAGATAAAAACGCTTTACGTTTAGAAAAGTTAACCCTATCATCGTAAATACCATTTAAAGAATAAAACGACCAATCAACTAATTCATTTCGGCCGGAAGTGAACTCTGAACTCCGATATTGACCGACATTTATGTGGAACAGTTTTGTTGGTTAGATGACTCAAACGTCGTATCTACAGCTTTTTCAAGCTGTAGATACAACGTTAAGTCGCAACCAACCAATTAACTTTCACTTCTTTGTTACATGTTTCTGGCTGTAGATTTTGCAAGACAAACGATGTTTTATATCAAAGAGGTACTTTCTGCCTAATTCTTAGGATTCGACAAAATATTCTTTTCGAGGAGTAGTGTGCCATTTGAAACAGCCAGTAGAAGGTCTTCCCTTTAGCAATCGTTATAAACTGACATAAATAATCGAATTATCTATTCACTCTCTTACTTTCTTAAGAGTAACGACTTAAAAAAAGTGATATGCCAAAGCTTCCGACATGTAAAATGAATCTTTGTTTAATCTTTCCATGAAGTCACAACTTCTGTATTAGATCTATTACATGGGATGTTTAATTGCTATATACAGTTCTTACTGGATTGAGAAATGTATATTTTATGCGTAGAAACCCCACATGAATACAGCTAAAGTCATTAGAGCTATAGCGTTGACGTTCAACACGATCTTCCATGTTTTGGTCTCGTGAATAGAATTCTGTTTTCGTTCCAACACTTTTTGTTCTTCTGGAGACAGTTGTGGCTGGTCATCGTGTTTTTCGATGCCACAAATCCATTGTCCGGCCTTCTTGTACCATGGTAATGTGTCATAATCCTCTGTTTCAAGAGAAATTAGGATATGACAATGTATTTAAAGTGCAAATAATTGTTCTTTATCATATACATATAAATATCTAGTAAAATATATGCATTCCACACAGACAAAATCGAAAATCCGTATCTGATATTGTCAAATACCGATTCCAAATTAGTTATGAGACAACAAAATTACCATGGAAATTAATGTGGTAATTGTAGCAATTTTCTCTCTTCCTAATATAGACAACATATCAAATGTCATATTTTCCAGGTTAGCCTATTCCCACTTAATCCTGCTTTTATGCCCCCAAGGAAGATGCTAAAGAAAACATTATGGAAAATGAAGAAATTGCTAGTCAAAATTAAAGTCCCCTTTGTACAAAATGTTTCCTATCCCAACAGATAACGATTTTTTGAAATTTCATCAACTTGATATTGTCTTTTGCAAATTCTTTGAATTTGGAAAATTCTCAAATCTTCTCGTGTGGAAACGGGTTGAAGCAAAGTTATAATGACATGATTTCAAAGATACTAACCTCCAGATCCAAAGACGGATATTCCTTTGTCGTCACTACCTATTGGTTCATCTGTGTCGATATCCTCTCTTTCAGCAACACTAAACCGACTCCAATATGTTAGCCGGTACAACTGGAATCAATCAAATAGTATATACAAAATAATGTTTCATCTAGTGTTAGTACTTGTGGGTTTTTGCGACCATTGAATGAAGGACATTCGATCTGTCAAAATTTGGTCTAAATAGCGGGGTGTCCGTGTTTCCGGGATGGTGGTAGGGAGGGGTTTAACTGTTTTCTTATTAATGGGCAAATACCTTGATTTTATCAATTTGCCCAATATTTGGAATGGGTATTCTCAAGAATAGGCACGACATATATATGTTAAACCATAAAAAATGCATGTACTAATAAACTCATTTTTTTCTAGTCAGCAACTAGTATATGACGATTTAATCTATAAATAAAGGACATATTTACATTTATAAAGGATTTGATTTTCACTCGAACTCTTGTTTATTGACCTGGCATTATTCCTTTTTTGAGATGACACTAGAATATTCCTGTTTTAGCAGGAGGTATAGACGAAGATCAGTCTGCATGTACATGCAGTCTGATTTTAGTCTACATCTCCTATATGTCCCTTGTAAAAAGAATTGATTTTCAAAAGAAATAAAGGACTTCGAGTGCTTCCAACTGTTTAACTTTGATACAATTCAGAAAGGGGATTTTATAAAGCGAAGGGTTTAAGATTTCAATATAATATCCCCATTCCAACACAATCCCGCTTTATGACGCCCCAAAGCAAAAAAGCAGTAGAAAACATTATGAAAATTATGAAACTTCTTTTTACAAGCAATTTCTTCATTACCAAAAATATTTTCTACCCCAAAAGACAAATATATTTTTTAAAATTCCATTAACTTACTAGAGGCACTTGAGCGCCTGTATCGCTCCACATGTCTGAATGTACTGATTAAGCAAATGGTGTTTTCAGGAATTCAATATAAAACGAATTTTTCTTTGCCATACCTGGCAAATAAATATGGTCAATAAAATCTTTGAAATAGTTCCGGAGAAGGATTTCAAAGTTTTCACTGTTTTACAACAGTCAAGCCAGGTTATATAAAATTCATTTACTAACCGAAAAGGTACTTGCAAAATGTTCACTGTTTACCAAATTTGGACATAAACCATGACAATAAAAGCCATGTTTTTCAACCGATCAAATTTAAATGAAGGAATCTGACAAAGAATCACATGTGGATCACTCTTGTGATATTTGGTTGAAATCGCTCTACAGGCTCCTCATCAGAAGATTTTCAAAACTTTCAGAATATATCCTATAAGTGGAAATTAATTCTTCCCGACCGAAAAGCCATGATTTTCGTCCAATCAAATTTATTAAAGAAATCTAATAAAGGGTTGCAAAAGTAAAGTTCCTGTGAAATTTGGTTGAAATCAATCACATTGTTTTTGAGAAAAAAGATTTATCACTACATACTTCATATGGAAATTAGCCCTGCAAAAATTATTTGAAAGCTTATAAAGATTACCCTGGCCATTAAAGCCACGATTTTCATCCGATCAAAATTCATTGAAGGAATCGGATAAAGGGTCACACAAGGATCATTCTTGTAAAATTTCGTTGAAATTTTACAAGAAAATGGTTTGCGAGACAAAGATTTTTAAAGTTTCACCATATATGGAATTAGCCTCGCCCATTTAAGCCATGTTCATAATCCGATCAAAATTCTTTGAAGCAATCTAATTAAAGGTCACCCCAGGACAGTTCTTGTAAATTTTGGTGGAAACCCATCAAATGGTTTCTGAGAAGAAGATTTTTAAAACCATGTTTTTTCATCCGATCATAATTCTTTTAAGGAATCCGAGAAAGGGTTACGAGAGGATCATTTCTGTAAAATTTGGTTGAATTCCGTTTTGGTACTTTCTGAGAAGAATATATTTGAAGTAAAAAATTACGGACGGACACCCGCACAACGGACACGTACCATGACAATAGCTTCGCTGGTTTTCGGCAAGTGGAGCCAACAAATTGTCGACTGCAACTTTTTTTTTTTAATTTGGACCCCGTCTAAAATTCTGTCATTGTAATGGGTTAACTTATTTTGATTTACATATCTTGTACTCACGTGTTTATCCCCAGTAGGATTTGTTAGAAGCGACATGACAGCAATGCCAAGCGCACATGTAATTTTTTACATATCTTGTACTCACGTGTTTATCCTCAATAGGATTTGTTAGTAGCGACATGACAGCAATGCCAAGCGCACATGTAATTTTCTACATATCTTGTACTCACGCGTTTATCCTCAATAGGTTTCGTTAATAGCGACATGATAGCGATGCCAATCACACAGATAATTTCAAATTATTTAATCCATTCCCACACAATAAAATTTTAGACTGGTCCAAATTGAAAGAAGCTGCAGACAACAATTTCAAGTTGATGGAATTTTATTTTTCGCATCTTTTTGGATAGAAAACATTGTTGATAATGAAGAAATTGCTTGATACAAGCAATTTCTTCATTATCAACTATGTTTTCCGAAGCTTCTATTTTAAGGGGCGTAAGGAGGGATAGTGTGGGAATGGGTTAAATTGACACCTCTTGTACTTGCGTGTTTATCCCCAATGGGTGTTGTGAGTAGCGATATGATAGCGATCCCCATCAGACAGGTTATTGTAACTCATTTCAATTCACATATTGTGTACTCGCGTGTTTGTCCTGAATACATTTTGTAAGTAGCGACATTGTAACTATGCCCATCACACGAATAATTCTAAGTTATTTTAATTTACATATCCTGTACACACGTGTCTGTCATCTTTGGGTTTTATATATAGCGACGTGGTAGCAAAACCTATCACGTATATAATTGTGACCAAGTTTAATTGATATATCTTGTACTCACGCGTTTGTCCTCAATGCGTTTTGTAAGTAGCGATATGGAAACTATGCCCATCACACGGATAATTGTAACCTATTATAATTGACATAACTTATACTCACGTGTTTGTCCTCAATAGGTTTTGTCAGTAGTGACACGACCACAGTGACTACCACACAGATACCGAACAATATACATCCAAAATGGAGGTAATGAACGTCCTTTATGATGGCTGGACGTTTATCGTCCTCGGACTCGCCACACGGAGGGACTGAGTAAATGTACTCCCAGATAAACCGGATCAGTCCGACAATAAGTCCGACCATGAGACCGTAGAAAGCACCCTGAAATATAAAAAAATGAACTGAAATGATACGATAGAACATGTGGTATCAGACACCCAATCTTCAGTCATGGGATGGCATTGTCCCCGGCGGCGGCGACATTTTTCTCTCACCAATGAGTTGATAATCGTAAACCTAAGTGGAATAGCAGCTGGAGAAAGGACAGGACTTAATGGTAGTACTGGTGTGAGAAATACCAGGAATTCATTTTTAGGTGCTCCAGCCGCCGCGATATGACTGAAAAGTGTTAAAAGCGGCGTTGAGCAAGAACGAAACAACAACAACATCACACACATAAAAAATAGCAGTGGGTGTGCTCAACCCAGTACCGAGGACAAGATTTTAGACTGGTCCACATTCAACAAGAACCATACGACAATTTCAAGTTGATACTATTTCCAACATCGCATTCTCTATGCGTATAGAAAACGAGCAGATTCTCAATTTCGCTCGTTGCTTTCCGAACCCTTTTTCCGAGAAGCGTGAGAAAGCGGTATTGTTGGGGAATGGATTAATATCTACTAGAATCTGTTTGAGAACTTGGTACAGATACACAAAACAAGATAAACAAAGCGTCTTTGAGCGAAAAAATATCGTCAAATACTGCTTGAGTAAAGCTGTACATACGACATTTTCACCATCCATCAACAGTAAATATGATTTGATCTGTCGTATGTGTTATTCCCTTATCGTTTTCAAATTTTCAAGTTTTGAACTTATACCAACTTAACCCATTCCGACTCAATCCCTCCTTTTTACGCCCCTCAATAGCACAGCTTTAGAAAACATTGTGGTAAATGAAGAAATTGCTTTTTACAAGCAATTTCTTCATTATCCTCAATAATTTCTTCCCAAAAGAACAAAGACTTTCAAAATTTCTTCAACTTAGAAATGTCGTCTGCGATTTATTTCAATTTGGACCAATCTAAAATTTTGTTGTGTGGGAATGGGTTAAGAAAAACATTTTCGGTTAATTCTTTATGTAATACACCTGTCGTGGCTGTGGCAATTGACTGTTCGCTGGACGGCCAACTTACTCCATTGGACACTCCCTTTGGCTCCGACAGGAATTTCCGTTACGATTTTATATTGTGTTATTTTGAAAAAAATTATGGCCACTAGGTCTACTTTATAACAAACAGGTAGAATAGTTGGTTGGCGACCTAAACGTCGTAACTACAGCTTGGATGAGCTGTAGTTACGACGTCTAAGTCGACAAAACAACAAAAAATGTCAACAAAAATGGCGTCCAATGTTGGAGTTAAACCCATTACTGTTCTAAATAAATGAGTTCATTGGTCGACTGGTTATTTGATTGACAGCCGCGATTGGTTATTTGACTCTAAATATCTGCTATATACATTTAGCAACAACCAACAAGCATTGCCCGAGTACTTTCAAGTAAACTACATACCATCAAGGAGTGAGTAAAATGTCGTAGCTACAGCTTGAATGAAAGTGTAGTTACGACATTTTTGTTCATCCAACGACGATATGAAAGAAAAACATCGTGTACAACATTACCATCCGATGCCCAAAATAAACTATGTCGTCAAAAGGAAGTAGATAACTGGCGGACCTTAATACGGTGAGCGCGATTTAGGACACCGAGTTGAACCTCCTTACCAAGTTTCAAGTGATTGCTTTAGATAGCTAATAATTTAATTGTTAGTTTCGTCTATCAAAAACGAGCGTTCTGATTGGTCGAACAATCTAATTCATACCTCCATGAACAAAATTTTGAGCTTCGCGTATTCATACAGTGTGATTAGTTTTTTCGGTTCATACCTCCATGAAAACAAAAAATATTCTCTTCATCTCTTACATGAGGCAAAAAAGCGACGAAAATATACCACAAGTGATACAAGGGAAATTAAGTCAAAAGATTTTTCCAAAATGATCAACGCAAACTGGGTCCTGAGTATGTGAAATTTTGGAGGTTAACACCAGTCGTTATTTTCTATTTGTCGTCGAATGTATTACAGTTTAACCCATTTTCGGATGCCCTGCTTTTTGCTTAACCTCATGTAAATAATAACTTTTGAAAACATTGTGGAAAATAAAGAAATTGCGTGAAATACGCAAATTTTTTATTATCCATAATGCTTCCTACTATAAAATAGAAAAAAAAAGCTTTTGAAGTTCTTTTAACGTGAACTTTTCGTCTGCAAGTCTTTTGAATTTGACCGATCTAAAATTTTGTCGTGTGGAAATGGGTTAAAGTGATGCGTAGAGGGAATGAGAGATACTTGAACCCTGATATATTCATCGATAACGAAATGCAAGTGTTAAATCTGCAGGGAGGCAACATCCGTAACGCGTTAGACCGCGAATGATTCAACCACTAGCACAGCATATAGCTTTTGTTGTTCACTCAATGAAATATAAATCGATCTTACACTGAAACAAACGATTATCCTCTATTTATTCAAGCTGTATTTCGAGATATTTGCACGCCCATTGATGATTTGTTTCTCACAAATTGGGGCGTCAACTTAAAGAGATGAAGAATTGGAGGCTTTCATAATTCAGAAATAGTCCAGCGTTCGATCCACAGTCTCATTATTTTCTACAATTTGTCTCCCACCAAAAGGTGGATAATCGTTAATCTAAGTGGGATAGCAGCTGGAAGCTAGGAAAAGATGTAGTGTTGGTGCTTGTGTGAGAAATATCAGGAATCCATTGTTAGGTACTCCGGCCACCGAGATATGACTGAAATACTTTTTAAATGGCGTTAAATTCCGTTAAATTAATCAATCCTTCCAAAAAAAAAAAATCTGTCAGAATAATAAAAAAGTATATTACATTTTGTAACAATAAGTACTAGAAATTGCATTTAAATTTTCCGTAGCGCCTTACTTAAAAATTCGATCATTCATCAAACTTCTAAGCGTCCTTGTGTCAGTTAATCATTATATGCTATCGCGTACTTCATTTCTTTGAAATCACTCTCTAAATAAATAAAAGAACGACTCTCCTACCTGCTCGTTAGTTCGTTTCCAGAAGACGGCCAAGATATATACGGCACAGACCGGCGGTGCGAGGTAGCTGGTGATGGCTTGGATATAGTGAAACAACTCTCCGAAATTCTGAACAATTGGGATCCAGATAACAGCAATACCTACTAGCACCAGGATACATACACTGGAAATATAAATACATTGACATGAATTGATAGAAGCATATATATAGTGAAACAACTCTCCGAAATTCTGAACAATTGGGATCCAGATAACTGAAATACCTACTAGCACCAGGATACATACACTGGAAATATAAATACATAGACGTGAATTGATAGAAGCTTGGATACAGAGGATCAACTTTTAGAGCTTCTGAACAATATTGAACAACATAACTACGATACCACACAATACAAAGATACATACACTGATTATTAATTCATCAACCTATGATGTCTCGGTATTTTTAATTGTTGTTTTAAAAAAAACACACAAATAACGTATAGCGGCATTAATAGGGTATCGAAAAGGGTTATTGCTTGTTATACTAGTATTGAAAAAAATTTCCAGAAAATCTTTTGAACATTTTACCACCAAGTAGATCGGTATTCGAATATTGTTGTTTCTAATAATTACAGAATACATTTGTTTACATAATAATCTAATTCTAGTTCCGTCTATCAAAATCGAGCGTTCCGATATTTTTTTCGCTTACTGTCATTAAATAATAAGAATTGAAGAGAATATTTTTGTTTTCGTTGAGGTATGAAACCTAAAACCTATTCGCACTTATGCATGAATCTGCTTCGCGTATTCATACAGCGTGATTAGTTTTTCGTGTGATACCTCCATGAAAACAAAACTATTCTCTTCATCTCCTAAATAACATTGAATATTGTAATAGAATAAATGAATAACGACGAAATTATAAGACTCATAATAATGTATCTTAACGAGTCCAAGAGTGACGATGTGAAGCGGTTCAAGCTTATGTTATCAAATTTCTTTCATTTTGATTGTTCCCGTTAACCCATTCCAACACAGCGAAATATTAAGACTGGTCCAAATTGAAAGAAGCTGCAGACGATAATTTCAAGTTGATGGAATTTTAAACTTTTTCGTCTTTTGGGATAGAAAACAATGTGGATAATGAAGAAATTGCTTGATACAAGCAGTTTCTTCATTTTCCACAATGTTTTCCGAAGTTTTTTTGAGGGGGCGTAAAAAGGAGGGCTTGTGTGGGAATGGGTTAAAATACATACATAACCACATAAAGAGCGCACTGGTCACTCCTATATCAAACACTCATGTTCAGTGATTTGAATTACCCGTTACCAGACGACAAATCTTTAGACTGGTCCTAATTCAAAGGAGTTACAGACGACAATTCAAAGTCTTTGATTTGTTTAACGATAAATGAATGTTTAGCCCTTTCCTACACAATGACGCTTTTTGAAAAAAGTGGGAAACATTTTGGAAAACCAAGTAATTGCTTTTCACACGCAATGTTTCAAAAAGCGTCATTGTGTAGGAATGGGCTAAACATTTATTAGTCGTCCTATACAAAAGTATCGAATTTATTCATATTATGACCATTTGTAGAAAGTCAACATGTCACGATTTTCCACTTACCGTCCAACAATCATAAGTTCAATCTCACTAGCATTCTTTCTAATTCTTCTCCAGATATCCATAGTCAAAATTGTACTACTGCTGTTAAAAATGGAGGTCAGGGAGGAAATGAGAGCGGACATCATCACCGCTAACATGAGACCCTTTAATCCAGTCGGCATGATTTTGATCACCAAGTATGGGTAGGCGATGTTTGTACAGCCTTTACGGCTTCCACAGATTTCTTCGCATTCTTCTGGTACGGCGCATGCGACCTCGTCTGAAAATATATCGGCATTTTGATACAAAGAGGCTTTTACAATATACCCAAATGTTATATACATCTGACCAAACAACGCTCTCATATTGTGATATTCATCCGTGAATTTAAATTCAAAAACATACCTGGAAATAAGATTCTTGCAATCATTCCGGGGAATACAATCAGCCATAAGGGTAAGAATTTAAGATATCCAGCTAGGATGGTGCCGGCTTTAGCGTTGGACAGGTTCTTGGCAGCAAGAGCTCTCTGCACTATCACCTGTAAAATGTTAAATAATGGCGAACTCATTAAAAAAGAAGAATATCTTTTGTTGTTGTTGTTTTCAATTATGGTATGATACTATGACATAATCACACTGTATAAAGCCAAGAAGCAGGTTAACCCATTCCCAGACAACAAAGTTTTAGACTGGTCCAATTGAAAGAAGTGCAGACGACAATTTTAACTTGATTGAATTTCATTTTTTTCGTCTTTTAGAATAGAAAAAAGTGGATAATGAAGAAATTGCTTGATACAAACAATTTCTTCATTTTCCACAATGCTTTTTTCTTGAGGGGTATGAGGGATTGTGTAGAAATGGGTGAAAAATGAAGTATGATTCGCTTTTCATTTTTACTTCATTAAAAAATCCCTTCATTTCTTCTGATTGAAAAATAAAAATATCAAATAATATAAGATATCCAACTACTCTCTGCATAAGTATACAGAATCTGCCATGTATTCCTTTTTTTTCATCGAGGAAGGAAAGAGAAATTCAGACAAGCAGAATTCAGGATTTTTATAGACTGAACCAAAATTAAATCCTAGAAATAAATTGAACAATCCTAAAATATAGACTGAACGAATAAATGATCTATAATCTAGAAATGACGTAACTTTCTGACGTTCAAATTCTTTTGTAACGCTACAGTTGTCTGATTATTTCTTAATCTCTGACGAAAATAAAAAGCCTTCACAGAAAATGAAGAAATTACTTATTACAACAATTTAAAAATTTCCTCAACTAAAGACTGTCGTCTATAATAGTTGTAGCTTTGTCTGTTCAAAGATATTGACATTTATTTTTTCAATTAATCAGAAAGATAATATGTCTAAAGATTTGGAAAAAAACTGAAAAAGAAGAAACAAGATGTGTTTGTGAAACACAATGCCCCCGCAACAGGATTAAACGTTTGGCCTTGGTATGTGCCCTTGACCTTGACATGAGGAGATGCGTATTATGGAGATGTATCATCATGCCAAATATGAGCATTGTATCTTGAATATAGACTGGTAGTAATTGGCAATGGTAAGTTTTTTGGTTAAGTTTTGCAGACAGACAGACCGACAGACGGCCGGACGGACAACGGTAAAACAATATGCCCCCGATCTTTTGATGCGGGGGCATAAAAAAGAAATCTTTCTCTTTTTGTCTATTCGTCAGGTTTTCCGAAATAAGGGACTAAATAGTAAATAGTAGGAATAGAGAAAAAAATGCCGGAAACTGGCATTTTTTCTTTTAAACAATGTTTTCATACATTTCTGATATAAATTGTACTTATTTTATTACTTATCTTCATCAAGGTGTAGTTACGGCAATCAACAATTTTATCTTTTTGTAATAATATTCCTGACTATATTATTTGTAAGATAATGCCGTTTAACATCTAAGCCTAAATTCCTGTCGGAGATTAGTGATCGGTGAGCGTGACCAGCGACCCGTCAATTTGTCTGGTAACAATTAGAAGTTCTTTGCATCCGTATAAATATACCCTACCTGATCGGAACACCAGTACCAAATAGACGAAATGGTCAGTCCAAACATGACACCAGGCCAGGGGAGAGAACCATCGTCGTATGATCGGACTAGATTCATAGAGTTATCTGGTGGTATCCCACACTCCCAGTACGAATCATTGGTTCCGTAGTTGTCACGTGTTGTCTTTGGCCACGCCTCGAAAAATCTTTTTGTGACTTCTTCGTAACCGCCAACACGAACAAAACCTAAAATAGGGTGAAGTAGCTTTCGTTATAAAAGAAAAAATACTTAACCTCAAATAAATCGATACTATTTATTTTTAAGTTTCGTCTATCCAAAACGAGCATTCTGCTCAAAAATCGTGAACAACATTTTGGGCAAAAAGCTATTTCTTATACTTTCGCACAAAATAATTCCATACAAAAAGTATCGAAATTTGTAAAATATTTGCTTGTTTTCGTTCGAAGTCATTGAATTATAATAAATGAAGAGAATATATTTGTTGCCAATAGAGGAATGAAACGAAATAACCAATAACACTTGTGTATGAATCTGCTTCGCGTATTCATACGGTGTGATTAGTTTTTTTCCCTTTCATACCTCCATGAAAGCATAAAGTATTCTCTTCATCTCTTAAATCTTTATCAAAGAAATGTTGAAATGCATTTCGGAAGGTTCTCTTTCATTTATATTGCCAGTATAGAAATCCTAAAACTCTTCTTTATATCAAATTCGATTTTCATTTCACGAACGAGAAATTTAATAAATCTTAATTGACCATTCGCAATTTCAATCAAAGAAACAATCGACCAATAAAATCACCAATCTTGAGCAGAAGTGAACTTCTACATTGGTATTTTGCTTGTTTGGCGACTTAAACGTCGTAACCACAGCTTATTTCAGCAAATGTTGTGACGTTTAGGTCGCCAACCAACCATTGTACTTTTTGTTGCATGTTACCGGCAATAAATATTTAAGGGATGAAGAGAATATTTTTTGTTTTCATGGAGATATGAACCGAAAAACCTAATCACACTGTATGAATACGCGAAGCGGATTCATACATTGTGTGATTAGGTTTTTCGGTTCATACCTCCATGAAAACAAAAAATATTCTCTTCATTTCTTATAATTTAATAGCATCGAGCGAAAAATGCAACAACTTTATAAATTTTGATACCTTTTTGTGGTGAACTATTTTGTGCGGAAGCATACAAAATGGCTGCGTACTCAAAATTTTGTTCATGGAGGTATGAATTAAATTTTTCGACCAATCAGATCGTTCGTTTTTGATAGACGAAACTAAAAAAAAAATTAATGCAAAATAACGCCGTTAACTATCGAGTAGAACTTCCTGTCGGAGTCAGAGGACATTGTCAGCGATCCGTCATAGGTTTCGATTGCTAATATTTTTTAAAGATTTCGCAATACATACATTTCGCAAATCGCTTGACAAATAAATCATTCATTTTCACCGAAAATGTAATGTATACCTCCAACATTTTAGTCAAACATTTTCTTTTTTTCAGAGACATTTCATCGTAAATACATCTTATTTAGACTGGAGTTTCGACGTTTAGGTCGACCACAGATGATTTGAGTCTCGTTTTATGTACCCGTATATATGATATGCAAAGTAATGTTGTTTGATATCTCAGTCAAACAAACTTGTCGTAGGTTAAAAGATCGCGCCTTTCAATCAAAGAATCAATCGACCGATATGAAAGTTCATTTGTAACTGAAATGAACTTTGAACTCCGACAATGACCGACGTTTTATGTGAAGTACTTTTGTTGGTTAAGCGACCTAAACGTCGAAACTACAGCTTGAATAAGCTGTAGTTACGACGATTCTGTCGAGAACCAACAATCTTTCGTCTTTGATACGTGTTACTTGCCATAAATTTGGTAAAATAACGCCTTTTAACCCATTCCCGCACAAGCCCTTCTTTTTACGCCCCTGAAGAAAAAGGCTTTAGAAAACATTGTGGAAAATGAAGAAATTGCTTGTATCAAGCAATTTCTTCATTTTTCACATTGTTTTCTATCCCAAAAAGACAAAAAATTTAAAATTCCATCAACTTGAAATTGTCGTCTGCAGCTTCTTTCAATTTGGACTAGTCTAAAATTTGGCTGTGCCAGCGATCCGTAAATTATACTGTTACGGTAAAAATCGTACAAAACTTACTCATAACCATGAGAATGAAGGCTCCGATCAGCATTATGATGACCTGGATAAAGTCAGTCCAGATGACAGCGGTAAGCCCACCTGGAGGAAAATATGAACAAGCAAATATTAGCATTATGTACATATACGAGCCAACTGTACAAGCGAAAATTCATAATAGCTTAGTAACATATAAGCTTTATCATAAATAATAATTTAAGACAGGTCCAAACTGAAAGGAGTTAAAGACAATCTTAATTCACGTTATAAGAAATGTATTTCAAGGAGGTAACCGTCCTGGGAAATGAAATTGCTTATTACATTTGTTTTGAACGATGGTCTCCAAAGCTTTTGCGGGGGGGGGGGGGCGTAAAAATCGCGACTGTGTGCGAATAGTCTCTTACAGGTAAACAGCTTTAAAAAGTAAACGCTTGTGTGATTCTTAACCAACGCCCTTTCTTAAGAAATAATTTGTTTCATTAAGATAAGTATAGAGGTTTCTTTACTTGACGATTCAAACTATTACACATCTGTGCCTAGTAAAGACTCTGATCACACTGTGTATCTGCACAGTCTGGTCCGAGTCATCACGATGCGCTCTATAGATAGATTCTGACTCAAAACTTTTGTTTATGATTTTAGCTGTCCCGAGTTAGTGTCCCGGCTACACAGTGCCTGTATTTCACCTGTCAAATGGTTAGAAATAACATGCACGGAATCTTTTTTCTTTATTAAAGAGGAAAACACCGATGAAGCGTATTTACTAAATAAAGCTTCAGAATGAAAAAAAGGGTCCAAAATATAAAACTACGGTCTTTTTGTCCGGTATTCAATATACGTTCAACACTTGACCCTTGTCATGCTATATAAATTACCTTACTGAATTGTTGTAAAATCAAAGGGTCGAAAGCACTATCCTTATATTATATTGTGCATTTCCCCCTTTGTTTTATTGGTGTTGTTAATCAAACTCTATACGCTTTTTTGTATCATTTCATCATTTACAGTAATCATTTTCATAATTGTGCACGCAACATTGTAAAAAAGACTATTCATGTATTTTAATTTGAAAATGTCTTAATGTTCTACCTTCATGAAATAAAGCTATAATTATAAGACTTGTTGTTCAAACATATATTTCTTTTAGAAATCAATTTCATAAACAACTCTGGCATGAAAAGTACAAGCAGGAGGTGTAGACCAATATCAGACTGCACTTATGTGTAGGCTGATCTTGATCTACACCTCCTGCCAAAAACGGTAAGTTCCGGGTTCAGCATGACAAGGGTGAAAATACCATTTTTGTACCACTTACCTGCGATGGTAAAAAGTCCGGATACTGCTAACAAAATAATAACAGCAAGATAGAGATTCAAGTGTATGGATTGTGTGATGAACAGAGCGCCGGAGTAAAGATCAGCCTGAAAGTAGAAAAGGGAACATTATAATCAAAGTACTGAGAAGTACTGTAAGATAGCAAAGCAATGTTTTTTCAATAATCTCCTTTGTCATAAAGAAACGAGGCTAAAGTAACCAAGGAGGTAACCCAGTCCCACACAATCCCTCCGTCTTATGCCCCTCAAGAAAGTAAATGTTGAAAAGAATGTGGAAAATGTAGAAATTGCTTTTTACAAGCAATTTCTTCATTTTCCACATTGTTTTCTACCTAAAAAGATAAATATTTTAGAATTTTCAACAATTTGAAATTGTCGTTTGAAACTTCGTTGAAGATCGATCCGCTCAAGTGAGCTAAAATATGTACCTAGGAGTTTAACTAGCATGCAGAGTTTGCAATATTCCTGAATTACATAAGAACTACTCGTTATGGCGTATGCATTTAAGGATTTAGTGGTTAAGCCTCCAGTGGTAGTTTGCACTCGTTGAACTTTGAGATGACCTTAAAATTTTGTCTGTTAACTAAAGCTATAAAAGCTGACGCTTTCCTAGCTAATATGATAGCAACCCAACATCCTGCGGTTGCTGGATCTGAGGAGAGAAAAAAAGAAGAAAAAAATCTGATATTTCATGGGACTGATGGTCTAGTGGAAAACAAAATATGTATAAAATGCCGGAAAAAACAACAATTCTGCGTGTACACGTACAAGGTGTCGGGTCGCTATTAAAACTTAGGATTTTTTATTTCACCCTTTCCCGTTTTTCAAAATTTTAGACCTGTTCAAATTAAAAGGTTTTGCAGACGAAAATTCAAAGTGGATTTAAATTGAAAAATTACCGTATAGGAGAGTAGAAAATATTGTGGAAAAAGAAGAAAGTGCTTGTTACAAGCAGTTTCTTCTTTTTCTACAATGATTTTTCAATAATAAAATCACAGGGACGTAAAAACCAGTGATTGAACAGGAAAGGGTTATTTGCTTGGTAAAAGGAGCGACCTAGGTCCGAGATTATAAAACTTGTTTCGGTCTCAACTGAGAATTTACTCAAACTTCAAGTTCAAATAATTGTTGTTTTTCTATGTTAACTGTAGATTTTTTGTTGTTAATTATAATATACCAATATAATGTTTCATTTTCAAGCACTTGCCGTAGAATTCAACCTAATATATATCTTTTATTTCGAATCGAATTTTGAGTAAATTCTCAATTTAGTAAGAAAAATGTTATATAATCTCGGGCCCTGATGTGCACAACTTTCTTTACACTGTTGCTGTGTATTTACGATTTAGTACATTCTGAAATTCTATGCGCATACATGTTCGTATTGCATAACTGACACTTTGCTGTGACCTGATGAGCCACCTTATCTTTCCAAATACTAGCTATGTATCTTAAAAACTTAATATCCTATTCCTTTTTGTAGTAATTCCATGCGGAAGAAGGCTCATTTTAACGTGGTGCCGAAAATATTGTTCGCTTCTAACAGTTTGGACAATATACATATAACTCGCTCTGAATCCGACCCTTTTTTGAACAGCTCATTTCCATCTATTTTTAGACGACAATGAATCATTTCGACGAATGTTACAAGCTATTTCTCCTTTTCTGCGGTTTCCGGACTATATTCATTCAGCAAATTGAAATACGGAATCGCCGCCGTCATAACGCAGTTGGTAGCGCATCCGATTCCCAATCTTCAATCATAGGGTGTCATGGGTTCGATCACAGGCGGCGGCAATCACCAATGTCTCACACCAATGGGTTTATAATCGTAGACCTAAGTGAGATAGCAGCTGGAGGCTAGGAAAGGACGTAATAGTAGTACTGGTGCGAGATATACCAGGAATTCATTTTTAGGTGCTGCAGCCGCCGCGAAATGACTGGAAAAATCTTAAAGCGACATTAACCCATTCCAACTCAATCCCTCCTTTTTACGCCCCTCAAGAAAAAAACTTTGGAAAACATTGTGGAAAATGAAGAAATTGCTTGTATCAAGCAATTTGTTCATTATCCACTATGTTTTCTATCCAAAAAGACGAAAAAATTCAAAATTCCATCAACTTGAAATTGTCGTCTGCAGCTTCTTTCAACTTGGACCAGTCTAAAATTTTGCTGTGTTGGAATGGGTTAAACCCCATTCAAACAAATAAAATACGCAATCATGAGGTAACGGTTAAAAAGAGATAGCTACAACAACAGAGATACTTACCGAAATCTTGGTAAAGACGTACAAGATCAATGCCAACACAGCCAAATAGATTCGAATCCTCTGCCCACCAAACCGTTTACGGAGATATTCGGGCATCGTGAATACCTACATAAAAAAAGAAAATAAAATAGTGCCCGTGGGACCTACTACTCTTCCGTTAGTTTAAAACATGTTAAACAAAAATGAAAAACATATTGTAATAATTTAATTGTTAGTTTCGTCTATCAAAAAAGAGCGATCTGATTGGTCGAAAAATTTAATTTATTCCTCCATGAACAAATTTTGAGCACGTAGCCATTGTATATGCTTCCGCACAAACTAGTTCCATACAAAGAGGTATCAAATTTGTAAAGTTGTTGCATTTTTCGCTCGATGCTATTAATTATAAGAAATGAAGAGAATAATTTTTGTTTTCATGGAGTTAGGAGCCGAAAAACCTAATCACACTCATGTATGAATCCACTTCGCTTAAATATGTTGGTTTAACCTATTATAAGACGACACAATATTCGACTGGTCTAAATTGTTAGACGGATTATCACGAATCATTCACAAATTGAGAGATGTTGCAGACGACAATTTTAACTTTTAATCTAAATATATTCATCGTTGTCTTTCGGGTAGAAAACATTGTGGATAATAATGAAATTGCTTGTCATTATCTTCATTTTCAACAAAGTTTTTTTTTTCTTAAAGGTGTCCAAAAGCGGGATGGTGTTGAAATCAGTTAATAGATAAGAACCTACACCGTAAATTAAAACTTTTAACAGTGTCTATCAAAATTAGTGAATGGTGATTGGCTTTCTCTTTTGCATTATTTTGACCTGTCCAAGTTCAAAGGCTTTGTAGACGAAAAATTAAAGTGAATTTAAATTGAAAGATAACCATTCAGTAGGATTTAATCATTGTGTAAAAGGCAGAAATTGCTTGTTACAAGCAATTTCTTCTTTTTTTTACAATATTTTCCAAGTTATGAATTCATAGTGACGAAAGAAACCAGGGATAGAAATAGAAACGGTTAACACACAAAATAAGTACGGACGATTTTTTCCACCACAAAAGTAAATTCCTTGAAGCCGCTCTCAAACGGGTTTTTTTTTATCAGTTATCTTTATGTAGTATTTCATCTTGACGATAGTTAGCGTTAAACCTTCCCTGTACAAACCCCGGATTTTACTCTGCTGTGATTTGATACTTAGGAAAACATTGTGGAAAAAGAAGAAATTGCTTGTGACAAGCAATTTCTTCTTTTTCCACAATGTTTTCTACCAAATAGGATGGTTTCATTTCGAATTGCATCCATTTTTCATTTTCGTCTGCAACCTCTTTCAATTTCGACCAGTCTTAGAATTTAGAAAGTAGGAATGGGTTTAAAACTGAAATTAAAGAGCATTTTATGTTTTCATTGAAGAATAACAACTCTAATCAGACTATTGCATGAAACTGCTTCGGACCACAGACATAGGGCATATTAAGGTATTTATGTTCATACCTCCAAGAAAACATAAAAAATCTTCTCATTTTCTCTTAACCCATTCCCATACAATCCCTCCTTTTTAAGCCTCACAAGAAAATAGGTTTGGAATAAATTGTAGAAAATGAACAAATTGCTTGTATCAAGGCATTTCTTCATTTATCACAATGCTGGAATGTGGGATTAGGTTAAACTTACAGCACTAGTTGAGACAATGATTTTTAATTCTTACCTTTTTTTCCAAAATTTTAGACTCGTCCAATTTGAAAGAAGTTACAGGGGACAATTAAAATTAAGTGCAATTTGAAAAGTATCTATCCTCTGGGATAGAAAATATTGTGGGAAATTAAGAAATTGCCTCCTACAAGCAATTTATTCTTTTCTCACAATTATTTCTTAAGTATTAAATCACAGGGACGTACAAACAAGGGGTTTTACAGAAAAGGGGTTAATCTATTTTCCTTACCCCCGCAGCTACGTAGACCGGTACAAACAACCATCCCAGTATCATTAAAATGAAGATAGCCTGAAAAGACAATTACAATAAAACATTTTTTCCCTTGAAGAAGTCGACTCAATTTGAGTTATACTTCGGCGCAAGATGGATCCTAATAAATGTTAGGCGCCATTAGTATTGTATGCCTAAGACTGTAAACAATGAGCTCTCGCCTGATACTAACGAGTTTCAGGTGGTGATTGTTCACATTAGGAAACAGTAAGCCCTACCTGTTTGTTTTAGTATGGTGCGTATTTTGTCTGATTTTTACGCAGAAATTCTATATCAGTCGTAGACTCGACAGCACAAGAACGAGGTCGTGGTATTTGGAGAGTACGAGAACGCGAGATAACAGCAATGAAAACGTAAGAGTACAACTACGAGAATACGAAATTACGAGGGAATGTTTATGAGATAATCTGATGTTCTCGTCCAAATAACTGCGATTTTCGTTGTCCAAGTTTGGTATTCTCGTTGTCGTATCCTCGTTTTCCTGTCGGTTTCATTTTCTACTCTCGCGATATTGCCGCAATGCTCTCAGAGTCACTTAGTCGTATTATGACGTACTCTTTGTCCGATTCTCGCATTCTCTCCGTCATACCCCCATATTCTCACTGTGGGTTTGTCGTTTGTTGGATCATATTTGTACAAATCATATATGTAACACCTGTTACATATATGATCACATATGTAACATGTGTTACATATATGACTCGGAAATCAAGCATAAATGTAACATATTTTGTGACGAATATGATCGATGCCGGTTTTTGATGTGACATGAAATCACATATGTCACAGGTCAATTTTGATTTAAAAACAGTACAAAAGAATGCATATTTACATCTGAAACACATTTGTAGCAGGTTTTTATTCACCAGATGGGCCAATATCTTGATACTGATTTGTTGTGTCACTTTGTCCATCGTCGTCATCGGCGGTGACGTCGACGTCACTCTTTCGCGTCCGCTCCATATTTCCTCAACTCTTTAAAGGATATTCATGAATATAATGTCCGGTATCGTGGCTGCTCTCTGTTTATATATATAAACATATATATATGGGCCACAACGTGAGAAAATGTACCTTCGGACAATTGGTGAGTATTTGATAAATAACGTTATTTTGAATGTATAATATTTCTGGAGTATGTTAGTCTTTATTTGAACAGATTATTCAGGTTATTTTGTGAGTTATGACCAATTTACTATATGAACCCTACAAACGTCATTTACCTGAAAAATGAAGTCAAAGTTGCGTAATGCATTTCTGCGTGTTAGCAGAACCTACAAAACTCGATGCATTTGCTTAAAACTGTTTAAGCACTTATCAAACCCCGTATTGTTACGGCAATATGTTGAAATTATTTTGTGTATTTTATTGCGATGTGGTTGCTATGGTTACCTTTTAACGATAGATATAGGAAAATATATAAAATGGGCTGAGACAAGGGCAGATAACTCCAAGTATTGAAATAAATATGTTTTAAAACTCATTCAGTTGAAAGATTACAATTACAGTGATATTTTTAAAACATTTATATTACATGATTTTTCCTCTTTTTGCAGCTTTCTACTAGTGATGACAGAATGTCCGAAGGTACATTTTGTCACGTTGAGATTCATGCGTTTGTGTGTGTGTGTGTGTGTGATTACACACATGTGTTACATATGTGATCATATATGTGTTACATATGTGATCATATATGTAACACATGTTACATTTGTGATCATATATGTAACACATGTTACATATATGATCGTATAACACGTTACAAATGGAATATGCAACGAAAGTAGTCTTATACATGTACATGTGTATGTTCTTTTTTGCGTTTTTTGTCTTGTTTGTTACGAATTTAATAACCCAGTGGTACAGCATCCGTTCCGAGTGCGGGAGATTCAATCCCCGGTCGAGCCTTACCGAAGACGTTAAAAATGACACAAGCAGCCCTTGCTTGTTGCTCAGCATTTACAGGATTCCACACGTCCTCTCTCTCTCTCTCTCTCTCTCTCTCTCTCTCTCTCTCTCTCTGAGGTTGATTCAAGTTGGAGTGAGTCTCGAGAGCGATTAGCTTAATGTGCTAACTATTGTTTTGCAATCGAGAATAAAATCAATAGTGTAAAGAATATAATGATGTTGCTATTGCTGTTAATTTTTTGAATACAAATAGACAACTAAACCTGTTACATATATGCTTCTCATGTCAACCCCCATTTCGGACAAACACATTTGTAACACACTTTATCTGTTACGAATGTGATCATGTACGTAACAAATGTGTTACATATATGATTTGTTACAAATATGATCCAACAGTCGTTTCTACCGACCTATTCTCGCAAAATCAATGTCGCACTCGTTTTTTCTCGTTGTTGCATTGTCGTAATATATTTCGCGAGTACTTGTGGTCTCGTCATTACCTCGCGATCGTAATCTCATTTTATCTCGTTTTTATGTTGTCATAATCTCGTTGTCGCATTTTTTTGTTCTCGTTATCGTATTCCTGTACTCTCGTTACTACTTTTGTCATACCACTGTCGTCCTACAGTCCAAGCGCAAAGGTACAGCAATCACGCGAAAGTACAGCTTTGAGGTCCAAAGTGTCAAAAGTGTGATGCAAATTTCATTTGTACGCACTTTTCCAAATTCATGCTGAATTATAAATCCACAAGAAAATTGCAGGAAATTAAAAAGGCTGAAGACACTGGATGCACCGAATTTTGGGACAATGTTTGTTTTGAAAAATTATCTTATAACTATATCTGGTTTAAAAGGACAAGCAGGTTGTATAGACTAAGATAAGACTGCACATATGTGCTGGCTGATCTTTATCTATACCTCCTGCCATAGCAGGAATATTCCGGGTTCAGCCTGACTAGGGTTAAGTTAGTCTTTTTCAATATTTCGTCAAGGTCTGTATAAAGAACATATTGAATAAGACTAACTTAACGTATTAGTGATTTATTTTGGTCCCTGTAGAATATTAAATGAAACAGTTTCATAAATGTACAGTCGAGCTTTATAAAACTTTAATAGGTAATGTGAAAAGTCATGTTGCAAGAGCCACTTGGGCGCCTGTATCGCTTCAAAATTCCAAATTAACTGATATGGATAGTAAGACTTTCTTAACTTGCGACTAAAACATATCTGGAAATAAGTTCCGCAGATGAAAGTCATGTTTTTCATCTCTTCGAATTTAAGGAAGGCACCTGACTATGGATAGAAAAGAGCCACCCCTCCCTGAAATTTGGATGAAACCAAGCCAAAAGGTTTTCAAAGTTTTCACTATACCTTACATATGACAAAAGATCCCTTCAATAAAGGGATGGGTTGTTTCCGGAGAAAAATATCTGAAAAGAATCTGGTAAAGCATCAACCAAGTACATGTATATTTCCTGTGAATTATGGTTGAGATACTTAGAAGAACTTTTTATTCGATATATTTCATACATGGAAATACGGGCCCCTTTTAACCAAATCAAAATTCTCCCAAAAAGTTTTGTTAATGATCATAACTGTATTTTTTTAAATCCAGGCTATGGTTTCAAGCAAGAATTTTTTTTTGAAGTTTTCGCTATTTACAGTATAGAGAATTACATCGAGTTACTGGTTCCATAGCAAAGTGGTTAGGGCGTCCGCTTTGGAAGGTCGAAGGTGCGAATCCTTGGAATCCAGATGGATAAGAACCGATGCGGTCGGTTGGTGAGCCAACAGCTAGTTAGGTGAATAATTATCGTAGGCCCATCTTTGCCGGGCGCCCGACAACCAACTGAAGGGATTCGGGCGGTACTGTGTGCACAAGGAAAAGTGTCTGACAAGTCAAAACTGGCTGGCCCTTTAAACAGGCCCTTAAAATAGGGGTGAGACTATAGTAAACAAATCCTTTACTTTATATATGTAGCCCCGCCTATAAAAGTTGATTAAAATGTCTTGAATGAATCTGGTATTAGGTCAACGAAGACTAATTCCTATGGAATTTGGTCCACCCGGCAGTTTCAAAGGAGAATACACTATTTACAACATGCATGTATAGCAATTAGCCTCGGCAATAAAATTCATGCTTTTCATTCGTTCAAAATTTCTCTAGGGAATCTGATAAAGCATCACCACAGAATCCTACAAGGGAAATTTGGTCGAAATTGAGGAGCTGGTTTATAGGATATATGGATATTAGTTCCGTAATCACTACCACAACCAACAAAAAACAACAGATCCCGGTTTTACTCGATCAGTTTGTTTAGCACGAATCTGGTCAAGGGACACCAAAGATCATTCCTGTTAAATGTGGCAGCAGTCTCTTTTAAAAGTATGATTTCGGGCGGACAGGCTAACGCATACACTTGGCGGACACAAAGCCATGATAATAATCCTAGATGCCTCAGGCGGTGAAGTTTTAATAAATGATTTAAAATATATGAAATTGAATGAAACACAGTACCATTACGTTGGTTCTTCAAAAACCCGGGTGCGAATTAATGTAGAATTACTATTTTGCATTCAGAAAATCCACCAACAGAGAAATGTGTTGACTCTTGTCAGCCTGCGCAAACCGCACTGCCTGATCTTAGTGGAAACTGTCCAACTACCAAGAAGGTCACTTTTCAAAAGACGAGCATATCTACTTTTGTATCGTACTTACATTGAGTTCGAAGACAGCTATCCCGATTCCATTGCTGGCTCCCGAACCAGCCAAACCAACAAAATGTCCACTGCCTATGTTACTGGCGAACAGCGAAGCTCCAACCTTTAAAAATATTAAAGATTATTATTTCCAAGTAATGAAAATGATGTTGCAAATGGAATATTTTCTTTGTTTTACCAAATTTCACAGTCGTCAAATGATGTGATTGAATATGCATAGAAAGGACCGCAGAATTTCCAGGCAATGCCGTAAGGTTCCTTAAACATGTTACAGCGCATTCTTGATGCGTTGGAATAAATCATATCTAATAATGATTATAGAGATGAAGATATTGTTGTTGTAGTTTTCGTGGGAAGTATGAAACGAAAATAACCAATCACACTGCAAGAATACGGATTCATTCATAAGTGTTATTAGTTTTTTCGTTTCATGCCTTCTTAAAGATAAAAATCTGTCTTATTTTCTTATAATTTAATGACATCATGCGTAAGAAAAACAAATAGTTTACAATATTGGTATATTTTAACCCTTGTCATGCTGTACAAATTACCTTACTGAATTGCTGTCAAATCAAAGGACTGAAAGCACTGACAGAACTTGTTGTTCAAAAATCAATATTTCTTTTAGAAATCAACCTCATAAACAACTCGGGAAGGAAAAGTATGAGCATGAGGTGTAGACTAAGATCAGACTGCACATAAGTGCAGTCTGATCTCAGTCTTCACCTCATGCCAAATCCGGAATATTCCGGGTTCAGCATTACAAGGGTTAAGGAACTTTTTTTTTGTTTAAGGAGGTATGAAAGTTTTTTTTTTTTTTTTCGGTCAATCAGAACGATCGTTTTCGATAGACAAAACTAAATTCTAAATTATCCAATTAGCAAACGGCAAAATTTTATACTGGTACAAATTGAAAGTAGTTGCAAACGACATTTCAAATTGCGATAAATTTCGGGAATAAGTGCCTAATTCGGTAAAAAAAAAGTGTGAGAAAAGGAAAATCTGCTTAGTTTATGCAATTTCTCCTTTTCCAAGAAAGTTTTCCAAGATCGTATCTCTCCAAGGCATCGGAAAGCGTCATTGTTTGGGAATGGGTTATTAAAAAAATCAAAATCAACGGGTAAGGATAGGCGTTGTTTATAAACGAGGTAATATGATACTGCATATTTACACCAAATAAGTACTTCTATCTATTGAAAACCATGTAGCATGTACAAGAATAAATAAAAGCAGGCCGACAATATTGCACTTTATAATGACAAACACGTATATCTTGAGATCTAGCAAATAGGTGTTAGTACGACCATGTCCCAATTGATGATTTTTCGTTTGACGAAAATAAATAAATAATCAACTAATAAAATATGTTATTGGATCTTGAACCTTAGCGGGTCTACGGTTGGAAGACCTGTAATCAAACACCGGTCCTTCCATTCACCTGTTCCCACACAATGACACTTTTTGACGCCCCCCCCCCAAAAAAAAGCAATTGGAAAACATAGTGGAAATAAAGAAATTGCTTGTATATAATCCCTGATTTTATCGTTTCTGTGATATTTTACTTACGAAAACATTGTTGAAATAAGAGACATTTCTTTAAATCAGTAATTCCTTTCTATACCACAAAATTTTATCACACAGGTTCCATGGTTACCTTTTAAATTGCATTTACTTAAAAATATCGTCTGCTCCCCCTTTGGATTTGGACAAGGATAAAATTTTGAAAAACAGTAATGACTTAATGAAGCTGTATTTATGACATTTTCGTTGCCCACTGACAATATATGATTTAGGTTTTACATACGGGTATCCAGTGCATGCTCCGCCCTGCCAAGAAGTATCCGCCCACACTGCCTCGGTTTCGACATGATGACTGAAAATAGATTCAGAGATAGTTACATGTATTGTATATATCAATAAACAAAGTTAAACAGTCAAACTGGCCGAACCAAACTGGCTAAAATGATTTTTCCTGATAATTTACCAATCGCGGCTGTCAATCAAACATTCATTGGAACAATCGAATCATTCGTTTAGAGCGAACGTGAACTTTGAACGCCGACATTTACATATGAGCCTATGCTTGATATTTCCAACAATTTCGCATGTGCGTGACTCGCACACATTGAGCACCCTGGACAGCCATTCGAGGGCAATTCGAACATTCGCTGATTGTTTAAAGAAGCTTTTGGTCAGCATCTATCTACAGAGCGCAGAGTGAAAACTCTGATCAGACTGTGCGTATGCACAGGCTGATCTGAGTCTTTACTTAGCGCACACGTGTAATGGTCGAAAATGTCACGCATGCGCTCATATATTTATGTGACGTAGTTTTGGTTGTTGGCGACTTCAACGTTGTAACTACAGCTTATCCAAGCTGAATTTACGACTTTAAATCGATCGCCTGCCACCTTGCATTGCAGTTATTTAAAATCGAAATAGAACTTTCTGGTGGTTCCAGTGGGCGGGGCCAGCGGAGTCAGTGGGCGGGGCCGGGCCAGCTATCCGTAATTTATATGATAAATGACTGAGTCTAGAGCATGTGCCAATGTGCTACACCAGTTCGTGTTACTTGAACGCGAAACCATTCATTCAAGAGCCAAGTGCGCTCATCTCCGAGCTAATTTGGGACCTAATAATTTGACTCTCATAAGCCCTGGTCTTTAGTCGCAGTAATTCGTCGGTGTTCTGCCAAAAACCTCGTAACTTCGGCTTTTTCCAATATGTAGTTACGACGCTTAGGTAGATCACCGACGAATTGTTAAATTGAAATTGAAGCAGTTTGTATTAACCAGCTACAAGCAACTTGTACTCGAAACATTCGAAAAGATTGGAATGGTGGCATCCGCCCTGATCAAAATAGATGCAAACTATGCAAAATCTATCAAAACAGTGAATTTAAGGTTTTAATCATTTCACTGGTTTGTTAGTGAAATTATCGAGTGAAAAACAATCCACCGAAAATCTCGAAAATCGAAAAATGTAAAATCTCATAAATAATGGTAAAGCATTAAAGAATCCCAAGTAAACTTAATATCTTGCCTACTTAAATAGATTCGAGCTGTTGTATAATACCGTGGGCTTAATGCAAAAACATCGTAAATGTCTATATATTGGTTTAAGACTTACGATGATTTTGCAATAACCCGTCGATATTTCCGGAAGCAAATCAAACTAAGACAAACGATGCACAAGAAGCAGCGATTTGGTACAATAAGGGTTTAACCCATTACCAGATGATAAAACTTTAGACAGGTCCGAATTGAAAGATGTAGCAGACGACATTTCAAAGTGCGCTTAAATGAAAAGCAAGAACAATAACAACAACAACAACACATACAAAAAAAAAAAAAAAAAAAAAAGGAAACGAGGTAGAAAACTTTGAGAAATTACTTGTTGCAAGCAATATCCCCTTTTACTACAAAGTTTTCAATAGATATGATTTTTAAAAAAAGTCAAAAGGGAAGCTATGGTGGTTAAGGGGCTTTAACCCATTACCAAACTGCAACATTTTAGACTTGTCCAAATTGAAAGGAGATGCGGACGACAATTCCAAGTTTATGAAATTTTAGTTATGTTTAACTTTCTTGATAGAAAACATTGTGAAAAATGAAGAAATTGCTTGTCACAAGCAATTTCATCATTTTCACAATGTTTTCTCAAAGTTTATTCTCGTGGGGAGAGAAAAAGCGTCATTGTGCGGGAATGGGTTAAATCTAGGTAGAATCAATCGGCCCCGGAATGAAGGGTTGGATGACAGACCACGACTTGTATTTCAATTTATATGCTCCAGTAAACTTTAATTTGAAAACATCTTCCCTACACCTTATCTCAACACAAATGGCTTTTATAGTGTAAAAGCAGTTTTATGAGGAATGAATCATTACTTTGGCTTATTACAATAAAGCATACTTTTTAATTTAAGATAGGAAATAAACATTTCACAAAGTTTTCTTGAAGTTTCTTTAAGTTTCAAGCCGAAGACATTAAAAGTGAACGAAAATCGAATGAATTATTCAAGGCAAGTAAGATGGTTACAATCAAAATCCCCATCCCCACACTCACACATACCCCATCCACCCCTATCCCCACAGGTGAATGGTTTTAAAGATCTTTGTCACCCACTACTTACAGTCTAACCTTTCCTGTTCAATCCCTGGATCGTCTCTGTGTTCTCATACGTATGATAACATTGTGGAAAAGGAAGAAATTGCTTGTATCAAGAAATTTATTTTCACCATATTTTTTACCTTACTAAATGATTATTTTCCCAAAAAAGTCGACTTTAAATTGTCATCTGTAAAACCTTGAATTGTGGACAGGCATGAATTATGTAATTAAAAAAAGGGTTAAATAACCCGATAAAATGTTGCAAGTGAGAATATGCGTACCATTCTCAACCATTTAAAATGTTCATTAACCCATTCCCACACGATAAAATTTTAGACTGGTCTAAACTCAAAGAAGCTACAGACAACAATTTCAAGTTGATGGAATTTCATTTTTTTTTCGTCTTTTTGGAAAGAAAGCATTGTGGATTATGGTTAAACTTTGCCCCCTTTCTCCGTAGGTTTGTTAAATTGGTTATTAGATGGTACTTTCTGTTGTATAGAATTTCCACTAGTATTACACAAATAAATAAATAATGATAACAATAAAAAAGAAATATGCAGCATAACATTTACATACAATTTTGAATTTATTTTTAGGATTCGTTTAAAATATATGTTTAATTCATTTTTAGCTAGCAAAATCTTGAGGTCTTCTCAAAGTTCAACGAGTCCAAACTGGTGGAGGCTTAACCATTAAATGCATTGGATGCCTTCGCAATAAAATGAAGTTCTGATGTATTTCGGGAAAATTGTAAACTATGTTCAAAATGTAGAGCTCTCTAGAGAGCATGCTATTCAACCCAATCTTCCTCAATTCCGCTTTTTTAGCAGAAAAAAAGCTTTAGAAAACATTATTGAAAGTGTCTGTAACAAGCAAATTCTTCATTATCCACAATGTTTTCTACCCAACAAAGGAACGATTTTCTAAGTTCAACCAACTAGCTATTGTCGTCTGCAACCTTTTTTCAATTTGAAAAAGTATAAGATTTTGTCACGTTGTTATGTGTTAACACCTGGGTTACTTTAAAATCGTTTATTTATCATGATAAGCTTCGACAAAGATGAATACAATTACTTAACACAACCAGTCTTGCTTACAGTACTTTGATTTCATCAATTGACGAGACAAAGCAAATATTTTTTGTTTAACCCTTTCCTGTTCAAATACGGGATTTTACGATCCTTTTATTTTATACTTGAGAAAACATTGTTGGAAAAGAAGAAACCGCTTGTAACAAGCAATTTCTTCTTTTTCACAATATCTTCTACCACATATCCCAAACGGCACCCAGCTGCCACCGTCGTCCGCAGCCCCTTTCAATTTGGACTTGTCTAAAATTTCCAAAAACGGGAAAGGCTTAAAGTGAGGAATGAAACTTAAAACTAAAATCTAATCTCGCTGTATGTAGACAAATAGACAAATAAGGTGTCAAATTGGCAATTTCTCGTTTTTTTTTTCAGGCAGGTTTGAAACGATTTTTTATCCTATCAGAATACAACAATTTTGACAGACAAGACTTAAACCGAATTATTTGGATCTTCTTTACCCACTGTGTTTTTCCCCTAATATCAATATCAGCATGAGCATGGCACATTCAAGTGAGCACTAAATGAAGACTCGGGTCAGCCTGTGCATCCATGTAGTCTTATCTGAGTTCTCTGTCTGTCTGTCTGTCTGTCTCCTCTCTCTCTCTCTCTCTCTCTTGCCCGCTTCCCCCTCTCTCTCCTTCTTTTGGGTGGTACACCGACATCAGAAGGTTCTTCAGACCACGAGAGAATATTCCAAATCGCCGATGGATGACCACAAAGTCGTAAATACCGCTTGAATAAGTTGTATTTACTGTATTTCATCGCATACACACGATTCATGGAATTCCAGGCTACCCAGTGTTCTTTCTTTGCGGAAGTGACATTGTTGAGAAGAAGGGCCCCAGACTTTCATGTTTTACTTTGACAACGCATAAACGAAAAGTCACAATGTTCGTCGGATTTTTTTCTTTATACATGTATAAGCAAGACTAGTTTTCTCCCAAAAAATGGTAGTTTATTCATACACTGATAACATCTCATAAACGACAACACTGTCATTTTAAATAAATTAGAAAGAGGCATTTCTCGCTTGATGGCCCAAAATGTTAAACTCGGGTTAAACGAGTAATAAAAAAAGTTTAATTTGGGTCATGCGATTTTATGAGACCTTGAATAGCTTTGGAATTCAACCATCCGTAAACAAGGTCGAACGCAATCTTTTACAAAATAATTTTCTTTGTGATAAATGACCTATTTGTACTCGAAAATATATCGGAAGGCAAAACTCACGTTTCAAATTGTCTTTTAACCCATTCCTGTTCAATCCCTGCTGTTTACGTCCCTCTGATTTTATAATTGAATAAATATTGTGGAAGAAGAAGAATTTGCTTGTAACAAGCAATTTCTTCTGTTTTCACAATATTTTCTAGCCTACTGAATGGTTACTTTCCAAATTTAACACATTTTAAATTTTCGTCTAAAAAAACATTTGAACTAAGACAGGTCTATAATTCTGTAAAACAGAAAAGGTTTAAAAAGAGCAGTAAATCGAGGAAAATAAATATCGACATTTACTGACTAAAACCTCGTAACTTCAGCTTGAATAGGCTGGAGTTGTAAGACTTTGGGTGGTGACAACCTCTTGACTACACCGTGACTAATTTGGAGCTACAAGACGGTGAGCGGCCAATATTTCGTGACTACAGCTTGAATGAGACGGAGTTTAGAGACGTCGGGCAAATAAAACTTCGTAACTACAGCTTTAATATGTATGTGATAAGAGGATTTGGTCGTCCATCGGCGATATATTTATCACGAAAGTAGAATCCAGCTTAAGTTTATAAGGGATTTTGTTTAAAAAAAAAAGAAAAAAAAGTAATATATGACTTGTATTTATTTAAATGAATGTTGTTGTACTCAACTTTCAGAAGTAATGCAGTTATATCGCGGTTGCCTGTGACACTAATCATCGTTGCCTGTTATTTTCAACTCCAGAACAACACAAAAAGTTAATTCTGACAACTAGTTACTCTTTTCACCAACGGACAAACTCGTAATTATTTATAATTCAAAGAGACACAAATAACGCATGTCGCAATGACTTTTCTAAAATGTCGGAACTCATAACCCTTTGTTTGAGAGCACGTAGCATTACCGACTGAGATAAACGGTTTCGGGGTAAGATGAGTTTGTTTGAATGGGGTTTTACGCCGCTTTTAACGATCTTTCAGTTATATCGCGGCGGCTGGAGCACCTAACAAGGTTTCCTGGTATTTCTCACACCAATACCGCCATCACATCCTTTCCTAGCCTCCAGCTGCTATCCCACATAAGTCTACGATTATCGACCCATTGGTGGGAGACAAATAGTCGGAAAGGATGAGTGCCGCCGTCGGGGATCGAACCCGCGGTGTAAGATGAGAGTAAAAAACACTCTAATTTAAGATAATTTGCTCTAGTAAACACATAGACCAAGACAAGCATGCACAATAAACGCAGTCTCACCTGAATCATTACTCTAAAGTTTTACCACATGGTTTTTTTCGCATGACAAGTTCTACTGATTTTTGACAGAGTCGGAGTCGGTGGGCGCTGCAAACGAAGTAAGTAGGCGGGGCCAACGATTGGTCAATTGTCAAGCGAAAAAAGTACTGTTAGTGTAATGAGTAAAACTAGCAATTGAAAAAAGAGATTATGTTTGCCAGAATTCAATCAGAAAAAGTATAATTTGATAAAAGGCGACAGAAAAGTCGTAGTCACAGATTTATTCATATTTTATTTGAGATTTTTGGTTGCCCACTGTGAAAACAACGATATAGTAAGCGTCGATGGTTGATTCTTGTCGAACTTCAGGCTCTTCAAATGAGGTCATTTGAAGGATCAGTGATTTCAACCAAAGAGTCAATAGACCAATCAAAACCCTTTCATTTCTATCAGAAGTGAACCTTGAACTCAGACATTTGTGAAAGCGTTTTTGTTGGTTTACCAACTGAAAAGTCCGAACTACATCTTATTAAAAAGTTGTAGTTACGACGTTTAGGTCGCAAAAAAATGTTGTTCCTGGCCATAACTGTTGAAAATGTATACCGTTTCACAATAAAGTTGGACTTCTTGTTGGATGTCAGTGGGCGTGTCCAGCGATCCTTCAACTACGGATACATCTTGTTGAGATTGGAAAAATGTTACCTCAACGAGGGTGTAAGCTAAACACAAGACAGATTAAATATTTATGAATAGAAACAAAAAACCTTCTTTCAAGCAATTTTACTATTCAAACAGTGTTTTCTAAGGCTTATTCTAAGGGCGCCAAAGTACGGGACTGTGTTATTTAAACATGTTCAATGGGTTAAATGTAAAAGTCAAAGTGCTCAAGTATTCACTAGTGACTTTTGCCAGAGCCTACTTTAGACTCTGTGATCTTAAATAAAAGTACAGGTTAACCCTTGTCATGCTGAACCCGGAATATTCCGGCTTTGGCAGGAGGTGAAGCCCAAGATCAGCCTGCACATAAGTGCAGTCTGATCTTGGTCTTCACCTCCAGCTTGTTCTTTTCCTACCAGCGTTGTTTATGAAATTGATTTCTAAAAGAAATATTGATTTTTGAACCACAAGTTCTTTCAGTACTTTAAGCCCTTTGATTTTACAGCAATTCATTAAGGTAATATATACAGCATGACAAGGGTTAATATTAGTAATGAGACCATACTCTTTAAAATATTATTTTGATTATCAAACTTCTAAGAATAATCTCAAAGCAAGAGATTCATAAAAATTAAGAATCGTTATGAAAAGAAACAAAAAATCCTTTGAACAAGCAATTTCTCCTGTTCCAACGATATTTTCTATGACACATTGTAGGGCGTCAAAGTCTGGGGTTGTGTTATTTAAATATGTTCAAGGGGTTAAATGTAAAAGCCAAAATGCTCAAGCCTTCACTAGCGACTTTTGTCAAAATTCGACTTGAAACGCGGTGATCTTGAATAAAAGTATATTTTAATATCGGTAATGCGACCATACTTTTTTAAATAGACGATAATTTTGATACTTAACTTCTTTAAAGCCACACGGTGAAGAAATGGTTACAAATCATCATTAGTCGAGCAAAATGGCATAACAAAAGCATTTATTCAAGCTGATTTTACGACGTTTGTCACGCCTAACGGCGAAACATCGACAAACTTATTTAGAATGAACAAGCGGATTTGGTTAACCATACAATGTTTAGTTGTTTATACATTTATCTGTTTAAAACTGACGTTTCAGTACAAAAAGGAGAGTTACATCCTTTCACACCCACACGAGAAAACAAGTGGGAAAACATTGTGTAAAATGAAGAAATTGCTGGCAACAAGCAATTTCTTCTTTTTCCACAATGTTTTTTACCAATTAAAAGTGAAACATCTAAAATTCACAAATATTAAATTGTTATCTGCAACTCCATTCAATTTGTACCAGTCCAAGAATTTGCCTTCAGTATTTGATAAATTATTTTTCAGTCGAAAGAAACTTGTTGACAGATTGATTTCGTGAAAGTTTACGATAATTTATTTTCGGTCGTAATGCATTGGCTTAATTCAAAACGTTTATAAAGCACATTTATAAACTTCTCTTGAGTTTCATTGAAGCGTCGACTACTCGTTATTCATTTTATCAAAAGTTTTTATTTATATTTCACGTTGAATGTGGTTCGGTTATTTAAGATTTCGCAATAACACGGTAATAAGAAATAGTATGAAGTACGGCTGACCTTAAACGAACCTGATGAACCACAAAACTTCCTGGTCGTTATCAGTGTCCGGTAGGCCAGACATATTTCAACTTGGTGGGATAAAGTCACAAGTAACATCGCCAGGTTTTACAGGTTAATAGCGGTTGGTTGAGGTCTAAAGATTACAGAGATGGACCAAACTTGCCCGGCAACTCTTCCTTGTTGATATCAAGAGTAAGTATGTAAGACCTTTGTATGTCAAAGAGCATCGTTCATTTGTTTACATTTAAACGACCGGTAGAAACCGGCTGTTTAATTAACCCTTTCCTGGTTAATCCCTAGATTTTACGTCTCAGAGTTTTTATACTTGAGAAAATATTGTGGGTTAAGAAGAAATTGCTTGTAACAAGCAATTTCATCTTATCCCACAATATTTTCTACCCTATAGGTTGGTTACTTTTCAAATTGCACTCACTTTTAATTGTCGTCTGCAACTTCTTTTAAATTGGACAAGTCTAAAATTTTGAGAAACAGGAAAGGGTTAAAACTAAAACAAAAAGCCCATAGAACTTACTTTATAAAATGTATGCTAAGATAGACAGAAAGAAAATGAGAGAAAGACAGAAAGAGACGGGGAGATTGAGGGAGAGAAAAAAAGAGAGAGGAAAAGAGAGAGAGAAAGAGAGAGAGGGTGGAGAGAAAAAGAGAGATGGGAGTCTAAAGTAACAAGTAAAACAAATATACGTTTCTTGGTTTGAAAGACTACTGTCTGGACAATGACTGGAACAATTTGAACTATAACTTGTTATAAGAATAGCACATGCTCGTGTTTTTGAGCATAGTTCTGAAAAAGGTAACGAGCAAAGATTTCCATGGCCTAGAATATACCTTCTTTTATATCGAATCCAAGCGGTTTGTTGAGCGATTCGTAAAATGCATATTTAGTCTTTTTGTATGCTCTTCTCTTTTTTTCCACATTTTTAACCCATTTCAACACAATCCCTCCTTTTTATGCGTCAAAAGCAAAAAGAATAAATAAATAAATAAACGAATAAAAATAGAATAAAAAATAAATAAATAAATGGAAAAAATAGTAAAAATGAAGAAATTGCAGCAACTTATTTATTATCCTAGTTTTTCTAAAAAAAAAACAAAAAAAAAACGTCAATTTGAACTTGTTGTTTGCAGCATCTTTCAATTAGGACCAGTCTTAAACTTTGTTGTGCGGGCATGAGTTAAGACTATAGCTCTGAATTATTATGTGAAGACTCTGGACAGGAGCTAATGTCACCGGAGCCAGGAAGTTGACGTAGAGTTGCGAAGGTATTCGTAAACTCCTGATGCCTTTTTGACCGATAACATTTGATTTGCCAGAAGGTAGTATGAACTAGGAAGCTTTGTCCAGCGACTAATATTGTAACGTATATTATATTTGACCGGCAACATCAACTTTGGTATTCTTCCGTATTATACGAACGTATCAACCCGCACTTCTTACCTTTGGAAAACGGAATGACCGATAACATTCGAATAACTAAATTGTGATGAAAAACTGGGAAGCAGTTTCCAACGAATGACCGATGTCACGTGACTTCGTTTGAACGTGATTTGATGAATAGGATGGTATCCCTGAATAGATCTTAAAAATAAAGACATTTCCTACAAATTTATTACTTGTAGGTGGTCGTTTGAGAAATGAAGGAAATGTGAATTTTTATTGTCTTAAAAAGAGTATGATAATGAATTTAGTTTATCAGCCTCTTTGATTAAGTGCCTCACGTAAAACTTTTGAAAAAAAATGTCTTGTAGAAAAACAAACCCAGTGGCCTATACTTTTAAACCTTTTGCTTGATGGTTATTTATCTAGATAAAGTTTTTGAAGGATGGGAGAAATCTGAATGTTACCACATTAAAAAATGTATTCTTTTTTGTACTATTTTGTATTTTTTTCCTAAATAGTTGTATTTATATATAAGGAATACACTCACTTAATTGTAATTTATGTCTTTTCGCTTAATTTGATGGGTCACAATAAAAAGAGTTAAAATTTGTTCCTGATTATTTTGATTTTAAACTAATTTCAGAATCTTTTAACAGACTTAGTTTTCCAAAGAGCAATTTCATCCTGATTGGCATGAAAGTAAGGTGTTCTTGAAAACATATTTTCCCCTTAGATTGGTGACATCCCCCGTTTTTTATTGTTATTTTTTTGTTGGGCACATAGCTACGTAACTTTTAACAGTTATGGTGAAAATCTGAAAGTTATGAAGAAACTGTAATGATCGTCCTTAAAACTAATTGGTGCATCTTTAAATATATCGTCGATGCGCGATCAAAATATCGTAACTACAGCTTTACAAAAGCTGTAGTTACGACATTTTGCTCTCGCATCGACTTGATTTATACGGAATTTTGTAAAAACACTTAAAAATATTATAATATTGAATTATTAGGGAAAAGGTCAGTGCGAAATATAATAGCTAAAGTTCGTCTCTCGTCCCATAACCTGAAAATTGAGACTGACAGACATAGAAACATCGACAGAGACAGGCGGAAATGTTCACTTTGCGACAAAAATGACATTGAAGACGAATACCATTTTACTCTAATTTGTCCGTATTTCAAAGATTTGCGAACAAAATTTATTCCTAGTTATTACTCCAAACACCCAAGTATGTACAAATTCATCGATTTATTGAATACTACAAATAAGAAAACCCTTACAAAATTATCAAACTTTTATTCTTTAGGATTTGAGATGAGAAACAAATATTTTATGCACTCAAACTAAATCTAACTTGATTAGAGTTGTTCTTTCTACATACTCTCACGTAGATTATCATTTATTATCATTGAATATATGTCATGCATAACCACTACCGATTTTCATAGCATGTTGATTTAAATGTTTGTATTTGACTTATGAGCTTGTAATAGCTTCATGTCTAATAAAGTATCTGTATCTGTATCTGTATAATATTAATGTTGTTATTGATCTTTTATTTTAAAGAAGTACAATGAAATTGGCACTTGTATTTAACTGTTCTACTTGTAAAAAATGTGAACGCATATGTAAAATTAGACTACGCACGTATTTATACGCGCAACGCGAAATTTACCATTTGTAAGTGTTTGCTGTTGGCAGTTTATACTCTATTGGAGATAAGAATGAGGAAGTCTTTTGCAGTACTCCAGTATTCATTTTCATTTCACTTAAATGTTTACAAGATATTCTGTGCTACTTAACGCCGAAAAGTTTTAATTTGTAACCTGTCGGGCTAAAAGGGGCTATCAAGGAGGAGTTTAAAGTATAAATTTAGGTCAGGCTGAAAGGAATGCACTGACTGACGAGGAAAATTCCTTTCGCGTATGGATGATATTCTGACAGAAGAAAAATCCACTCTCTTACACGGTTCATTCCCTATTCACCTCTGTAAAGGGCTTAGTAAATGTTCCGCCTATAAGTCATCATTTCGTCACATGACATCATATACCGCAACAGAACCTAGAGCAAGAATATGAGGTGTTTTTTCCGTTAGCATCTCAAACGGTTTTCTATCAAAAGTAGCCCATCGCAGAGGTGTTTGGAAAGAGTAACTCACGACAACTCTGCTTTGTGATTGAAGAAAACCCCAGTTGATGTACCTTGCGGATTAGTCAGTTTTACCTACTGACCATATGTGACCTTTGCTAGATACGGTCTCATTCTTATGTATTTGGTTAACCCTTTACCAGACAAACCTCTAGATTGACCCAAAATCTAGGAGGTTGCAGGCGAAAGTTCTAATGCAACGTTTTTTTTTTCAAAAATCATTGTCTATTTGGGAAGAAAAACAAAGTGGACAATGATTTTCAAAGATTTTTTACGGGGTTGGCCTAAAGCGAGATTGTTTGGGTATGGGCTAAAGCAATACCCAGGTAACCGATTTTACGGGTGACAGGACAAAGTTAATATTTCCATTTTTTCTCCAGAATATTATCAGCTTCGGCAACAATGTTAACCTTTGTCATTCCGAAGTAATTCTCTACAAAATTAAACCGGAATCAGCCCCCAAAAACCGGAAGCACTCATTGTAGGCGGACATCTATTTAAAAAAATCATCTGATAAAAAATCTTGTTTCAATGAAAATAGCAGGTGGCGTAGACAAAGATCAAACTGCACATATTTGCAGGCTGATCTTTGCCTATACCTCCTTACAAAACAGGCATATTCCGGGTTCAGTTTGACAAGGCGTAACAGGTGTTAACAAAATCTACAGCAAAAGCAACCAGAAACATCTCAATCACAAAAGATTCATTTATTCGTGATTATACGACGCATGAATCGTTGTACGTAAAAAAAAGCTTGTTGATAAGGGCCTAGAGCGTTGTGCACTGATGCTTAGGCCTTCGAACAAATTACATGGAGCCGCGGCGATAGCGAATCGGTCTCCTAGTCATGAATTCCCGGGTTCAATCCTCAGTCGCGGCAAATGTCTATTCCGATATTTGTCTCCCACCAAAGGGTGAATACTCGTAAACTTATGTGAGATGAACAGCTGGAGGCTCGGAAAGGATGAAGTGGTAGAAATGGTGTGAGAAATGCCAGGAATCCATGGCTTGGTGCTCCAGCCGCTGCGATATGACTGAAATATTGTTTACCCATTGCAACTCAGTGACGCCTTTAGACGCCCTTAAGGAAAAAAAGCGTTTGAAAACAATGTAGAAAATGAAGAAATTGGTAGTACAAGCAATTTCTTCATTTTCCACAATGTTTTCTACCCAGAAAGGTGAAAAGATCTAAAATTTTATTAACTTTAAATTGTTTTCTGCCAAGTTTGGCCAGTCTAAAATTTAACTGTGTGTGAATGGGTTAAAAGTGACGTTAAACCCAATTTTAAATTAATCAACCAATCAATCAATCAACCGAACTATCAATCACATTATATTCCACAGACCTTCTGGTTGACGTATAACTAAACGACGCTAGTCGAGTCAATATTTGTGCTCAATTATAGCATGTAAGAAAATGGTAAAATAATTTCTTGGCGAACTAAAGATCGTAACTATAGCTTGAATAAACTGTAGTTACGACGTTTAAGTCGTCTAACCAACAAAAATAACGCCGTTAGATATCTAAGTGGAACTTCCTAGGGGGGGGGGGCAGGGATCCGGCATTTAACCTATGACCACACGAGGAAATTTTAGGCTGGCCCAAACTGAAAGGAGTTGCAGACGACAATTTCAAGTTAATGAAATTTAAAATGGGTAGAACGTTTTCCAAACCCCCTTTTTAGGGCGTTAAAAGCGTCACTGTATGGGAACGGATTAAATCGATAAATTATAAAATATTTGTAAATGAAGTTTTTCAAGCACTTTCTCAGAACGTAACAGTATAAAGTGTGCTTGTATGTTTAGTGCGGATCTATATTGATCGTCGTTATCTTATCAGTAACTAACTATTTGTTGTCCAAATTGATAAATAAGATTAAAGGCGAAATAACAACACCTTAACGTCTCTTAGCATTCGTTAAATCAGTGATAATGGATTTTGAAAACACACACACACACACAAAATAAATAAATAAAAAAAATCATGGGAGGTATGCCTGTCCCGGCTAAAGATTTTTCGTAACCGAAGATTTACAGTGATTTGACATATTTAATACTTTTTACTGCAGCTTCAATGATCTTCAGTTATGAAGTTTTTGTCGCCCATTAACATTATCAATGGTATTTTAAATGTGAAAACTATATTTAGAGTTTAAAAGTAATGATAAGGGTTGATCCTGGTGAAAAACAACAACAATAACAAATAATTAGGATAAACACCAAGGATTGAACGGGAGAAATTACCTACCTATCATAACAATGTTCTTATCATTTTGATTTCGATTATTTTACGTAAACAATTAATATAACATAGAATATCTAGCATTTCATCTTCTTTGTCATCCGTTTATGCTACCGAAATAGTAGATTTTAGAATATCTGACCTTGATAGAAGATTTCGACCTTGTAAGATGACCCTGACCTTGGTATTAGCAACCACGAATTGATGAGCGTTATATTCATGTAAAGAGTATTGTATTCTGGTGATAGGATAGAAAAATACACTAGTTGTTTTCCATGGTTAACTTTTATCGTAAATTCAGGTGTAAAGGTATGAATGTTGACATTGACATTGAGAAGTTTTAAGTCCTTTAATCAAGTTTTGGAGAAAAAATGTGCTAAGATTTTTACATTAACCTTGGACATTTGACCTTCACTACATGCGCATCTTGACAAACGACTACATATCAATTAATAATGAAAAGTATTGAAGAAATGGAAATTTCTAAAATTTGAAAAAAAAGTTTGGTAAATTTAACCCATTCCTAAACATTGCCGAATTTTGTACGCACCGAAGAAAAAAAACAATGGAAGACATTTTAAGAATAAAAGAAATAGCTCTGAACAAACAATTTATACTTTACCCACATATTTCTACCTTATGCGGCCCCTCTATTTAGATCCACATATTTTTCATTTGTTGTCAGAACCCTCTTTTAATTTAAGAAAGTCTAAGAACTTGTTGTTTGGAACGGGTTGAACAAGAACTAGAAAATTCGGCCCTAAATGTGAGCACATTATGGTAACTACATACCATTTCTTAACCCTGTATCTTGGATAGTAAATAAAGAATGGAACATTGTGATGAAGTATTGCAGCCAGACGAATAGACAGACGGACAACGGTAATACAATACGCCCCCTTCCGACCTTTCGATGCGGGGAAGGAGGGGTGGGGCGAAGGGGGGGGGATAAAACCTTCCGAATGCAGTCAGCATCGATCGGTCCATGGGTATTACCCTAGACATTTTCAGCCATTTTGACGAATCATTTTTGTTGGTTTGACGACTTAAACGTCGTAACTACAGCTTATTCAAGCTGTAGTTACGGCGTTAAAGGCGCCAACCAACCATTCTACTTATTTGTAAGATGCTGCTGGCAATACTTTTTGCAAAATAACGCAGTTTAAAATCGAAGCGAAACTTTCTGTCGGAGTCAATGGGCGGGGCTAAAGGAAACAGTGGGCTGGCCCAGCGATTTATAAATTATCCCATTCCCAAACGACAAAATTTCAGATTGGTCCTAATTGAAGGAAGTTGTCGACGACAGTTCACAAATGATAGAATTATAAAAATCCTTGTCTTTTAGGGTAAAAGCAGTCTATACAATGAATGAATTGCTTGAATCAAGCTATGTCTCCATTTCCCACAATGGTTTCTCACAACCAATTTCTCAATTGTTCCATTATAACCTCTGAAGCTTTCTTCTGAAGGGGCGTCATAAAAAGCGATATAGTGTAGGCTTTTACTAGAAGAATTGCGACTATCTAACTTCAGTAAGTACATTATGAGTGTGAACGTCCAATAAAGACCTATATTTGTTTGGTTATTGTCGAACTATTGTTTATATTGTAAGGATTACAGATGTTTATTATGTCAATATCTTGTTGATTGTGTCTGTTTACAAATGTCTCGGTTTAACGACTGCAATCAAACACTTAACTATTTCAATCGATAATTTATAGCTATTAAAAAAAAAGAAATAAAGATAGGTTAACTTTGGAGAACGAAACGTTCGCTGTTAAATATTCTTACTGTAGTTATTCAAAGCGACAATTTACAAATATTAGAATAGGATCTTTTGTGAGACAAATGTCGGATAAAAAATTGCAGCGACCGAGGATCGTACCTTGGGCCTCATGAAAAAGTCCGACGCGCTACCAAATGAGCTTTGGGCAAATTTACACAAAATGTAACACAATGTTACTTTCCAATTCAAATATTCTCGGTAGACGGACTGAAACAACTAAAAAAAGATAGCTATCTCAAACAACAACCATTTACAACAAATCTATGATTACACTAAAAACTGATTAATTCAATAGCATTGCCTATATCGGATTTCATCTAGGTTCAACTACCCACGTTATTTCTATTTAAGCTTATTTGTCAAATTCATCAAATTGTTTTCATAGACCTTTTTTCAACATCCGAAAAAAAATTATATTTTTATAAACAATATGACTATTACAAATCTGCGATAGAGAAGATTTGACCCATTCCCATTTTTTTTAAATCTTAGACTGGTCCAAATTGAAGGAAGATGTAGACAGAAATAAAAATTGGATACAATTTGAATTGATACCATCCTATGTGGTAAAATATACCGTGGGAAAAGAAGAAATTTCTTATTACAAACAATTTCTTCTTTTTCCAAAATGTTTCCTGAAGTATAAAAGCAAAGCGTCGTAAAATTCCGAGTTTGTTAAGGAAAGGGTTAATAGCTGATTATCAACCCGTTTCGTATTTTCTCAATCGGTGTGCCATTAGATGTCCGAGTGTTCGTCTGTGTAGGTCTATCTGTCCCTCCTCCGTGTTTGATCTATGTCCTTATATATCTTTGTTCCACCCACTCTCTTCACGTGAAGACACATCTTGTTAACAAATCGACGGTGTTCTACCAAAACCTCGTAACTACAGCTTAGAATAAGCTGTAGTTACGAGGTTTTGGTAGAACACCGACGATATTCTGATTTATTTTCAGTCATGGGTCTACAAAAGTTAAGATAATTTTATAGCCAGTTTTCAATCCGAAGTCCGCCAAACGCCTTTTCATTACTTAACGCATGATCATTGAGTAACGAGTGTGCTGTTAATAGATAGAAACAGCGCAGCCACAGCAAATTCGCTAAGAATATAACCAGAAAAGGAATCCCATGACATGGTTGGGATTCCTATCCGGGACCCGAAAGTCCTAAGACCCGTGTCTTTCTAGTTGATCACGAACTCCGAATTCCAAAGTTAATACCCTGCTGCGACTGACCATTCGCGGCTGTCAATCAAGGAATATATCGACCAATCATTCAGCCCGAAATTGAGATGTAAACTCCGAAAGCTTATTCAAGCTGTAATTACGACGTTTAGGTCGCAAACCAATTATTATATTTTTTTAATACATGCTTCTGACCATAAATTTTGCAAATTAACGCCGTTTAAGATCGAAACGGGAATTCCTGTCGGAGTCAATGGGCGGGGCTAAAGAAGTAAGTAGGCGCGGCCAGTGATTGATCAATAAGTTCATCAGTCTATTTTAATGTTTTGTTTACACTGCCATTCTTAATCCCTGTCATGCTGAATGAAAATCCTCTACAGAAATGCATTAAAATCAAAGGGCTGACAGCACTGGATGCACTAATTATAGGTTAATAATTCTTTTGAAAAATCGTTTTATAAACAACTCTGGCTTAAAATAAACAAGCAGGTGGTGTACACTATATGTGCAGGCAGATCTTTGTCTAGACCTCTTGCCAAAACGTGAATATTTCGCGATCAGCGTGACTAGGGCTAACTTTTTGTATGTTTTTGTCAAAATTGGCCAAAAACGAACTTAGCTCAACTATTGGGATAAGGATGATATCTAGCGGACAGGTATTTGATGTAGATGAATTTATCTAATTAATGATGGCGTGTACTTGTATATTATACATGTGACATTATAATTGATTAAGGTCGAAAGGGATTTTGTATTTGATTGATTGATTGATTTATTGATAGAATCGGCCTTTACGACACTTTTAACAGTATTTTAGTCACCGTCGATGTATGCCCCAACGCGACGAATGACGCACCGTGGCTGTCAATAAATTCGTTTGTTTGAGTTATTTAAAGCCTCTTTAACAATATCTCACTCATATCGCGGCAGATGGAACACCTAACCCTGGATTCCAGGTATTTCTCACACCAGTAAGTAACATTTTTTATAATGAAGAAATCGCTTGTGACAAGCAACTTCTTCATTTTCAACGATGTTTTTCAGAGCCAAAAAGTACGGAAGTGTCGGATGGGTTATAAATTTGACATTGCTTTGTTCTTTAGTCCTCGTCAAAATCAAGGTACATCTATAAGCTTTGGAATTCAAAGAAAAATCAATCGAAGATATAACCCTATGTGTGTATGATTGATTGCGCGAACTGAATTTCCCTTATTTGCCATGCAATGTTTCTGCAAAATAACTTGTATCAGTCTTCAATAATATCCATTAGTATTCAATTTTAACATTTCAAATTCTTTCTTCTCTCGACACGGAACGGTTTAAATACTGCGCAAAACGATTCTACTGAAAAACACCATATCAGATCTCAAAAACACAATGTATTAATTATTGGATCATCTACATATATACAACCTGCGACAATATTCTGGAAATTCTTACCCAAATTCCAACAAGAATCACAGCCACAAAATATCCGAGGATTACTAAAACATCTCCCCAATGTAAATTTTCCTTTTCCAGAGCCATGTTTCAATGTCTGTGTCAATATGACTGTTTACCTGCTCAAAAAGGTGTTCCCCATTATAACGACGTAACTCTTATCCCGCGTGAATGTTTAAAATTGAAAACAAATCGCGGACAAAGTCGAAATATTTTTCCGATTTTGGAATATTTTTTCTTTAAAATCATATCAGTCGCAATCACTTATAACTAATATATATATTGCACATGCTGTGCAGTCTGATCTGCGTCGACAACACCCGTAAATGCAATGAAATAACGGCTAATCACGGATTAACTGAGCCACAGGGTTAACATGAGAGTGCACTGGACCGATAAATTTATGTTAAAAACGTGGTTACTTCCCCTGATGTCACGCTCTTTATTCATGACTCAATGCGAGTGCCGCCTCAGTGGCTACGGTTCTTAATTCTTCCCCATACAGCCCCGCTTTTTATGCCTTTTAACCCCTTTTTGTTTTACCAAAATTTAGACTTGGCCAAATTCAGAGGATATACAGATGAAAATTTAAGTTTGATTTAATTTGAAAAATATATATTCATAAGGGTAGGAAAGGTTGTAAAAAAGGAGAAAAAAATGAACAGGAAAGGGTTAAGAACAAAAAATATTTTGAAAGCAGTGTAAAAATAAGGAAATTGCTTGTATCAAGCAGTTTCTTAAATGTCCACAATTTAGTCTATCCAAATAGACGAACAAAACTTTAAAAAATTCATCAACATGAGATTGTCGTCTGCAGCTTCTTCCAATTCAGACCAACGTACAATTATGTTGTGAGAGAATGGTTTAATTCGTCCCGACACTGTCCCGCTTTTTACGACCTTAAAGATAAGGAGCTTTGGAAGACCTTGTGAAAAATTAAGAAACTCCTTATCACAAGCAATCTCGTCATTATCCACATTGTTTTCTGTCTCAAAATAGAAAGAATTGTAGAATTCCACCAACTGATAATTATCGCCTACAGCTATTTGAATTGGGACTAGTCCATAATTTTGTCGTCTGGTAATGGTTTCAAGTTGTACACTACCTGATTTTAACGTCCTTGTGATATTAAGCTTGAAAAAAAAATTGTGGAAAAAGAAGAAATTGCTTAAACAAGCAATTTCTTCTCTTTCCACAATATTTTCTATCACATAGAATGATTACTTTTTTTTCAATTGTACCAACTTCTTGCATTTGTCAGGTACCCCTTTGAATTTGGTGATGTCTAAAATTTTTACTAAAGAGTTAAAGTAACAATCTCTCTCCAAAATAAAACAAGATAAAAAAATCAACACCCTAAGGACCCCCTTAAACCCTACATCATCGACCTTACGCATAAATTATATTTTTTACATCGCTTTGATAATCTCTCGCTTCTATACTCAACTGACAAATCGCAGCTGTCAATCAAAGAATCAACCGACCAATCAAATCAATCATTCAGCCCGGTATTGAGCTTTCAACCACGACATTGGTCGCCATTTTTGTGAAGTATTTTTTTTTGAGTTGGCGTCCTTAGTGTTATAAGTAAGGCTCATTCAAACTGTATTTACGACGTTTCGATCTCCTACGAAATATTCTAATTTTTTGTTGCATGCTACAGGCCACAGATTTTTCAAAATAATGCCGTTTACAATCGAAGGCGGACTTCCTGTCGGAGTAAGTTGGCTGGACCAACGGAATGAGTGGACGGGGACAACGATCGGTCAATTCCGTGTAACGAGAAGGTCTATGTTGATGTTACCCAGATTCTATATGAGCGCATGCGTGACATTTCCAACCATTACACATGTGCGCCAAGTAAAGACTCGGATCAGCCTGTGCATCCGCACAGTCTAATCAGAGTCTTCGCTCTGCGCTCTGTAGATAGATACTGACCAAAAGCTTCTTTAAACAATCGGCGAATGTTCTAATTGCTTCGATTGGCTGTCCATGACGTTCAATTAGTGCGAGTCGCCGTCAAAGCGCAGTTGATAGCGCGTCGGACTGTCAATCTAGAGGTCCCGGGTTCGAACCCCGACGGCGGCACTCATCCTTTCCGACTATTTGTCTCTCACCAATGGGTCGATAATCGTAGACCTATGTGGGATAGCAGCTGGAGGCTAGGAAAGGATGTAATGGTAGTACTGGTGTGAGAAATACCAGGAATCCATTGTTAGGTGCTCCAGCCGCCGCGATATAACTGAAAGATTGTTGAAAGCGGCGTAAAACCCCATTCAAACAAACTTAGTGCGAGTCACGCACATGCGAAATGGTTGGAAATATCACGCACAGGCTCATATCAAAGTGAACCCATTATCACATACAAAAGAATTACACCGGTTTAAATTGAAATAGGCTGCAGATGAGAATATAAACTTCATGAAATATTCTCTCTATACGGTCGATTTGGCGTAAATCAAATTTATCCGATGGAAAAGTTAACAAAACAGCCGTGAATTGATATGATGGATGAAGACACCCACTATCTCTGCTGGCCACGCCCAGTTGCTCCAGCAGGAAGCTCCACTTCAAAATTCAATTTTGTTTTTTTGTTTATTTTGTGGCCTATACATGTAACAAGTAAGTACTATTGGTTGGCTATCTAATTCTCGTAATTACAGCTTGAATAACGTTTTGGTTTCCAAACCAAAACGTATTCTTCACATAAATATCGGCCAAAGTCTACTTACGGTCTATCCCATTCCAACACATTGACGCTTTTAGACGCCCCCAAGAAAAAAAGCTTTTGAAAACATTGTGGAAAATGAAGAAATTGCATGTTAAAGCAAATTTCTTCATTTTCCATAATGATTTCTTCCAAGAAAAATGAAAATAGACCAAAATTTCATAAACTTTAAATTCTTTCAATTCGGTCCAGTCTAAAATTTAGCTCTCTGGTATTGGGACCATGAACAATTTGAATAGTTGAATGATTGACTGCGGCTATGCTTCAAATATCGCATTGCCGAACAAAACGAGACTGTGTGCTTCAAAAAGAAGGATGCGACTCGGTGATCGTCCGTAGGATTCACCCAGTCTGACTAGGATCGGCTCTTTACCAAGGGAACTATGTCGCGTAAAATTCGTAACAAGTTTGATTTGTATCGACGAAGTAGAAATTTTTGTTAAAAAGAACCATGCAGATATGACTGTCCCATCTAAAAACACTGATGGTTCAACCTGAAAGTCCTCAATATCTATAAGACCATGGAAATACACTCCTACACTTAGAAAATAGTGATCGAAGGAAATACCTGGGGCATTAAGAAGAACAGAGTTATGGTTCCTTTTGCCTCAGCACATCTCGACCACTTTTCAAATTGATAGCTACAATACATTTTGAGATATAATCGATAAGGAAGCAGAATTTCGTAAATGCAGCTTTATTCAAGCTGTACTCACTACAGTTTGCTCGCCAACTAACCTACGATATGCCCATGACAATAATATGGAACAGAAGGACTGATACCGAAAATCTTCGATGGGGTTTCTAAAGAGACTTTGACATGGACCTCGTTGGTGCACCATAAGTTGAATTACTTCTTGAATACCGAAAAAGTGGTTTTTCATAAACACGTATCGTTACGGGGTCTCTAATGGACCTCGCTGGTGCACCATAAGTTGAATTATTTCTTGAATACCGAAAAGTGGGTATTCATAAACACGTATCGTTACGGGGTCTCTAATAACCCTCGGTGGCGCTCCATAAGTTGAATTCTTTCTTGATTACCGAAAAAGTGGGTATTCATAAACACATATTGTCACGGGGTCTCTAAAAAGACTTTGACTTGGACCTCGGTGGTGCACCATTAGTTAAATTCTTTCTTGAATACCGAAAAAGTGGGTATTCATAAACACGTATCGTCACGGGGTCTCTAAAGAGACTTGGACCTCGCTGGTGCACCATAAGTTGAATTATTTCTTGAATACCGAAAAAGTGGGTATTCATAATCACGCATCGTTACGGGGTCTCTAAAGAGACTTTGAATTGGACCTCGCTGGTGCACCTCAAGTTGAATTCTCTCTTGAATACCGAAAAAGTGGGTATTCATAAACACGTATCGTTTTTCATTAAATCGACATAGCAAGATTAAGTCTTATCAGTTTGCACAGTCATTTATTACGTTGTATATCAGTCGTGAATTCATTAAGAACTTTGATTTTATTCGTTTTGATATAATGAGATGGGGTTAATCATTCGATTCCATTAGGATCGGGATTTGTGTTAAGTTTTCAATTTGGCTACTTCGTTTAATGTCAAAACCAACATTTGCTATCAAAGTGTACAGTAGCCTATTTTACACTAACACTATCTTTCATTGAGCACTCTATGTACGTTAAAGAATTACAAAAATGAATCTATTTTAAGATTTAACCCTTTCCTGAACAATCCCTGGTTTTTACTTTCCTGTGATTTTAATTGAGAAACATCGTAGAAAAAGAAGATATTGCCTGTAACAAACAATTTCTTCTTTTTTCACAGTCTTTTCTATCCTATTAGCTGGTTATTGTTCATATCAAATCCATTTTGAATTCTAGTCTGCAAAAGCTTTTAATTTTGGCAGGTCTAAAATTTTGCAAAACAGGACAGGGTTTATAGGGGATATTGAGTCGAGTTGATGAGTAAATCTGGTTTAGAAATATAAGCCCAGATCTCTGATATGATCTCTTAGCGAATCTATTTAGTTAGACCGAATACATTTAAACCGTTACCAGTCGACATAAAAACTAGCACTGGTTTATATTGAAAGAAGTTGTAGACAACAAATGTTGGAATTAACCTTTTTTGTCCCTTTGGAAAAAAAATATTGTGGGTAATGAAGAAATTGCTTGTAACAAGCAATTTCTTCATTTTCCATAATGTTTTCCAAAGACGTTTCTCTTGGAGGGATCAATAAGCGTTTAGGTGTGGGAATGGAATAAATGTATTTCACCATTTTTAAGAACAGAGAAGATGCAGAATAAATAATGTCAAGGAGTGAACTTTGAACTCCAACATATATGAAAATCCTTTTTGCTGTTTAGGCGACTTAAACGACGTAACTACAACTTTAAAAAGCTGTAGTTACGACATTTAGGACTCAAACTAACACCTTTACTTTGCTCTACATATTACAGAACATAAATTTTAAATTTCACTCCCTTTATTGTTGAAGTCGAACTTCCTCTCGGAGCTCAGTGTGATTGTCATGTATCCGCCAATTGACCAATCACTGGCTAAGGACATTCATTGCGTTGACCCCGCCCATTACCTCAGATAGGAAGTTCGACTTCGATCTTAAACGAGTCATTTCGAGACAAAGTATGGTTTGTAACACGCAATGAAACAGTGGACTGGTTGGTCGTCTCCCTAAACATCGTAGCTATACCCTGAATAAGCTGTAGTTACGATGTTTAGGACGCCAATCCTACCTAATGCTTTATATGAATGACGGCCAACGTTAGGAGTTCAGACTCCACCCCCGGACATAGGACAGGGGTTTGATAGGTCGAGCGTTTCCTCGATTAACTGTCGTGATTGGTCAATTCCAGCTTGTCACAAACAATATGTGGTTTCATTATTTCCTACCCACCAACCATATTTTGTGATGTTGTTTTCTAGTTCATGAACCTCAAAATAGTCGTATCTCAACAGAAGTGCTAAAAAACACATTTTTCTGCCTATGCGTGGCTTTTCCCAAAGACGCTTTATCCGATAGGTAAAGAATCAGATGCGCCGGTGCAGCCATACAGTCTGATCTGAGTTCTGTAGATTTTATAGTCGCAGCATCAAAATTGCTTTAGATAATTGATAGATCGCATGGATCAATCAGAAAATAGATCGATCGATCATCTTATTTGATTAGAACGGAATTGAATTTTCAACTCCGAATGTTAAAACAAAATTAGCCTCAAAGGGAAAGGCTGGTGTAGATAAAAATTAAACTACACATTACTTTGTCTACATCTCCTGCCAACGCAAGGATATTCCTGTTACAGCACGACAAAGGTTAAACACAAACCATATTTGACATTCGACCTTACATTTATCTTGTTTTTTTTCTTTATTTCCGGTCATATTCTCTTCATCTTTTGTGGTAAAGCGATAAAATCTCTGTAAAATCAAACTTTGTTCTTCGGGCTATTTTTGTGATACTTTACTAATATTGTTATCAAAACTCTTGATTGCAATATTCTTATGAGTATTTGTGCTTTTATTTAAGAGATGAAGAGAATAATTTTTGTTTTCATGGAGGTATGAACCAAAAATCCTAATCACACTGTATGAATACGCGAAGCGGATTCATACACTGTGTGATTAGGTTTTTTCGGTTCTTACCTCCATGAAAACAAAAATTATTCTCTTCATTTCATATAATTTAATAGTATCGAGCGAAAAATACAACAACTTTACAATTTTTGATACCTTTTTGTATGGAAATATTTTGTGCGGAAGCATACAAAATGGGTGCGTGCTCAAAATTTGGTTCATGGAGGTATGAATTAAATTTTTCGACCAATCAGATCGCTCGTCTTTGGTAGACGAAACTAACAATTAAATTATTCAAACTGAACTTTTCCGTGGTGCATGGTTTGCCTTATTTTTCACATTATTTTGACGAGTAGCAATACCAAGGAAAATCATAGACAGGGATAGTGATATATTTTCCAGTAGTGTGATTCCTCATTTCCCAACAGTATTTCGTCGGTGTCGTTCTACAACGTCGTAACTACAGCTTGATTCAAGCTGTAGTTACGACGTTTTAGAACGACAATGACGATTTACTAATCAGTGCGGTGTTATGTGGTGACACAAATTCATCGAACATGGATAGGCGAACCTTGAGCAATTAAATTCTTAAAGTCTATTTTTAACAACCAATTCACCCATTGCTGTAGTTAAAGAATTAGTAAGTACAATGCATTTTCAAAATGTTCAACATTTTTACTGGCGCCTAACAAAGCTTAAGATGCAGAACTCTAAGGGATCTCTTCCATTACACCTATTACAATCTGAATATCAAAGTACCGAAAGTACTGTTAGCTAGCAAAGCGCTATTTCCCAAGGTTATCATGAAAAATAAACGAGGTTAAAGTAACAAAAGAGTTAACCCAACATGACGAAATCTTAGACAGGTACAAATAAAGATAAGTTGCAGACGACAATTTCAAGTTGGTAGAATTTAGAAAGTCGTTGACTTGTAGGTAAGAGAACATTGTGGACATGTTTTCCAAAGCGTTTTCTGGAGATGCTTACAAAGAGGGATTGAGTGGGAATGGGTTTAAATGCATGCTTTTGAAGGATTTCTCTACAATCTTAAATAAAGCTAATTATGTAGCCAAACAAAGCAGTGCGCATAATGAAGACTCTGATCAGACTCATTTTGAACATCACATTCTTAGGTGATCTGCAAATACCTAGGAGATGTATTCCTGCATGTACAAGAACTACTTTTTGCGGCGTACGCATTCAATGGATTTAGTTGTTAAGCCTCTGTCTATGTAGGCTGGTGAACCTGCCCCATCTATACGCTGCTCTCCGATATTGGATAAGGACAGGCTCGCCAGTCAATTAAGCCTCCAGTGGCAATCTGCACTAGTTGAACTCTGAATTTTATCTATTTATCTTTTTTTTGGTTAGAAAACATTGTAGTTAATGAAGAAATTGCTTCTTACAAGCAATGTTTTGATTCTCCACAATTTTTTCCAAAGCGTTTTTCTTTAAAGGCGTGAAAAGGAGGGATTGTATAGGAATTACTTAAACTTACTCTATGGACTACACAACTTTAAATTAGAATACGAAAATGCTTTAGCAGAATTCGAGACGACTACATCTTCGATTCAGTAGTAGTTCTACATTTGAGCCCGTGATGCTTTGAGCGGGCTTAGTCTATCTGCCAACATATAAAGAAATACAACCCAATCTGCAAAACTCCGTAACAATATGGATTGTCTCCCCTGAAGATTTCACTGTAAGAAAAACTATAGTTGCTCCAGGAAATGAAATACATAGACGAATCGCGGCTGTCAATTAAACAAAAACAACATCCACAACAAAAAACACAAATCAAATCATTCATTTTGATGTGGAATTTGAACTTCGAAATCGGTTGACTTTTCATGAAGCATTTGTTTTGGTTTGGCAACTAAAGCTTAGTAACTACAGCCTAATTCAAGCTGTAGTTATGACGTTTATGTCGTCAACAAAAGCAGCAACTTTTATTTTAACATGTTACTGGCCATAGTTTTAGCAAAATAACACCGTTTACATCGAAGTATGTCTTCCTGTTGGAGTCAATTGGCGGGGCAATCGATTGATCAATGTCCGAGTAGTGTATTGTCAATATACAGCATATTGTTGTCATTACAGTAATGCTGATATTTTCTTTAACACAATGAATGGTCGAATCATAAAGCCATATGACGGAAAGGGAGTCAATCAACACAACATTCCTTTAACAATTTATTTGTGTTTGTTTGAACGGGGTTAAACAACATCTTTACAGTATTTCAAGCCATATCAGGCGACTGGAGCACCTTACTATGTATTCCTGATATTTCTCACAGAAGTACTACCAATACACCTTTTCCGGGCCTTCAGCTGCTCATCCCACATAGGCTTCCGATTATCTACCCATTGTCTGATAGGAATTGGTCAGTATTGCAAACGAAGTTTTACCATGTTACAGATCTAAGTCGATACTCATACCTTCACCCTTGTCATGCTGAACCCGGAATACTCCAGTTTGGGCAGGAGGTATAGACAAAGATCAGCCTGCACACCACTGCTGGTCGTTTCGAAGCCAGAAGTGTTTATAAAATCAGTTTTCAAATGAAATATTGACCTGCAGCTAGTGCTCCTAGTGATTTCGGTCCTTTGATTTTGGTGCAATTCTAAAGAGGATTTATATTAAGCATGAAAACCGACTAACCTACGTTCAGAATGACAAAACGTTATCGATAGCTCCACTCTTGAAGCCCTATTTTAACAAAAATGAACGTGAAAGGCGTTGATGTTCGTGAAGTTGGGAGAGTAGCAGACTAGCAGAGTGAAGTTAGCAGAGTAGCAGACTGACAGAGTAAAAGAGTGAAGTTAGCAGACTGGCAGTCTGACAGACTGGCAGAGTCAGAGAACGGATCTTCATTAACATGAAAATTGGAGTTCATTTTTAAGCTAATTGGGTTTTGAATTCGTTGAGAATAGGTTTTGGGTGAACGTGAGGCTTCGGAAAATTTCTAACTTTTTTCAACAGTAATATATTCCTAGAATTATAACCCTTTATGTCGATCAAGCTCTTATTAAAAGCGTTTGATTTGAAATTGTGTCCCGTTTTTACAGTAGGATAACCTGCCGATTTGTCGATTGTCAATTTTTTCATCTGTTTAAATGCCGCGGTCTCAGTCAGCTGGTCTACTGAAAATAACAACATGCACTAGTACACTGCCAGTTTGGCAGACTAGCAGAGTAGCAGACTGGCAGAGTGAAGTTAGCAGACTGGCAGTCTGGCAGACTGGCAGAGTGATTTTATTTGAAATTGTTGTCCGCTGTTTAAGTCGGATAACTTCCAGTTTGTCGATTGTTGTTGTTGTTGTTGTTAACTTTTGACAACTATTAAAATGCCGCGGTCTCAGTCAGCCGGTCAAATGAAAATAACAACATGCACTAGGACACTGGCAGTCTGACAGACTAGCAGAGTAGCAGACTGGCAGAGTGAAGTTAGCAGACTGCCAGTCTGCCAGAGTAGCAGAGTAGCAGAGTGAAGTTAGCAGACTGCCAGTCTGCCAGAGTAGCAGAGTAGCAGAGTGAAGTTAGCAGACTGGCAGTCTGGCAGACTGGCAGTCTGGCAGACTGGCAGAGTGAGAGAACGGACGGACCTTAATTAACATGATAATTGAAGTTCATTTTTATGCTTATCCGGCTGTGAATTCGTTGAAAATAGTTTTAGAGTGAACATTCGTCTGCGGATAATTTCTTACGTTTTACAATAGTAGTATATTTCCTAGAATTATAACCCTTTATGTCGATCAAGCTCCTATCAAAAACATTTGATTTGAAATTGTTTCCGCTGTTTAAGTAGGATTACTTCAAGTTCGTCGATTGTTGTTGTTGTTCAATTTTGTCAACTGTTTAAATGCCGCGGTCTCAGTCAGCTGGTCAACTGAAATAATAACACGCACTAGGACACTGGCAGTCTAGCAGACTGACAGAGTAGCTGACTGACAGAGTGAAGTTAGCAGACTAGCAGTCTGGCAGAGTAGCAGAGTAGCAGAGTGAAGTTAGCAGACTAGCAGTCTGGCAGAGTAGCAGAGTAGCAGAGTGAAGTTAGCAGACTAGCAGTCTGGCAGAGTAGCAGAGTAGCAGAGTGAAGTTAGCAGACTGGCAGTCTGGCAGACCGACAGAGTGAGAGGATGGACCTCCATTAACATGAAATTGGAGTTCATTTTAATACTCATTGGGCTGAAAATGTTTTTAGGTGAACGTGTGGATCCGGATAATTTCTCACTTTTTACAAAACTAATATATTTTCACTAGACTGCCAGTTTGCTAGTGCATGATGTTATTATCAGTACACCAGCATACAGAGACCGCGGCATTAAACAGCTGACAAAATTGAACAACAACAACAACCGACAACTTGGCAGGATACCAAACTGAAACAAACGGAATCAATTTCAAATCCAACGCTTTTGATAACAGCTTGACCGACATAAAGGATTATAATTGGTTATAATTCTTGGAAATATATAAGTATTGTAAAAAGTGAGAACATTTCTGGAATCACACGTTCACCTTAACACTATTTTCAACGACTTCAAAGCCCAATGAGTATTAAAATGAACTCCAATTGCATGTTAATGAAGGTCTGTTCTCTCACTCTGCTGGTCTGCCAGACTGCCACTCTGCTAACTTCACTCTACTACTCTGCTACTCTGCCAGAGTGCCAGTCTGCTAACTTCACTCTGTCAGTCTATGCTACTCTGCCAGTCTGCCAGACTGTAAGTCTGTAAAGTTTCCCTTGTGTTAGTGCATGTTGGTATTTAAGTAGACCAGCTGACTGAGACCGCGGCACTTTATCAGTCGACAAAATTTAACAACAACAACAGCCGATTAACTGGTAGGATCTCTTACTGAAACAGCCGGAAACAATTTCAAATCAAACGTTTTTGATAATAGTTTGATCGCCATTAAGGGCTTTAGTTCTGGAAATATATTACTATTATAAACAGTTTGAAATTATCCGGAGCCACACTTTAACTCAAACAATAATTTCAACGATTTTAAAGCCCAATTACCATAAAAAGGAAAACCATTTTCATATAAATGAAGGTCCGTTCTCTCACTCTGCTGGTCTGCCAGACAGCCAGTCTGCTAACTTCACTCTGCTAGTCTGCTACTCTGCCAGACTGCCAGTCTGCTAACTTCAAACTGCCAGCAGGCTGTCTTGCAGTCTGCTAGTGGATGATGTTATAACCAGTGCGCCAGCATACAGAGTTTGTTTGTTTGTTTGAATGGGGTTTTACGCCGCTTTCAACAATCTTTCAGTTATATTGCGGCGGCTGGAGCACCTAACAATGGAATCCTGGTATTTCTCACACCAGTACTACCATTACATCCTTTCCTAGCCTCCAGCTGCTATCCCACATAGGTCTACGATTATCGACCCATTGGTGAGAGACAAATAGTCGGAAAGGATGAGTGCCGCCGTCGGGGATCGAACCCGGGACCTCTAGATTGACAGTCCGACGCGCTACCAACTGCGCTATGACGGCGGCCAGCATACAGAGACCGAGGCATTTAAACAGCTGACAAAATTGAACAAAAACAACAACCGACAATTTGGCAGGATACCCCACTGAAACAAACGGAAACAATTTTAAATCCAACGATTTTGATAAGAGCTTGACCGACTTAAAGGATTATAATAGGTTATAGTTCTTGGAAATATATTAGTATTGTAAAAAGTGAGAAATTTTCCGGAATCACACGTTCACCTAAACACTATTTTCAACGACTTCAAAGCCCAATGAGTATTAAAATGAACTCCAATTTCATGTTAATGAAGGTCTGTTCTCTCACTCTGCTGGTCTGCCAGTCTGCTAACTTCACTCTGTTACTCTGCTACTCTGCCAGAGTGCCAGTCTGCTAACTTCACTTTGTCAGTCTATGCTACTCTACCAGTCTGCCAGACTGGCAGTCTGTAAGACTTCCATTGTGTTAGTGCATGTTGGTATTTAAGTAGACCAGCTTTCTGAGACCTCGGCACTTTATCAGTCGACAAAATTTAACAACAACAACAGCCGATTAATTGGTAGGACATCAACAGCCGGACACATTTTTAAATCAAACGTGTTTGATAATAGTTTGATCGCCATTAAGGGCTTTAGTTCTGGAAATATGTTACTATCATAAAAAGTTTGAAATTATCCGGAGCCACACTTTAACTCAAACAATAATTTCAACGATTTTAAAGCCCGATTACCATAAAAAGGAAATCCATTTTCATATAAATGAAGGTCCGTTCTCTCACTCTGCTGGTCTGCCAGACTGCCAGTCTGCTAACTTCACTCTGCTACTCTGCTACTCTGCCAGACTGCCAGTCTGCTAACTTCACTCTGCCAGCAGACTGCTCTTGCAGTCTGCCAGACTGCCACTCTACAAGAATGCCAGTTTGCTAGTGCATGATGTTATTTCAGTACACCAGCTGACAGAGACCGAGGCATATAATCAGCTGACAAAATTGAACAACAACAACTGACAACTTGGCAGGATATTCCACTGAAACAAACGGAATCAATTTCAAATCCAACGCTTTCGATTAGAGCTAACCCGACATAACTCCAATTTCATGGTCATGAGGGTCCGTTCTCTGACTCTGCCAGTCTGCCAGACTGCCAGTCTGCTAACTTCACTCTGCTAGTCTGTCAGTCTGCTACTCTGCTAACTTCATTCTACCAGTCTGCCACTCTGCCACTCTGCTAACTTCACTCTGCCAGTCTGCTAGTCTGCTACTCTGCCAACTTCACGAACATAAGGCGTTGTACCATTTATTCAATAATTAAGTCATTCTTATCACCGTCCCTAATTGACGGATGGCAGGTCACGCCCTTGACTCGACATAGTGATTCGATTAACAAGGCAAACGACTTGATTATGAAAGATAATCAATGGAAAACAAACTAATGAATAAATGAAAAAAATAAGAAAAATATCAAAAGCTGCAGCTTGAATGAGCCACAAGTTTCTTCGTCCATCCGCATCCGTCCTGCTTCTTACCTTTGTCATGATGTAAAACCATTTCATTTTAGAATGACAAAACCCTAGTTAGTATAGTTAACAAGATATAGCAACGACGTATATGTCATAAACCCATATAGTTGCGCTGTACTCAGTAATCAAAAAGCAATCGTCGAATGAAAGGATAGCGAATAGACAGACCAATTGGCCAATCGCTGGCCCCGCCCACTGAATCCATAGGCCCCGCCCATTAACTCTGACAGGAGGTTCCACTTTGATTTTTAAAAACGTTATTTTGCAAAATTTAAGGCAAGTAGTATGTAACAAAAATTAAAAGGTTGGTTGGTGAGCTAAACGTCGTAACTACAGCTTGAATAAGCTGCAGTTACGACATTTTAGTCGCCAAACCAGAAATAGGGGTTAACAAAAATGGCGACCAATGTTGGAGTTGAAAAGTTTAAGTTCAGGCTCAATGAATTGTCTATTGGTCGATTTATTCTTTAATTGGAAGCCGCGGTAGGTCAACTGACCAATCGCAGCTGTCAATCAAATAACCAGTCGACTAAAGAAATTATTGGTTGAGACTAGAAATGAGTTTTCATCACCAACATTGGCCTTCTTTTATGTTATCCTTTTTTTTGTTGGTTTGACGACTCAAAAGTCGTAACTACATCTTATCCAAGCTATAGTTACCACGATAAGGTCGCCAACCAACTCTACTACCTTTTTGTTGCATGCTACTGGCCATAAATCTTTCAAAATAACTACCTTTAAAATCGAAGCTGGGCTTCCTGTTGGAGCCAATGGCGGGGCTAACAAAGCAAATGGGCCAGAGGTTGGTCAATTATGTCATTCATTTAGCCCGAAAGCAAAATTTGAACTCCGATATTTATTTGAGTCATTTTTTGTTTGTTTGGCGAGTTACGACGTTTAGATCGCGAACCAGCCATTTTTACTTTTTTTGTTAAATACTTATGGCAATGAATATACAAAAATAATATCGCACAATATCTTGTTTAACGCCGCTTTTAACACTTTTATGTAATATAGCGACGGCTGGAGCACCTAACAATGGATTCCAGGTATTTCTCGCTCAAGTAACACCACTACAACCTTTCAAAGCCTCAAGCTGCTATCCAACTTAGGTTTTCGATTATCTTCCCATTGGTGAGAGATAAATGTGCCGCCGGCACACATGTCGTTTAAGGTCACTAGTGCATCATAGGCCCATTTTTTCGCCCGTTGATTTTCTATCTAATCAACATATATTGCGAATAACATAGATTTGCAGACAAATTTTACGTACCTTTCCTCGCTTATTTTTGGTTAAAAATTATCTACCCTTGACTGGCAAACGTGATTTTAAGTGAAGTATTTGGGATTAACATTATCTTTGACGTGTATCCGTCGAAATTGTGTGAAATGATGCTTCTTGTCATAATCAATACTCATTTTTTCACAAAAGGATATGATATCAGAGGGTTTTCTTAAGTTGATATGTTTAAACTGAATAATGTTTTAAGTTGATTCTTTTTCGGAAGGCTTATTTCTGAAAAAAAAATCCTATGCACAGAATCAGGGCATCTTTCTTAGCAAATAGGAAATAAGTTCCCCCATATCAACGTACCCCATCCACCTTGGACAAAGGGCTACAGGAATTTTCGATCAGACATTTTCTCATGATGGTTTCCAAATCATGATCCTGGTATGGATAAATATGTTAAATGTCTTTTTATCGACATTAATATTTTTCAATTTAATAATTTGCTTTATTTTTGTTATTAAATATGAATTTAAATGAACACCCTTTCCTCTCAATTCGCAAAAACCCTATGAAACAGAGCTCATTTCTTTAGACAAAATTCCGATGCTAAAGGGAAATAGTAGGCCTATCCATAAATTTATTGAAGAAAAGGATAATTATCATGATGTTTTCTGACATTTCACTCAAACTAATGCAATGCTTCAACTTTGAGAAATGTGAAGCAAAAGGCGTATAAAGTTTCCGACGTCGAAAAAAACAAAAAAAAAAAAAAAAAAAAAAAAAAACACACACACACAAAAATCCCTTGCAGGCAAATGGCGCCAATTATGACGCCATTATCAAGCAATGACGCAATGACGTTATCAGCCAGAAAATCTCATGTCTTACTTGGTTCTCGGTATTAACCCTTGTCATGCTGAACCAAGAATATTCCTATTTTGGCAGTAGGAATAGACTAAGATCAGCCTGCACATTAGTGCAGTCTGATCTCAGTCTTTACCTCCTGTCTGTCTACGTCAACCCAAAGTTGTTTATGAACTTAACTTTCAAAATAACAGTTGACCCTTAATTAGTGCACCCAGTGCTTTCAGGCCTTTGATTTTAATGCCATTCAGATAAGGATTTTATTCAGTATGACAATGGTTAAGAAAAATGCATCCATTTGAATAATGGCAGCCATTTAAGTTACGTGGTCCCTCGCCTTCCTGACCGTAAAACTTTCCTGATTTGCAAAATTTTAGACCTGTCCAAATTCAAAGGTTTTACAGACAAAAATTCAAGGTGGATTTAGTATGAAAATAACCATTCATTAGGGTAGAAAACATTGCAGAAGAAAGGAAAGGCTTGTTACACGCAATTTCTTCAATGTTTTCTCAATCATAAAATCAAAGGGGCGAACGAAGGAGGTATTGAACAGGAAAGGGTTAATACCTAAATAATTTAATATTTAGTTTCGTCTATCAAAATCGGGCGTTCTGATTGGTCGAAAAAAAAAAAATTCATAACTCCATGAACAAAATTTTGATCACGCAGCTATTTTGTATGCTTCCGCACAAAATAGTCCCATACAAAAATGTATCAAAAGATGTAGGTTTTTTGCTTTTTTCGCTCGATACTATTAAATTATAAGAAATGAAGAGAATATGTTTTCTTTTCATGGAGGTATGAACCGAAAAACCTAATCACACAATGCATGAATCCGCTTCGCGTATTCATACAGTGTGATTAGTTTTTTCGGTTCATACCTCCATGAAAACAAAATAATTCTCTTCATCTCTTAAGTGAAACACCCTGTTGGAGCTCGGTGGGCGTGGTTGGCTATGCGTCAGTTACCAACAACGATTTCTTCACCTTGTACCAGTTAGAAACCCATGATTACAGTAGAATCATATTACAAATGGGTTTATTTTTTCAAAATGGCCTGTAGGATAGAAAACATTGTGAAAAAGGTGTAGGACTAGTTAATATAGGAAAATCGAGTGAAAACTTATACCACTGGACAACGTTTAATCCAAATCTAAATAATTATAAAATTTACACACAATTACTTATACTACTCAAAATTCGCTAAGGATCGCTTTTTTCTGATTAATATGTTTGTACTTTGGAGAAATCACATAAGTATTTTTGTGTTTCCTAGAATTTTAGTGTTCTGGGTATTGAAATTCTGTTCTGTTATTTAAGAAAAAAGGGCTTTCGCGAAAAAAGAAATGGTAAAGATAAATATTTTAGCTGCTACCATGAAAATAAAGAAAAAAATAAAGAAATCCTGTATTTCCAAAAAAATAGAATTTTTACTTACTCTATAGCGCTTGTGATGTCCTCGTCCTTCAACTATCGCCTGACAACGCCTCCGCGTACTGCTGATAAGCCATCCGATCTTATGTTGTGGAATTTGATCTGATTCTTAAAGAAAAGCCAGTCCGAGCTCCTGTACAGATGCTGTATGCACGAAGCGTGATAAAACATCTGGCTGTAACATATTCTCAAAGTGATCTATTGGATTTAGGTCCGGGGATCTAGCCGACCATTCATTACGGACGCCGTGGCTTGTTCGAGATATTAATAGGTGAAACGGATTCGATGTGCACATATATTGTCATCCACCAGGATGAATTTTTCACCAACAATGCGATCATATGGGCGAATGAAAACAGGCAAGATCCCTTTAACGTTGTTGTTGAATGTTGTTTGGGGTCTAACGCCACTTTTAACAGTACCCCAGTCATATAGCAGCGGTCACGTTAACGTACATGAGAACCGCCAACATGCCGTGTCAGTGATTTAGAGGTCCGTTTTCCCATGAGCAATTATTCCCGCCCAAATCATGACTTAGCCCCCGCCAAACCGATCATATTCTGCCTCACAAACTGGGGCATTCTCCATACCCTAGCACGTCTATCGGTTAAGCCCACACAAAACCTGGACGCGTCTGTAAACAGGAATATAGCCAAGTCATTTTGTATCCAGGTGACATGATCCCTTGCCCATGCTAAACGCATTTCGCGTGATATCGGGTCAACGGAAACCGGATTGCAGGTCGTCTTGACATCCGGCTAGCGTCATGAAAACGAATTCTGATGGGAAGGGTACATATGCGCACACCGATTGAACCATCCCAATACTCCTATCATCTCATCTTGATTAAGATTGCGTCTTAAACGTCTATCGGCCATATTGAGACGAAAATCAATCTAAAATGTTTGATAACTTTGTTGAAAAATCGATAAATGCATCAGCGCACGTAAAGATTCAATGCAAAATGAAACACATCATAGGGGGTATGCTTTTCCCGAGAACCTTGTGGGTAGTATACTTGCCGAATCGATATTTTGTCACAGGGTCATCAAGTACGAACACTATATATAATGTGTGTGCTAGTCGATTTTTTTATTATTAACCCATTCCCACACGACCATGCCTTTTGACGCCACTCCAAAAAGTCTTTGGAAAACATTGTAGAAAACGAAGAAATTACTAGTGATAAGCAATTTTTTATTTATTCTACTTGTTTTCTGCCCGAAAAGTCAAATATTTTCTTAAAATCACATCAACTTGAGAACATTGTCTGCAACTTCTTTCAACTTAAACCAATCTAAATTTTTGTAGTTTTGGTAATGGGTTAGATCACTGAACGAAAAGGTAGTCCTTAACAAACTTTGAGTAGTATATGATTATACTTCACCAAAAACAGGAACAGATAAAAATAACGATATATGTATCTTTAAGTGACTGATCGCGGCTGTCATTAAAAAAGAAACGACTAACCTAATTCTCATTTAGTCCGGAAATGAATTAAGGTCAGACATAACACTCTATCGCTGCAATGCCCGACGTATTTAACCACTGCGCTACCTAGATACCCTCTGCCTGGGGATGTCTCAGTAGTGCAGTGGTCGGGGATGCCTCGGTAACGCAGTGGTTAAAGACGTCGGACCTGGGATTTTCTCGGTAGCGCAGTGGTTAAAGACGTCGGACCTGGGATTTTCTTGGTAGCGCAGTGGTTGAAGACGTCGGACCTGGGATTTTCTCGGTATCGCAGTGGTTAAAAACGTCGGACCTGGGATTTTCTCGGTATCGCAGTGGTTAAAGCCGTCGGACCTGGGATTTTCTCGGTATCGCAGTGGTTAAAGCCGTCGGACCTGGGATGTTCTCGGTAGCGCAGTGGTTAAAGGCGTCGGACCTGGGATGTTCTCGGTAGCGCAGTGGTTAAAGACGTCGGACCTTGGATTTTCTCGGTAGCGCAGTGGTTAAAGACGTCGGATATTGCAGCGCGAGGCGGTGTTGTCGTATCCGCATATTTTTGAAAAATGAATAAATAAATAAATAAAACGGTTTTTTGCCACTTACACGTCGTAAACACAGCTTGACTAAAGTGGAGTTTAAGAATCTTAGTAACCAAACCAAAAAACATGCTTAATATAATTTTCGGAGTTCAAAGTCCACTTGAAGTCTACATGAATAACATCATTGGTCAATCCATTTCTGATAGACAGCGGCGATCAGCCATTTGTTCGACATTTCACGCACAGTTAAAATAAGCCTGTAGAGAAGTTAAAGGATATTTAACGCTTGTCATGCTGAACCCGGAATATTCCGGTTTTTGCAGGAGATGTAGACCAAGATCAGCCTGCACATAAGTGCAGTCTGATCTTGGTCTACACCCCCTGATGGTACTCTTCCTGTCAGAGTTGTTTATGAATTTGATTTGTGAAAGAAATATTGTTTTTAGAACAACGACTTCTATTAATGTTTTAAGCTCTTTGATTTTACAGCAATTCAGTAAGATAATATATACAGCATGACAAGGTTTAAGCGTTCACTCAACAATGGGGGTAACCAAGTGACTGACATTGATGTTGATCACGTAAAAATGGCGTCATTTTGACCGCTTCACCGTTCATCAAGGTATGTACTCAGGCTACGGTCTTTTTCAGTCTGAAAAGGAGTCCAGAAATATACCATATAAGAAATATGGCCGTAATTATGACGCGACGTGCTTAATACCCATCTAAAATTTTCGTCACTTCGAAAATATTCACGAAGTGTTCTCTAAGTCCCTCGAACAGAAAGGGAAAAGTTTGGTATCTATGGAAACCCTAGACAGACGCGCATATGATAGGATATGTGGCTGGGCTGAAAAACTACTCTTAAGTACATAGCTTGTTGAAGTTTGAAATTCACCGAAAAAGAGGTCAAAAGGACGCCATTTGTTCGTGTAGAATATCAATGTCGGTCACGTGATTCCCCGCATTGATTCAAATGTCTGTTTTGTACACATACTCAGCAACTCATAGAGTACTTCTTCCCTAACCTAATCAATAGGGCATCTGCTTAAAAAGACATATTTTTCATACTTACATGTGAAAAAGAAGGAAACGTTTAAGCTCAGTTAAAATAGGTAAAGCCATTGATTTTTCTTGTTCGGTCTCTCGGTTATAAAAAAATCACTTTGAAAGCGAGGTAATTGATTTTTTATTCTTTTTTCCACATTGTTTTCTATACAAAAAAAATCATGGTTTGAAACTAAGAGGTATAGGTGACACCTTACTGTTTTAATTGAGATATAAATTAACAACGAATAACACTGTATGAAGCCTCGAGGCGAACTCATACATGCAGTAGTCAAGTGCAAAGTTTAATATTTAAAGGAAATATATATATAATTGTTCCCTGTATTTCTTCTAACCCGTTTCCACACAATGACGCTTTTCGACACCATAAATAAAAAGCTTCGAAAAATTTTTTGGAAAATTTGAAATTGCTTGTTACAAGTAATTTCTTCAATATCCACCATGTTTTCTGTCCCACAAGAAAATGTTTAAAATTTCCACCATAAGAAACTGTCGGCTGCAGCTGTGGACCAGCCTAGAAATTTGCCCTCTAGTAATGGACTAGCCTAATGTTATAAATGTATACTATACACATATGTCAAAATAAAGCAAAACAAAACAACAACATAAAAAACAATAAAACAAATATCTTATTAGTTTTAGTTAGAATTTTTTGGATCTACTTTCTTATGAATGCATCCATTTGAATAATTATGAATAATTATGAATATTTTTTTCGACCAATCAGAATGCTCGTTTATGATAGCGAAACTGAAAATTGAATTATTATAACATGAATGCTCTCCAAGGAATGAAACTAACTATAAGTCAATCAGAATGCAGATTTGATAATATAAAGTAGAATCTGTTTACAGCAGCCACTGACGGGAAGTGCTCAATCTGGCTGCTGTATATAGATTGGCTTCTATTCACAGTACTCAATTTGAAACAAGTTTTTAATTGACCAATCGCGGCTGTCAATCAAGGGATTAACCGACCAATCAAAGCATTTATTCAGTCCGGACCTGAGCTTTTAACTCCAAAATTTGCCGCCATTTTGTTATCCATCATTGTTGGTTTGGCGACCTAAACATCGTAAGTACAGCTTTTTCAAGCTGTACTTACGATGTTTAGGTTGCCAAACAACTATTCTGCTTTTTGATGCATGCTATTGGCCATATGCTGTTTTCAAAATAACGCCGTTTAATATCAAAGCGGGACTTCCTGTTGGAGTCGGAGGGCATGGCCGAAGTAGTAAGTGGGCGGGATCAACGATTGGTCAATTCTGTTCACATCTACTGTTTTCAATGTAAGAGATGTCTGTTTTGATCTGCTAAGAAAAAGTAATGTGTTTTTTATTATTATTATTTTCCAATTTTTTGAAATATGCATTATGGAAATTTTGTAAAAAAATAACCAAACGTACAGAATGTAAGGAACAAGTTGATATGGATTCGAAAAAATGGGCATGTTTTGGGATATGATGAATTCTTTAAAAGTAAACTTAAGAGGGGGGCTTTTTCTTCTCAGTTAGGTACTTTTCAGTTAAGCAATTTATAGCAATTGTATTTTTCCTATTATGAAATCTCATTCTTTTCCTCTGGGAAACGATTAATAAAGCTTAAAAAATGATAAACTAAGTTTATGAAACTATATGGCAAAATTTACAAGAAAAAATCTTTGAAAAACATTCTGGAAAATGAAGAAATTTATTGTATTAAGCGATTTTTTCATTATCCACAATTTTTTCTGTCCAAAAAGATAAAAAAATATAAATAAATAAAAATAAAACAAACAAACAAAAACAAAATCCATCAACTTTGAAATCGTCTGCAGCGTCTTTAACTTTGGATGAATCTAATATTTTGATGTGTGGGAATAGGTAAAACACAATAAGTTGACTGGATTACTGTCTGCTGTCTGGGAAAATATTCGTAAAAGTATAACGTTGTGAACTCGGATCGTTGTAAGGTTCTAATATGGGACCCAAACTCTACCTCTGAAAAGATACAATGCAGATAAATCTATTAAAAGAAGACGAAATCTAAATCCACTCGAAAGAAAAGGATCGTGGGCGATCTTTCAACGTTTGTTATTTAATTAAAATGAAGTGCATGCTGTGAGAAAGAAGATTCCCTTTTTCTTACAACGGTTTTCAGGGCCATCTAATCAAATTTCGGAGGTAAGGGTGAACAAGGTAAATATCGTCGTTACGCGAGCAAAATGTCGTAACTAAAAATTTCATAAAGTTGAAGTTACGAAAATTTGCAGGCGTACCGATGGTATACAACATGAATACAGAAAAGATCGTTGGTTAAATTGATTAATGAAATACACTGAAACGAACATCTAAATTATCGACTTGAATGACGCATGTTTTTATCAATTCATAGTAATGCGAGGAAAGGACATTTTCACCCCTTAACCTTTTCCTGTTCAATCCTTTGTTTTTACGTCCTTTTGATTTTATGAATGAGAAAACATTGAAGAAAAGAAAAAAATGCTATAAATAAGTAATTTCTTCTTTTCTCCATTATTTTCTACCATACTGAATTATTAGCTTTTATATTATATTCCCTTTGAATTTTCGTCTGCAAAATCTTTGAATTTTGACAGGCCTAAAAAATTTGCAAAACCTGAAAGGGTTAAAGAACAAAAGAAAAAAATTCTCAGAATTTTTAAATTAAAAGGAAAAGTATGAAACCAAAAGATTCTCGGGGATTGTTTCTTTGACGGAGAAGTTGCGATGACTTTTCTATGTCATATATTGATTTAACCCATTACCAGACGACAAAACATTAGACTGGTCCCATTTGAAAGGAGTTGCAGACGATAATCTAAAATTTCTGAAATTGTAGATTTTCTCAACCTACTGTTAGAAAAAAGGGGGAAATGAAGACATTGGAATTTCTTCATTTTACACAATGTTTTGAAAAAAGTTAGGGGCATCTAAAAGCATCATTTTGTGGGAAAAAGTTAAACTCTCGAGGAGAAGAAATCCACCATTTTATTCCTCACACAAGCACCAAGATTTAAATTCTCCCGTGCCGCTCAACCTTTTCTTATACAAACACGGGATTTTACGTCGCTGTGATATTATACTTGAGAAAACATTGTTGGAAAAGAAGAAATTGCTTGTGGCATCGATTGTTCAATTGAACTAACTATCGTTGAAAACTAATCTATCTTAGCTATAGAATGGATAGGTGTTTTAGAATGGAAAGACATATCCATAATATTTACATATGTATCGTTGAAGGCTATCACAGGAACGAGTTTAAGAATGGATAGACATACCCATATTATTTAAACATGTGACGTTGAATGCTGTCACAAGAACGTGTTTTAGAAAGGATAGACATACCATTAATATTTACATATGTAACGTTGAAGGTGTCACAAAACGTGTTCTAGAATGGATAGGCATACCCACATTTACATATGTAACGTTGAAGGGTGTCACAAGAATGTATTTAGTATGGATAGACGTACCCATGATATTTGCACATGTAACGTTGAACGGTGTCACAAGCACGTGTTGACATACCCATGGTATTTGCAAATGTATCGATAAAGGGTGTCAAAAGTACGTGTTTTAGAATGGATAGAAATGCCCATGATATTTACTTATGTAACGTTGAAGGGTGTTACAAAAATATGTTTTAGAATGGATATACATACCCAAAATATTTACATATGTAGCGTTGAAGGGTGTCACAAGAAAGTTTTTCCCATGTACCATACAGTCCAAACACTGCGCAATGACGGTTAGTGTCTTCTTCGTAGGTGACGTTTGCCCAGTCTGTGAATCCCATCGTCACATCTCCGTTTTGAATCACGAAATCTGCAGTCTTCCATTTCCATGTTCCGTTTTGACTTTGGTCTGTTAGCCCCATCCACCATCTTGTTGTTGTTTTCTCGTCTTAAAGAAATTTCTGACGTGTTATTGAAAAGATAAATTTACATCCCAAAAGCACTCATCATGAATAAATTCAAAGCACTGAAAGTACGGCGATGTTGGAATGCGGTGAATTAGTTGGAATTAGTAACTGGGAGAAATGACCATGCATGCTTATGAACAATTAGTGAGCAGGCTACCAAGAGTTGGGCCCCGTGTTTCTGACAGCACTAGCATTCGACCTATATGTCAATCAAGTATACATAGTTTATATTCTTAAATTAAATCTAAAAAATAATTGAGTCATTTTCAAATCAATTTTAGAACAATAGGATGCTTGGCCCTGGGTTGCTCCCTAAGAAGTTCCAGAAAATAGATTTTCAGATTCCCACATATTCAATTGTTTACGTTGTGTGGAAATTCGAGCACAAAAAATGGCAAAAAGATTTGGCAGGAAATACAAGTCATTTAAGTAAATTTCTTAATTGCTCATTGACCTATCCCCCTTTCCCCAAATCCAAGGCTCCGTCCCTGGTCACCTATGGATCGTGGTTGAATTTATTTTTGTGAAAGTCCATGAACTGATGTTCCATTTAAAAGAAGATTTGTAGAGATTTCCATTGGGATTTTCAGTTTGGTTGACATGTCTACATAATGTCCTCATTTTTAGTGCACAACCTGAATTACTCTCTTAGTATAAATTAATTCAGTGGTAGAGAAGACGTTTGAAATAATTCTTCTATTTTTCCATATATTCCTGAATCCAACGAGAACCCCCATGCTCCGCACCTGTTGACAAAATAGATATGATTTCAGCTGTTTTCCTTAGAGTCAATATACTGATGATCCCTGCCAAATATCAAGACTGACGGCCTTTTGGTCAAGGTTTTATTATGTTACTTACTTGGAGATGATCTCTGCCCTAAAAAGGCATGTTTAATCATAAAATTTGTACAGTCTGATGAAGGATCACAGTAAAAATTGATAATTTACTTTCTGACAAATTACTATTCAAAGTTTTATCTATCAAATTTATGGAAATGACATCCGCCCATAAAAGGCGTGTATTTCATCCATTCAAAATATTATTCTCTTCTATGATATCGGTTATTTAAGGATTATTCCTTTGAAATTTGGTTCGTCTGTCTGTCTGTCCGTCTCTCTGTCTGCAAAACTTAACCTGCCAACTAAACAGTTTCCTATAACTTCAACCCTGATTAAGCTACAATGCTAATATTTGGTATCTAGATAGGTCTCAACAAGGCGCAACTGAGGAAGATCATTTCATCAAGGTCGAGGTCAAAATTTTAACCCTTTTCCCTAGAATAAACAACAACAACAACAAAAAAAAAAAACACAATAAAAATCACCCGTTTCTAAGGAATTCCTGTTTCGGGGGCATGGTGTTTCACAAACACATCTTGTTTCCAAGGTTTTGATCGTCATAGGAGGATTCTTATTCTAGATATCGTATGATTCATCAATTTATTTGAATTGCGAGACACTATTTTGCTTGTGTAGATCCTTCTTAAATTGCCCCATGTAGCTTACTTATCTCTAATTATTTTGTTCAGAGATAAAGGTAGGTAGATAGAGAGATTGATTGATTAGATAGATAGATAGATAGATAGATAGATAGATAGATAGATAGAAAGATGAGGAGATAGAGAGAGAGAGAGAAAGAGAGAGGGAGGGAGAGACAGACAGGCAGACGGCCAAAGACAACTACGTCTAAACTTCACCTTATTCAGCTGTATAGCTTCGCGAGTTTCTTAATAACTTAAATAATCCTTATCAATTTGTTTATAAATTGTTTATTGAAAACCGTTGTCATTAATAACATCATTATTTTTACTTGAAAGGCAATGAATTAATAATCAGTGATGTCGATTTTTCCTTCCTTTCCTTTTGTAAATGCGACACGACCCAGTCAATCGACAGCCTATTACATTTTAACCGAGGAAACGCGAGACAACGACGGACCGATGATTTCTTTGTTTACATTTGTATTTTTGGACCCCCTCCCACCAGACGGCCTCCACTGCTATTCCACCGGGTCTGAATCCAGGGCCTTCACCGGGGTACTGGGCTGGGATGTGTGCCCTTGCCTTCGACGTTCGTCATGTGGCAAACAGCTATCGTTATTTTGGGACTTGAATATCGAACTAAGGCTTGGTTTGTTTTGCCAAATTCTTGCATCCTGTGGTTTAAAGTAATAAATAAAGATAATAGGAGGAAGAGTGAAGGCAAAAGACCCCAGCTCAGGACCACCAAAATAGAAAGGTGCAAGACATTATTTACAAACATCCCGCAGGGTGCCCTAAAGTTGTAGTTCACGGGTGTTATAAGTTAAGATCTACCCCTAATAGTTGACCGAAGGTTTACCTTATAAATTGATTATTTGGAACTAAATATAATATATACAATAAAATAAGTCTTGTGTCAATGTATAGCATTAGAAACGATATTTTAAATAACTGATTCTGTGTAAAACGATTTCGGCGGAGAGTGGACTTACCGACTTTCGCAAACAATCAAGTTCGGCCAATTGGATGCATTCTTAACTGTGATTGGTTGGCCTCTGTTAAGTATCGCGAAAGTAGTTCAATCGACTTAACTATACTCCTAACTGTCCATCGATTTTCCGCGGTCAACTGAATTAAGACTTGACTTCACGGGCACATTGTAAACTGGTTCCTGACCCAATCCCGGCCCGGGCTATTTGAATCAAAACAAACATTTTTTGATAATTAACATCATTTAACAACTCTTTGACCCACTAGTGTGGCGAGTCTAGGTCTCGAATATTGATTTTACAGTCTTTTTTCAAAGAGCAAAATTTCATCCCCGCTTCACGTTAATCAAGGTATGTTATCTTAGTGAAATTGAGTGATTGCTAACTATTTTTGATATGATCTGATTGGTTAAATCTTCTGTAATGATTCCATATAACCATTTTAGTATGACAGAGATTTATTTAAAGTCTAATTAATTAAAAGGTTAGGATCATATAAGCGCTCGGTTTCCTACTGTAAATCGTTTTTAGCTAGCAAAGCGACAGCTTTGATAGCTTAAGATAACAGACAAAATTTTGAGGTCGTCTCAAAGTTCAACGAGTGCAAACTGCCATTGGAGGCTTAACCACTAAATCGATTAAATGCCTACGCCATTAAAAGTAGTTCGCATGTATTTCAGGAATATTGCAAACTCTATTCAAATAATATTGAACTCTCTCAAAAGCACGCTATCTAACCCATTTCCTATCAATTTCGCTTTGGGAAAAAGGCCATGGAAAACATTGTGGACAATGAAGAAATTGCTTGTATAAGCAATTTCTTCAATGTCCACAATGTTTTCGACCCAACAAAGAAACGTTTTCTTAATTCAACCATGCTTTGCTAGCTTAGAGTACTTTCAGTACTTTGATTTTAGATTTGTAATTGTGTGCTCGTTATAAACCGGATACAGTCGGATGGAGCCGGAGGCTAGTACAGAAGTATAAAAGTAGAGAATTTTCTGCGTTGCAATCAGTCTGTTTCTAGCCGCGAGAGAGACGGGTTGTGAAAAACAGAGGGCAAATTATAAATACTGTTTATAATTGAAATTGCTGCCTAATTGCCATCTTAGTATTACGACAGAGTTCGGAATAGAGGATTATATCCATCCCAGTAAGTTCTCTGGTCGCTTGAACAGTGGCAAACGACACGCATTTTCTCACAACAGTATTGCTGGGCACTTTAGATGATCGATCGAGATTATGCTGATAGACTTTCTACCGGTAAAAAAACAAGCTTCTTTCAACATGGATTATGGTAGTAATGCTGATCTGGAGAGCCTGTATCAACAGGTTGAGAAATTAGAGAGACAAAACGCATTATTGCGCATTGAGAGTCAGCTCCCAGAGTTTGGACGAGAGCTGAGAGGCCATCCAGATCCGAAACGCTCATCCACTCCAATTGACATCAAACATGAGCCAATGAGTGGTTCAAGGAATATAAGGCGAGACATACCACCTGGTAGGGCTGAGCTAGAGTACAAGCCCTTGTCGTACATAGCAGATGCTACACTGTCAATTGATCATGATCAGCTTTATAGATATGGTACTCAGCGTAGGGAGAAATCTAGTTCAAACGATTCACCAAAGACTGTGGCTGTGAAACAAGCTACATTTGATGTTACGGGTGCTTGGTTGGACCTTAAGGCCCACTTCGATGCATGTGCTAACCTGAACGGTTGGACGTATGAACAGAACGGTTTATATCTATCTGTTTCACTACGAGGGTAAGCTCAAGGTGTATTTGGTAACCTTGGGCCGGTAAAACATGATTATCATGATCTTGTACTTGCCCTGGAAGAGAGATTTGCCCCACCAAATCAGACATTATTATATAGGGTTCAGCTTAGGGGGCGTCGCCAAAAAGCCTCAGAGTCTATTGCCGAGCTAGGTCAACACATACGCCGTTTAACTAATTTAGCTTATTCCCGAACCCTAAGTGATGTCAGGGAAACACTTTCTATGAAACAATTCATAGACCCCCTCGTAAGCTCTGACATGCGCCTGAAAATTAACCAGGCAAAACCCATTGACCTAAATGATGGCGTCAGGCATGCCGTTGAGCTTGAATCTTTCTACCGTGCTGAAAATAAACATATAGAAAAGGGCTATATCAAAGCTGCTAACTGTCATGAAGATACTGGTTCATCAAAGGAACCAGAGTGGAAAGAAGCATTTTCAACACTTCTAAAATCAGTTGATGAAATGGTTCAAACGATGAACAAGTTCATGATTCAACAAACAAGTCCGGAAAAACCACACTATCAGCTTTCAAATAGTGAAACACTTGATCAAAATTAAAAAAAAAACAAAAAAAACAAACAGTAATAGAAACGATCAAAGGAGATCAAATAACTATCAAAGTAGAGATAGTCGACCGAATGGCTATCAGAATAGAGATAGCAGATCAATACGAAAGTGCTACATATGTGGTTCAGATAAGTATTTGAAGAGAAATTGTCCGAAATTAGACTATAGCAATAACGATAAAAAAAGAGAGCTAATAACTCCGATTGAAATGGTAGAGCTGCTGTCAATATAAATGGTAGTGTCTACTCAGGTCTTTATGTACATGCCAAGTTTAAAAAATTTAGATTGCTTTAGGTAGTAGTGGCCTAACAGGTTCCTATTCCAGGTAAATCAGAAATTATCTTGAAAGGAAAGATTCTAAGTTGGGAATGTCGAAAAAGTGATATTGGTATTCTAGAAATCTCAGACTGTTTCTTAAAATCGAACAGAGGTATGGTAGCTAGAACACTTGTTTAACCTGGAGACTATGTTCGTATGAGATAGGCAAATTTTTCAAATGAATCTACGACAATATATCAGAGTTCAGAACAGTGGATGATGTCCATCCCAGTAATTTCTCTGGTCGCTTGAACAGTGACAAACGACACGCATTTTCTCTCGACAGTATTGTTGGGCACTGTAGATGATCGATGGGGATGGATTAAGTTGATCATATTACTGTAGAATACAAGTCGTTCGTCTCTGAGTCTAGCTGAGCAAGTTGCTAGCTCGAGATTGTTATAGATATTCCGTATATAGTTAAATGAAAGGATTTTTCGTATGCTGGACAAGGTAGTTCGTCTTATTATATTGTCTGATTTTTGTTTAAATATTGATTTGTTAATTGCTCGGCCGAATCACGCTACACTAGGATTGGCAGGAAACGATTCGAAGAACGGATCGATCCTATCCGACGCCACTGGTCCCCAGAGCCATCCTGGCTAAAACTGTAAAGATATTCTAAGAATCGATTTTTATGGTAAACATTTAACATGTTATGTCGTACCTTTGCTTTTTAGGGGAAGGGTGCTTAGGGCGTAAGTCCATGATCAAGAGGGTGGTGGCTAACTCAATGCCCTGGATCCGAGAACACTCCGATACACCCAACGCACTAGATTCCCGACTTAAAAGAGCGAAGTGCATAGAAGAGCCAAATCCCCAAACAAGAGGCCAGAATGGCCCTAAAATCGCTCACCTGAATAATTTAAGATGATACAAAGTCGTGTTTAACAATTTATCAGTTATATTGCGGAGCATTTATCAATTGATTCCTGGTATTTCTCGCACCAGTATTACCATTACATCCTTTCCTAGCCTTCAGCTGCCATCCAATTTAAGTTTAGGATCATCTACTCATGGGGAGACAAAATGCGGTAAAGGATATGTGCTGCTGCCAAGATTCAAACCCACGACACCCAGGGTTCCCGAAGTTTTCTGCTTGCAAAATTCAAGACTTTTTCCAGACTTTTTCCAGGATATTTTCTAAATTTCATGACTTCTTTTTCATTGACAATAAGCAAAGGATTCTTATGACACAGATTGAGTCCCCGAGACTTCATTTTATTGATGTCAAACTAAAACACTAAACTCTGTCCAGAAAAATACAATAATATAAAATAATAAATAAATTTGATTGCTTCTAGACGTGTAGATTGTCAATATCAACACTTAAGATGTTGCTTTGGATTTTCTCCTAAATAATTGCTTTATGTACTCTAATCATATATATTTAGTAAAATTGGACACCTACCTTCATTCCTAGCATAAAGCTAAGTACCGTGCTTCTATTTTTTTTGTGAAACAAATACCAATTTTTCTTTGTCGGCAGACATTGTGACGTGATAATACATCCCCATGTAATTCACACTGTGATAAAACCTACTGGTGGGGGGGATACTTGTCAACTGTTTGGAACTTGTACTTTAATTGGGTCTTGCATCTTTCATCAAATCGATTTGTCTATTATCTGGTTTTTCCTTTTTTTTAAAGTTATCACAAAACCAAGACTTTTTCTGTTTTCCTGGTAGCCTGGGAACCCTGGACACACCATGATTATAGATTGGGTGTCTGACGCATTCCTAACTGGCTCTGGTGGAAGGCCTGATGTACTCACAGCATGGTAATAGCCCCATTGGCCATTGTCAGTGAGATTCATGCACAGTTTGTTTGAAATTGGCCTAATGGTTAGGGAGGAGAAGATATTAAATTCATATAAATTCCGATATATGTTAATGTGTCCAATTGGACTAATTAAACAAAAGGCCAATGAGGGCCTGAGACGCTCTACTGGTTATCAAGTTTTCCATTAAAGAAATCTGATATTTAAGGAAGTTAATTACACAAAGAAGAATGCATAAAGAAAACAAGCGGGCCAGAATGGCCCTAAAATCGCTCACCTGACTAATTTAAATGCTTCTAGACGTGTCGATTGCCAATATCATGATAATGATAATTAATTTCTAATTAAGTCTATTTACCCAGAGTTCTCTTTTTAATTGAATTGAATCGGAGACCATTTATTGCTTTCGTATCCAAATTCAATTCATGTTCGGCTACTGGTACACTTAAGATGTTGCTTTGGATTTTCTCCTAAATATTTGCTTTATGTACTCTAGTCATATATATATTTAGTAAAATTGGACACCTAACTTCATTCCTAGCATAAAACTAAGTACCGTGCTTCTATTTTTTTGTGAAACAAATACCAATTTCTCTTTCTCCGCTGACATTGTGACGTGATAATACATCCCCATGTAATTTACACTGCGAAAAAAACCTACTGGTGGGGGGATACTTGTCAACTGTTTGGAACTTGTACATTAATTGGGTCTTGCATCTTTCATCAAATTGATTTGTCTTTTCTAGTTTTTCCTGTTTTGTTGTTGTTGTTGTTGTTGTTGTTTTAAGGATATCACTTTTTCCAATTTTACCGGTGGCCTGGGAACCCTGGACACACAACGATTATAAATTGGGTGTCTGACGCATTTCTAACTTGCTATGGTGGCAGCCCTGAAGCACTCTTAGAAATAACAGCATGGTAATAGCCCCATTGGCCATTGTCAGTGAGATTCGTGCCCAGTTTGATTGAAATTGGCCTAATGGTTAGGGAGGAGAAGATTTTATAGTCAAAATAGCCATGCCCATATTTGGGCTTCATTCAAAATTTAACAAACTAATATTGAAAAGGGTCACCCAAGGAACATTCATGCCAAGTCAAGTTCAAATTGGCGCGATCGTTACTAAGAAAATGTTTAAATATTTCTTAGTAAAAAAACTACCCCAGCCTGCCACACCCATATTTGAGTGTCATTCAAAATTTCGCCAACATCTTTTGAAAAGGGTCACTAAAGGATTATTCATTTCCAGTTTGGTTGAAATCGGCCAAATGGTTACTGAGAAGAAGTTGTTTAAAGATTTCAAAGTAAAAAACTTCCCTACCCTGCCACGCCCATATTTGGCCATAAATCTAAATTCTGCGAACAACTTTTAAAAAGGGTCACACAAGGAACATTCATGCCAAGTTTGGTTGAATATGGCCCAATGGTTACTGAGGAGAAGATGATTAAAGATTTCAAAGCCAAAAACTGCCAAGCCCTGCCCCGCCCATATTTGGCCATAAATCAAAATTCCGCAGACAACATCTAAAAAAGGTCACCAAATGATCATTTATGCCAAGTTTGGTTGAAATTGGCCGAATGGTTACTAAGGAGAAGATGTTTAAAGATTTCAAAGTAAAAAACTGCTACGCCCTGCCATGCCAATATTTGGGCGTGAATCCAAATTCCGCGAGCAACTTTTGAAAAGGGTCACCCATGGAACATTCATACCAAATTTTGTTGAAATCGGCCCAATGGTTACAGAGGAGAAGATGTTTCAAGATTTCAAAGTCAAAAAGTGCCACACCCTGCCACGCCCATATTTGGCCATAAATCAAAATTCCGCAGACAACTTTTGAGAAGGGTTACCCAAGGAACATTCCTACCAAGTTTGGTTGAAATTGGTCAGGTGGTTACTGAGGAGAAGATGTTTAAAGAATTGTTGACGCCTTCCGACGCACAACGCACGTCTAACGACGCACGACACACGACGCACGACGGACAAAAAGTGATACCAAAGGCTCACCTTGAGCATGTTGTGCTTATGTGAGCTAAAGAAACAGGACTTTATCCCCTTTATTATTTTGAGCAACAATCCTCAAAGCCCCTTTTCCCGTGTTTCATGACGGATCCACTCCATTTCCAAAAGAAAGTTACCTTATGACCATACAATCATCCTGTAATATTTTCATCAGAATCTGACAATAATTGTGGACTTTATCACATAAACAGGATTGTTTTGAATGAAAACCAATAAGGCCCCTTTTCCTGTGTTTTCTGATTGATCAATTTCATTCCAAAAGGAACTTTCCTTACAACCCTACAATTTTCCTGTGAAATTTAAAAGACAATTTGATAATGATTGTGATCACATACACAAGAATGTTTTGAATGATAATCTGTGAGGCCCCTTTTCCTGTGTTTCAAATGCCACAATTATTCCATGCATCTTTGAAGAGAATACGATAACAAGGCCCTTTTTCCCGTGATATTTTACTGTTGGTTTTATCATTCTGTGATAGTTAAAAGTGAATCAGATGAAATATGGGGACTTCATTATGTTAACTAGAATATTCAAATAAAAAAATCATATGACATGATACTTGAAGGATTGTACCCAGTTCTGAAAAGAACCATTTAAGTGATTGTACAACCATTCTGTGAAATTTATAAGTTAACCCGATGAAATCAAGGGACATCATTGTGTTAACCAAAATATTTCAGAAAGTTTTTCATAAGGCCCCTTTTTATGTGACACTTGCCATAATCAGGTCCACTGTCAAAATCAACAATTGGAATGATGGTAAAATCAATCTGTGTAATCTGTGGAATTTTATTGTGTTAATGAGTTAAGTAGTGAAATCTTCATAGGGCCCCTTTTCTCATGATACTCAACAGAACAAACCAAATTTCAAAAGGAAAAATTCCAATGAAGGTACAATCATTCTTTAAAAGTTAAAGAGAATCAATGAAAACAGTGGACTGAATTGTGTCAAGAATTTTTGTTATAAAATTTTCATAAGGCCCCTTTTTCCGTGAAACTTAAAGGGAGGTATCGATGTTTCTGAAACCTAGACAAGAAAAAAATACCAAGTGCCAAAAAATGCACTCTAACGAAAATTTATTACTTTAAGTTGAGTCAGGTATTGTCTTTGTGGTAATTTAATATGCCTAAAGTGGCCTTTTGTGGTTATATCGGAAAGGTTCTGCGAAATTCCAGGTTATTTTTAGATATCACGGAATTAGGTTGTCGACTTCGATTGACCTCATTTGCATATGACCCAAAGTCAACTGAGGGTAACAAATTTACTAGCGAAACAGCCAACTTCCTAATTCAGGTCACGTGAAAGGGTTAGCGCTTAACTACGGTATGTGTTTATATTCGTAATAACGCTTACGACAGTTTTGGACTGATCTTTACAGAATTAAAGACCGTCTAGCAAACATAACTCCTGCTGACGTAACAATGACGTCGGTGTGATGGAATTTAAACCAAATTCAAGGTTCCAACGGTTATTCGCACCACATGAATGATCATATATTCTTTGCAACTGTCTCGGATTAATCTAAAAGTAGATTAATAGCCTACATAGGCTATTAAGGAAATACCCTGCTTTTTCTGATAAGCGACTTCATATTTTAGCAAAACTTCTTTTCTTCATATGCTATTCAATTAGTATACGAGAGGATTAAAAAAAAATAAAAAATCTGTGAAATGAAAAAAGATCGATACCTTCCTTTAACAAATCAGACCCAATGTACAAAGGATCAATCCTAATGATAGTTTGAAGAAAATGATAAAGACTGAGGACTTTATTGTAATAATGATGTTCTGTAATAAAATTTTTATAAGGTCCCTTTTCTTGTGTCACTTAACCAATCAGACTTAATTTACAAAGGAATAATCCAAATGATGTTACAATTATTCTGTTAAAGTTTGAAGAGATTCTGATAAAGACTGAGGACATTGTTGTGTTTTTGAGGATTTGGTAATAATTTTTCATACAGCCCCTTTTCCTATGATACTAGACAGATCAGACCCTATTTGGAAAGAAACAATCCTTATGATGGTACAAACATTCTGTGAAAGTTTGAACAGAATCCGATGAAAACCGCATACTTTATTGGTGTAAAGATTTTAAAATAAAATTTTCATTCGCGTAATTTGAAAAGAAAGAATCCTCATCATGGAACCATCATTCTGTGAAAGTTTAAACAGAATCTGATTAAAACTGTTGTCTTTATTGTGGTACAAGGATTTTAAAATCAAATTTCATATTGCTCCCTCCACGCAAATATTTGGGTATAAATCAAAATTCCACGTACAACTTTTAAAAGGGTCACCAAAGGAACATTTATGCGAAGTTTAGTTGAAATTGGTCCAATGGTTACTCTGGAGAAGATGTTTAAAGATTTCAATGTCAAACACTACCACGCCCGGCCATGCCAATATTTGGGCGTCAATCAAAATTCCGCGAAAAAGTTTTGAAAGGGTCACCCAAGGAACATTCATACCAAGTTTGGTTGAAATCCGCCCAATGGTTACTGAGGAGAAAATGTTTAAAGATTTCATAGTAAAAAACTGCCACGCCCTGCCCGCCCATTTTTGGGGTCAATCACAATTCCGCGAACAACTTTTGAGTAGGGTCACCCAAGGAACATTCCTACCAAGTTTGGTTGAAATTGGCCCAGTGCTTACTGAGGAGAAGATGTTTAAAGAATTGTTGACGCCTTCCGACGCACGACGCACGACGGACAAAAGGTGATACCAAAAGCTCACCTTGGGCACGTTATGCTCGACCTGAGCCATCGATAGATGAGGACATGCTCGCTAGTCAAGACCGCAAAGTGAAGTATATGTTACATGACTACCACATCTCACTTGAGATCATGTGATTACCAAATAAGGAAACGGTAAAGCACAAGAACAAATTAATGCGCTGAATATTACCCTGTTTTTCAACCATATAAAGCAAATTAAGGAATGTTCAGAAGTCTTACAACAAATATTTATACCATCTTTTACATGTACCGTAATATCATCTTCAGTAACAACTAACTGATTGTCCGTGACAAGTTGAAATGAGAAGTAATCCGAGATCATGTGATATCAGATATTCGGAGATGTCGCACTTTCATTTTGCCTTTTTTTTTAACTCTTTGTCGGAATGCTAACATAAAAATAGCACTATTTTAACCCTATTGTGCCTGCTGCTGACCCCTAAAACAAAAATGAACCTTTTGGTGGTACAAAAGGTGTTTATACTAGCCAGACTAAGCCGTATGGCTTGATTGAAACGTTTTGTTCTTTGATTTATTTCAAAAAGGCCATTCTACTTTAAGTATTCAGTTGCGAAATGTGGACCCTCGTTGATGACTTCTGCATCCAACATTTTTATCATATTTTTATTTCTTTTCTGTGCCAAAATCACATCATGATTACTAGAGAAATGGCACTTTTAGGGAAAAAGTCATGCAATAGGGTCCTACCGATATACGGAGTTCTCCCGAATATTGCCCTTTAATCAACTCCCTTGATTCTACTGGGTAGTTCCGGTTTAAATTTCAACAAAGAGTATATAAGGGCTGAGATTAAAAGCGTCTGTTTTGGAGAGAATAACTTATTTTTTCGGTATTTTACACATAAGAATATTGAGTACTTTTGTAATACTTATAGATTATAAAAATGTTTTGGTAGTTTTTAGCCTGAGATTGCGTAAGCAATCTGAGGCTAAAGGTACAATGCTAAAAATTCAAACCCATGCAGAGTTTTATGTGAAAACACAATGTAAAAACATCTATCGCAATCAATGTGATCTTCTGGCGCTTGAAAAGTAGATCGGATCTGACCATAAATTAATACGCCCGATTGAGGCGAGAAGGACGAATGCGAGATATGACTCATTGAAAGCTGTCGGCTCGATGTACAGTACTTTTGTGTGAGTGTTCTGAATTTGGCAAAATTATCAAAACTTGACTAGTGAACGGACAGAAAGAAAAGGAGATATATAATACATTGGAAATTATTAAACATATATAATCATATCATATTGTTAAGAAAAAAATAGGGTGTTTGCTTCATACCAAAATAATATTACTTATACTATAGTAACAATGTTAAAACAGTCCGGTTTGACGAAGTTGCTGTATTAAGCTGATAAGCGAAGCTGTCGGTTTTACGCACGATTGGAATGTTTTGTTTGACAAATTAATTTGTCATCAATAGGATCATATTCGCAGTCTGAAAACAGTTTAGTCGTGCTCGGACTGTGTGTCTATATATTTTTACCCCCAAATGCTACCCAAAGGATTTAATGTCTACATACCGCTTTTGAGAGGTGTACATAATCATGTTAACCTGGTAAACGACCGCCCGAACCTGTTCGAACCTTGCTACCCATCTCTCTCACTCTCTAGCTCTCTCTCGCCAGCTTCACTGGCCGAAAGCCAACGAGGTTTGTAATGATGTGGTGTCCGTTGTCCGTCCGTCCGTCCGTCGACTTTTACTTTAAAAATCTTCCTCTCAGAAAATACTGAACATAATTTAACCAAACTCAACCAAAATTCACAGAAAGGATCCTTGGGTGGCCTTCATCAGATCCCTTCAAAGCATTTTGATCGGGTCAAAAATATGTAACGATACATACGTGTAAATATATCGTTACAATACCTTAACTGGATGAAAATTATTGCGGGCAGGTTAGGTCCCCTAGTGCACAAATTTGCAGATCTGCGCATTATCGACATTAGATTTGAGTAGAAAGAGGCACCTCCGATATTCCGACCATCAAATTTTTCCTGCCCAGATTATATATCTCCAGTATACATATCTCGGGCTTTCAGCGCTTTCAGTGTTTTGATTATTTACGTTGACACGTTATAATCGTCTTCCCGTCCGAGTTTCATCCAGTTTTCATATTCTACTTCTCATTTTCGAAACAAAATTAGCAAAAGTATCCTTCATGGTGAATTGTTGCTTTTATTTCTTTGGCTTGAGATTATCTATTAAAACATGCAAACAGACAAAACAACAACGGGGGGAACAAAAGTATTGCGATAAAAGGAATATTTTTACAGGGAATTTTTCCAAATCTGAGCGATCCGTTATTTTTTATACAAATGGATTTTAATATTTCGTCTGTATCCTATTTTTTTAATCTACAAAGGTTTAAATGGTAAGTTAATCTTAATAATTATTGATGTCCGTCCATAAACTCCTGTTTTAATCCAAGTAACTTACACTATTTGAATCGGTATCTTTGATTACGCAATAGTCCACGGGTGGTATCCGAATATATCTCATAACGATCGGCTATTTGCTTTGATTTTAACACGACTGCCCAGATGTCCTTCTTTTGGCTTATTAACTAGGGAGTCGGTTGACTTATATTATTTGGAATTTATCTAGTTCTAAAGATTGATTAATTTTTTATCTTTCCCTCTAATTCTAAGGAAATTTCGAGTTTGTTTTAAAAAAGCCTATAAATGCAAGAGGTGAAGGAAATCTATTTTAAAACGTTTCTCATTTAGAAAAAATTGGAAAAAAATTAAGTAAGAAAAATCTGAAAAAAACATGTTTAAGATCACTTTGTTACAACAAAAAGATTTGAATATTTAAAATGGCGGATTTCGCTGTAGTTGCGAATTTGGGTTTGGACCTAGCTCCGCCCCTATGGAACCGATTGAGCTCAAACTTGGTATGGAGGTAGGCATTCGAGGTCCCTACGCGCATGCAAAAAATTGGAGCCGCGGCTGCCATAGGGCCGGAGAAAAGTTCGATCCTAGAATTGGGTCAAATGCATATACACAAAGAGCAGGTTGGGTTTGGACCTAGCTCCGCCCCTATGGCTCCGATTGAGCTAAAATTTGGTACTGGGGTAGCCATTTGAGGTGGTCCCTACAGGCATGCAAAAATCCGGAGCCGCGGCTCCCATAGGGTCGGAGAAAAGTTCGATCCTAATTGGGGGTAAAATGGCGGATTTCGCTGTAGTTGCGAATTTGGGTTTGGACCTAGCTCCGCCCCTATGGAACCGATTGAGCTCAAACTTGGTATGGAGGTAGGCATTCGAGGTCCCTACGCGCATGCAAAAAATTGGAGCCGCCGCTGCCATAGGGCCGGAGAAAAGTTCGATCCTAGAATTGGGTCAAATGCATATACACAAAGAGCAGGTTGGGTTTGGACCTAGCTCCGCCCCTATGGCTCCGATTGAGCTAAAATTTGGTACTGGGGTAGCCATTTGAGGTCCCTACAGGCATGCAAAAATCCGGAGCCGCGGCTCCCATAGGGTCGGAGAAAAGTTCGATCCTAATCGGGGGTAAAATGGCGGATTTCTCTGTAGTTGCGAATTTGGGTTTGGACCTAGCTCCGCCCCTATGGAACCGATTGAGCTCAAACTTGGTATGGAGGTAGGCATTCGAGGTCCCTACGCGCATGCAAAAAATTGGAGCCGCGGCTGCCATAGGGCCGGAGAAAAGTTCGATCCTAGAATTGGGTCAAATGCATATACACAAAGAGCAGGTTGGGTTTGGACCTAGCTCCGCCCCTATGGCTCCGATTGAGCTAAAATTTGGTACTGGGGTAGCCATTTGAGGTCCCTACAGGCATGCAAAAATCCGGAGCCGCGGCTCCCATAGGGTCGGAGAAAAATTCGATCATAATTGGGGGTAAAATGGCGGATTTCGCTGTAGTTGCGAATTTGGGTTTGGACCTAGCTCCGCCCCTATGGAACCGATTGAGCTCAAACTTGGTATGGAGGTAGGCATTCGAGGTCCCTACGCGCATGCAAAAAATTGGAGCCGCGGCTGCCATAGGGCCGGAGAAAAGTTCGATCCTAGAATTGGGTCAAATGCATATACACAAAGAGCAGGTTGGGTTTGGACCTAGCTCCGCCCCTATGGCTCCGATTGAGCTAAAATTTGGTACTGGGGTAGCCATTTGAGGTCCCTACAGGCATGCAAAAATCCGGAGCCGCGGCTCCCATAGGGTCGGAGAAAAGTTCGATCCTAATTGGGGGTAAAATGGCGGATTTCGCTGTAGTTGCGAATTTGGGTTTGGACCTAGCTCCGCCCCTATGGAACCGATTGAGCTCAAACTTGGTATGGAGGTAGGCATTCGAGGTCCCTACGCGCATGCAAAAAATTGGAGCCGCGGCTGCCATAGGGCCTGAGAAAAGTTCGATCCCAGAACTGGGTCAAATGCATATACACAAAGAGCAGGTTGGGTTTGGACCTAGCTCCGCCCCTATGGCTCCGATTGAGCTAAAATTTGGTACTGGGGTAGCCATTTGAGGTCCCTACAGGCATGCAAAAATCCGGAGCCGCGGCTCCCATAGGGTCGGAGAAAAGTTCGATCCTAATTGGGGGTAAAATGGCGGATTTCGCTCTAGTTGCGAATTTGGGTTTGGACCTAGCTCCGCCCCAATGGAACCGATTGAGCTCAAACTTGGTATGGAGGTAGGCAATTGAGGTCCCTACGCGCATGCAAAAAATTGGAGCCGCAGCTGCCATAGGGCCGGAGAAAAGTTCGATCCTAGAATTGGGTCAAATGCATATACACAAAGAGCAGGTTGGGTTTGGACCTAGCTCCGCCCCTATGGCTCCGATTGAGCTAAAATTTGGTACTGGGGTAGCCATTTGAGGTCCCTACAGGCATGCAAAAATCCGGAGCCGCGGCTCCCATAGGGTCGGAGAAAAGTTCGATCCTAATTGGGGGTAAAATGGCGGATTTCGCTGTAGTTGCGAATTTGGGTTTGGACCTAGCTCCGCCCCTATGGAACCGATTGAGCTCAAACTTGAGTATGGAGGTAGGCATTCGAGGTCCCTACGCGCATGCAAAAAATTGGAGCCGCGGCTGCCATAGGGCCGGAGAAAAAGTTCGATCCTAGAATTGGGTCAAATGCATATACACAAAGAGCAGGTTGGGTTTGGACCTAGCTCCGCCCCTATGGCTCCGATGAGCTAAAATTTGGTACTGGGGTAGCCATTTGAGGTCCCTACAGGCATGCAAAAAATCCGGAGCCGCGGCTCCCATAGGGGTCGGAGAAAAGTTCGATCCTAATTGGGGGGTAAAATGGCGGATTTCGCTGTAGTTGCGAATTTGGGTTTGACCTAGCTCCGCCCCTATGGAACCGATTGAGCTCAAACTTGGTATGGAGGTAGGCATTCGAGAGTCCCTACGCGCATGCAAAAAATTGGAGCCGCCGCTGCCATAGGCCGGAGAAAAGTTCGATCCTAGAATTGGGGTCAAATGCATATACACAAGAGCAGGTTGGGTTTGGACCTAGCTCCGCCCTATGGCTCCGATTGAGCTAAAATTTGGTACTGGGGTAGCCATTTGAGGTCCCTACAGGCATGCAAAAAATCCGGATGCCGCGGCTCCCATAGGGTCGGAGAAAAGTTCGATCCTAATCGGGGGGTAAAATGGCGGATTTCGCTGTAGTTGCGAATTTGGGTTTGGACCTAGCTCCGCCCCTATGACCGATTGAGCTCAAACTTGGTATGGAGGTAGGCATTCGAGGTCCTACGCGCATGCAAAAAATTGGGAGCCGCGGGCTGCCATAGGGCCTGAGTAAAAGTTCGATCCCAGAACTGGGTCAAATGCATATACACAAAGAGCAGGTTGGGTTGGACCTAGCTCCGCCCCTATGGCTCGATTGAGCTAAAATTTGGTACTGGGGTAGCCATTTGAGGTCCCTACAGGCATGCAAAAATCCGGAGCCGCGGCTCCCATAGGGTCGGAGAAAAGTCGATCCTAATTGGGGGTAAAAATGGCGGATTTCGCTCTAGTTGCGAATTTGGGTTTGGACCTAGCTCCGCCCCAATGGAACCGATTGAGCTCAAACTTGGTATGGAGGTAGGCATTCGAGGTCCCTACGCGCATGCAAAAAATTGGAGCCGCAGCTGCCATAGGGCCGAGAAAAGTTCGATCCTAGAATTGGGTCAAATGCATATACACAAAGAGCAGGTTGGGTTTGGACCTAGCTCCGCCCCTATGGCTCCGATTGAGCTAAAATTTTGTACTGGGGGTAGCCATTTGAGGTCCCTACAGGCATGCAAAAATCCGGAGCCGCGGCTCCCATAGGGGTCGGAGAAAAGTTCGATCCTAATTGGGGGTAAAATGGCGGATTTCGCTGTAGTTGCGAATTTGGGTTTGGACCTAGCTCCGCCCCTATGGAACCGATTGAGCTCAAACTTGGTATGGAGGTAGGCATTCGAGGTCCCTACGCGCATGCAAAAATTGGAGCCGCGGCTGCCATAGGGCCGGAGAAAAGTTCGATCCTAGAATTGGGTCAAATGGCATATACACAAAGAGCAGGTTGGGTTTGGACCTAGCTCCGCCCCTATGGCTCCGATTGAGCTAAAATTTGGTACTGGGGTAGCCATTTGAGGTCCCTACAGGCATGCAAAAATCCGGAGCCGCGGCTCCCATAGGGTCGGAGAAAAGTTCGATCCTAATTGGGGGTAAAATGGCGGATTTCGCTGTAGTTGCGAATTTGGGTTTGGACCTAGCTCCGCCCCCTATGGAACCGATTGAGCTCAAACTTGGTATGGAGGTAGGCATTCGAGGTCCCTACGCGCATGCAAAAAATTGGAGCCGCCGCTGCCATAGGGCCGGAGAAAAGTTCGATCCTAGAATTGGGTCAAATGCATATACACAAAGAGCAGGTTGGGTTTGGACCTAGCTCCGCCCCTATGGCTCCGATTGAGCCTAAAATTTGGTACTGGGGTAGCCATTTGAGGTCCCTACAGGCAGTGCAAAAATTCCGGAGCCGCGGCTCCCATAGGGTCGGAGAAAAGTTCGATCCTAATCGGGGTAAAATGGCGGATTTCGCTGTAGTTGCGAATTTGGGTTTGGACCTAGCTCCGCCCCCTATGGAACCGATTGAGCTCAAACTTGGTATGGAGGTAGGCATTCGAGGTCCCTACGCGCATGCAAAAAATTGGAGCCGCGGCTGCCATAGGGCCGGAGAAAAGTTCGATCCTAGAATTGGGTCAAATGCATACACACAAAGAGCAGGTTGGGTTTGGACCTAGCTCCGCCCCTATGGCTCCGATTGAGCTAAAATTTGGTACTGGGGTAGCCATTTGAGGTCCCTACAGGCATGCAAAAATCCGGAGCCGCGGCTCCCATAGGGGGTCGGAGAAAAGTTCGATCCTATTCGGGGGTAAAATGGCGGATTTCGCTGTAGTTGCGAATTTGGGTTTGGACCTAGCTCCGCCCCTATGGAACCGATTGAGCTCAAACTTGGTATGGAGGTAGGGCATTCGAGGTCCCTACGCGCATGCAAAAGATTGGAGCCGCGGCTGCCATAGGGCCGGAGAAAAGTTCGATCCTAGAATTGGGTCAAATGCATATACACAAAGAGCAGTTGGGTTTGGACCTAGCTCCGCCCCTATTGCTCCGATTGAGCTAAAATTTGGTACTGGGGTAGCCATTTGAGGTCCCTACATTCATGCAAAAATCCGGAGCCGCGGCTCCCATAGGGTCGGAGAAAAGTTCGATCCTAATTGGGGGTAAAATGGCGGATTTCGCTGTAGTTGCGAATTTGGGTTTGGACCTAGCTCCGCCCCTATGGAACCGATTGAGCTCAAACTTGGTATGGAGGTAGGCATTCGAGGTCCCTACGCGCATGCCAAAAAATTGGAGCCGCGGCTGCC